>OY855904.1:20998495-21568495 GCA_963693305.1 Meandrina meandrites
ATCCATGGCAAATTAGTTCCCAACATTAATGCATGTCAAACATCCCAATTTGAATTATAGTAATTGCACATTTCCCACTAATGTCAATCACAGTTTTGTGAAAATCAGAGCAAAGTGTTCCTCATTACTGGGGAAAAACATGGGAATATGTTCCAATATTAATTACAGTTTGGAATTAACATGGGACAATGTTCCCATTTTAATTATGAGTCTAGGAATAATATGAAGAAATGTTCCTATTTCAATTTATAAGTTTGGAAATACGATATTCCCATTTTAATGACAAGTTTTGGAATAACACGGGGACACATTCCCATTTTAGTAGCAAGTTTCGGAATAACATGGAAAAAATGTTCCCATTTTATGTACCAGGTAACAAATTTGGGAATAACATGGGAACATATACCCATTTATTTACTAGTTTGGGAATAACATGGGAACATATTCCCATTTTAATTACTAGTTTGGGAATAGCATGGCAAAATTTTCCCATTTTAGTTACAAGTTTGGGAACAACATGGGAACCTAGTCCCATTTTAATTACTAGTTTGGGAATAACATGGGAACATATTCCCATTTTAATTACTAGTTTGGGAATAACATGGGAACATATTCCCATTTTAATTACTAGTTTGGGAATAGCATGGCAAAATTTTCCCATTTTAGTTACAAGTTTGGGAACAACATGGGAACCTAGTCCCATTTTAATTACTAGTTTGGGAATAACATGGGAACATATTCCCATTTTAATTACTAGTTTGGGAATTACATGGGAACATATTCCCATTTTAATTACTAGTTTGGGAATAGCATGGCAAAATTTTCCCATTTTAGTTACAAGTTTGGGAACAACATGGGAACCTAGTCCCATTTTAATTACTAGTTTGGGAATAACATGGGAACATATTCCCATTTTAATTACTAGTTTGGGAATTACATGGGAACATATTCCCATTTTAATTACTATTTCGGGAATAGCATGGCAAAATTTTCCCATTTTAGTTACAAGTTTGGGAACAACATGGGAACCTAGTCCCATTTTAATTACTAGTTTGGGAATTACATGGGAACATATTCCCATTTTAATTACTAGTTTGGGAATAGCGTGGCAAAATTTTCCCATTTTAGTTACAAGTTTGGGAACAACATGGGAACCTAGTCCCATTTTAATTACTAGTTTGGGAATAACATGGGAAAAGTTCCCATTTTAATTACTAGGTTGGGAATAGCATGGGAAAATGTTACCATTTCCATTACAAGTTTGGGAATAGCATGGGAAAAGTGTTCCCAATTAATTTACAGGTTGGGAATTTGGTGGGTTAATTTTTCTCCAAAATCTCTTCCCATAAAAAACACATTTAATAGAATTTTGGGAAATGAAATGCAGAATTTAATTCCCAACACAATCCCCAAAAAGGAATTTTATGTCCCTGTATTTTCCCAATAATGGGGAAATTTCCCATTTAATTCCCAAATGGGAATCTTGAAAAGTTTCCTGTGATGGTCGACTGTTTATCAACAGACGGCGAGATATTAGCGACAGGCTTTGCTCACATTGCCAAGCTGGAATTGTGAGTAAAAATTCAAATTTGCTCCGAGTAAACTTTGTTTTTACGAATACGAAATGAGCACACATGTCAGTTTTTCCAAGAATTCACACCTTTATAAGGGGGGCGTCAGTTATATATGCGCCGACCCGGCTACTGGAAGAGAGGATCAACGAATTGACTCTTTAAATCTACCCTTTTAAAAATTGATATTTATTACTGTTAGTGGTGGTTCAAGTTTTGCAAATCTTGCTAGCAATTTTAATTTTGGCGTAATCCCACACTTAATAACATTGCATCCCATGATTACTCCATGGAGCATCGCACATGCACCGAAGCCCCCCTGATAAAGGTGTGAATTCAAAATATATTTTCTCGGAATTTTCAATTCAATTTGGATAGCCAGGGGAATTCCCTGTTTCAGTATTATAATTCAAAGTTCTCAGGGAGTTCTACAAATAATTTGTCGAAGTTCGATCTTTGAGAACGTCTACAAATTTAACGCAGCAAAGGTGCTACTATATGGAGAAAAATTTAACTCTTCTTTGGAGGATATTCTGATCATGCGAACGCTGTAAGTTCTTTCTGCAAACATTACACGTAAACCACCTGCTTGATATACATATATTTTTTGCTCAACAAACGACTTTACTTCCTTCAGTTTTCGGTGCTATGAAGCAAACCAACACATATCGTCTATTTTAGTAGTTGCCATCTCGTTTCAAACGATTTATTTATGTCAGTTGTTTGAACTGCAGTAGGTCGTAAACAAACCTGCAGAGCGGCATTGGCAAAATAAGAGCCTACACGGGACCAAATAAGCCACCATCTTTCTTATCCCTTTTGTTTTAGACATACGATTTTCCTATCTCGAAATATAATTGTAAACTGCAAGGCAGGTAATCTAGGTTTTTCAAAAATTGCAAAAGTAAGCCGGCATTCGTCAAGATCAAACAAATTGGGCTTTTTTGTATGATACGAATTTGAGTCAACTGCGTTACGCCGTGTATACTGCGAACCAAATTATTATCACAAAGACGACAGTCATTGTAAGATCTTTTCTCCTTTGTTTGAGTTTTATTTGCGTTTCCGCACAATTTATAAGTACAGGTTCTGGTCTTAAAGGGGAGAAAAATGCGCACATTTTAGAGGACGAATTTGATATGGTTGTGATCTTTTTTCAAAGAGTAAAAACGAGATTTAAGAAATGGTAATTTATGCAAAGCAGTTGTGGTTTCTCCATTTTCCAAAATTCCCGGAAAGACAGTCATAGCAAATCTATTTTCATTGGCTCGATTATTTAACCTGGATTGACGTGCTTAGTTTTAGTTTTTGAATATATTACGTATGAGTTTCAGAACAGGTAGGAATCATTTTAAAACTTCGAACGAAAATAAAGGCAAGCATTACAAGCTGATTTGTCATTAACGAAACTAGAAAAACAAAGGCTTATTTATGCAGCAGAATAAATGTTATTGATATCACTGTATAATATTTTTTAAGATATTTCTATCTGTTGCACATTATGAATCACTCGATATAATGCGTAGTGCTAATCTTAGCATAAATCTTCATCATAAAATAGTAAAAATATGATAAGATAATGAATTGAAGACTTCATCAGCTTTTAAAGTGCTCAAAATAGATAAACTAGAGCAATATGCAGACTGGCAAACACTATCCATTCACAAAGGAAGGTAACGTCCCATTGTACGTGCACCAGAAATCCAATCATCCACCATCTGTCCGAAAGAACATCCCAGATTCCATCAACAAGCGACTTTCCAAAATATCTTCAGACCGAAAATGCTTTGACAACGCCAAAACCCTGTACCAAGAAGCTCTGAATGAAAGTGGCTACAATTACAGCCTGTCTTACAAAGAGTCACACAACGAGACGCAGCGATCATAACGTGAAATCATGCCTTCCCTCCCTACAACCACTGCGGGGGGGAGGAGGGCGCTCTTTTTTTCCTCTTTCGTCTTTGTAAGGGAAAAAAACGCCTGATTGCAGGTTTTGGTACAACCCACCTTACAGCAAGACTTTCAAAACGAACGTAGTAAATATAAAGTGTCGGGGGTGGAGGTGGAAGCGGAATCATGAATCATGAATCATGGCTGTAAAATTGGCAGGAATCATGAATCTTCGTGTTAAAAACTTGGGAATCATGAATAACGAGAGATGGCTAGAAGAATCAGGAATCAGTTCTATTGATATTGGAGGCGTGTGAATATAATAGAATGTAAACTACTAAACTTCTTGACAAATATATCTCAGAAATGGCCGGAAAAAGCATTTCTTTACATCTTACTTTCAAAAATTTCTGGGGGAGAATGCCCCCAGACCCCCTAAAGGAAAACACCCAAAACGCGAATGAACCCTTGGCTTCATATCTTCATCCCATGCGAACTTGATTGTGATTAGGTATGTTACCCACATTGAATATTTTAGAAATAATTTTAGGACAGAAATCAGAGAAAATATTTTACTTCGGATTTCCGGCATATTAATTCCATACTAGCAAAGTCTCCATTTGGTACACTAAAAAATGTAAGCGGAAAACAACAGAAACTGGTAAAACGTTATTTCAAAAATTGGATGAAAAATGAATCATGAATATCGACGGAAATTTATAAATGAATCATGAATCATTGAGGTACAACAAGACATCATCAGTCCTTTAAACGCCTAGTGGCGCATAGGGCATCAACGAGTCGCCTCCATTCCTCTTGGTCCTTTGCAAGCCGTGAAGCTTGCCCCCAATTAAGGTTTAGAGCCTGAAGTTCTGCTTCTGCAGTTCTTCTCCAGCTGGATTTTGGACGGCCTCTTTTTCTTTTACCCTCTGGTGTCCATCTGAGAGCAACTTTAGAAATGCTGGTAGATTCTCTGCGGAGCACATGGCCAACCCAACTCCATCGTTTCCGTGTAAGAACAATACTCATGTCCTCCTGTTCTGTCAATTTAAAGAGCTCATTGTTGGAGATCTTTTTTGGCCAAAAGATGTGCAAGATTTTTCGGAGACAAGATGTGTGAAAGCTTTGCAGCTTTCTCAAGTCATGCACAGTCATTCTCCAGCATTCAGATCCGTAGAGTAGTACAGAGAGTACACAAGCTTGGTAGATCTTAATCTTCGTTCTTCTGCTGTAGTTTCTGCTTCTCCACACGGGTCGCAATTTTGCAAAGGCCCCTTTAGCTTTACGTATCCTCTGTCGGATGTCGATGTCAGCCCCCCCATCACTGCAGACTGTACTACCCAAATAGGTGAATTGTTGGGTCGTTTCAAGGTCTAGCTGTCCCACTTTGATGGGCAATGGTGCTGAGATGTTGACAGGCAATACTTTCGTCTTCTGAGGGCTGATCTTAAGCCCTATCTGCCGAGAGAATCTGTCAAGCCGGTCAGTTTTCTCCTGCATGTCACTAAAAGAATGGGATAGCAAAGCAATGTCATCGGCATAATCCAGATCCTCCAGAACAGTTGACAGCGTCCAGCGTATTCCTCTCCTTCTGTTTTCAGTAGCTCGAGACAGCACCCAATCAATGACAATGTTAAACAGTAGCGCTGACATAACGCATCCTTGTCGAACACCCGATTTGACATGGAAGCTCAGGTCAGAGCCTCCAACCGAGCAACAAAAGTCAGTGTAGAATTGCTTTATCACTTGGACAATGTGTGCAGGTATGTCATACGCCCTGAGGATACTCCATAGACTCTCCCTGTGCACGCTATCAAAAGCCTTCTGGAAATCGATAAAATTGATGTACAATCCTCTCTGCCATTCATGACACTGTTCAATGATGTTTCTCAAGGAGAAAATGTGTTCCGTGCAACCTCGGCCTTTTCTAAAACCGGCTTGTTCCTGTCGCAGCACTTCATTGACCGCCAAAGAAAGACGTTTCACAATAACCTTACAGAAGATTTTACTAGGTAGGGATAAAAGAGTGATACCCCGCCAATTATTACAGTCAGACAGTGTGCCTTTCTTAGGAATTGGTATGATGACCCCTTTGCTCCAGTCACTTGGTATCCCCTCACCATTCCACACCTTAGCAAAGAGTGGGAGTAGTATCTCTGCTGCAAGCTCTGGATGACATTTAAAGAGCTCAGCATTAAGCTGGTCCTGCCCAGGTGCTTTACCATTCTTAAGATCTCTAATGGCTTCAACGATCTCTTCTTTAGTGGGTGGTTCAATGCTAATGTCAAGGTCTTCCTCAGCATCCTGAGCAGCAGCTGGCTCCTCCGGGACATCCTTGTTAAGTACTTCCTGAAAGTGTTCCGCCCATCGCTCTTCCTGTTCCTTCTCAGTTGTTAGTAATGCCCCTTGCTTGCTGCAGATAGGTGCCTTCCCTCTCCGTTGACCTCCACAGATTTGCTTGGTGACTCTGTAAACTGTGCCTTGCTCCTGTTTCTGCGCAGCAGCCTCTGCTTCTGTTGCGAGGTTCTCAACAAATCTTCTTTTGTCTGCTCTAGCTGACCGCTTAACTTTGGCATTGAGCTTGCTGTACTGAGCTTGTAATTTCTCTTTTAGGCGAGTAGACCTGGCCCCCATTATTTTGCCCTTTGCTCTTTTCCTCTCTGCAATAGCATCCCAGGTGGCAACAACAAGACAGGAATCATGAATATCCAAAGTCAAATGATTCCGCTTCCACCCCCGATAAAGTGCTTCCTTTCTCTCATTGATCAACACTTTCCTTAATCAAATCCACTTCACAAAATTTTTAACCGGAACACATTTAAAATGAGCTATAGCTGCATGAATAATATCAAAACCATTGTATCCAACCACAACAAAGTTCAAATTAATAAATCTGATCCCACCGATTCACCAATGATAGAAATTGTAACTGCCGGAATTCACGCACGTGCCCCATGGACGGAAAATGCAACGACCAAAACATTATTTACCAAGCCGAGGTCACGACACCAACCTCAAGAGAAACATACATTGGACTTTTCGACACAAGCTATAGAAACCATTACTGTAAGCTCATTTAGGAACAAGCGGTATAAGCAAGCAACCGAATTAAGTAAATATATTTGGAGCCTAAAGGATAGGAATATTGTGTCCAACATCAAATGGCGTAAGGTTAAACAGGCCCGATCATATTCTAATTCATGCAAGAGATGTAATTTGTGTTTAAGGGGAATTTTTTATATTTTTTGTCAACCCGAAATGTCAACACTCAACAATAGAAGCGAACTGATGACTACTTGTAGACATTCTAACAAATTCCTGTTAAAGACCGTGCTCACTTAGCTTAACCAATCATATCTCTGCATGCCACGCCACTAGGCATTGTTCTGTATTTTCAAATTTTGTATATCTTGTAACGAGTAAAAAATGATTCACAAATGTAACATTTCAAGCACACAGCAATGTCCTTAAGCAGCTTGCAAAGAACTAGAAGTTTTCAAAGTTTACAAAGTAAATTTCTGTGGTGTGAATCGTACAAGCGCAACAAAACTAAACTTCAACTCGATTACTATAATTTTATTGTATTAAATTCAATGTTTTGCTTAAATTGTGGCGGTGTACTGATTATATCGTGATATCGGGAAAGATTTTACATTCGGTCCGCTAAATTCCGGTCGTTATATCGGGAATATCAGGCGTTACATCGAAGATCGTTATTAGTCGCCGGGGCTCTGTCCCATACATTTTACTGTAGCTTTTACCAGGGCATAGAATATTTAACAATTATTCACCGAAGTGGAGGTGAATAGCAAGTACTATTCACCTCCGAGCAAAGTAAGATGACTTCTACGAGTAACTTCGGTTAAAAAAGTGCGTTTTGATCCATAAAAGAAGCCGCTGTTCTTTAATGTGTTGTCAACTTCACCAGGTCAGAGCAATACTAGGTTTAGCGATACGTAGCGATGTTTATTTAAAATGTTTTAAGCGTTTCCTTCAACAAAACGATTGATAAAATGTGGTACAAAATATTTTGTTTACCTTCGCCGCGTACACGTACGCAAAATTAAAACGTTTAAGTCTGAATTTTTTCCAAATATACACCGTCCAACTAAGAAAATTAAGTACATTTCTTACCTGTATCTCTGTTTTAAAGCCAGTAAATCCTTGCAGTTGTTTTGGTCGTGCTATAAACGATTTTGGCAAGTTGTTTTCGGCTCGGCCATATAAAGTCACGCTGGAGACTAAAATATTTAGGTTTGCACCGAAGATCAACTTCAATTGTGAATTGCTGTGGTTTTTCACTCCTCTTCCGCTGACTCTCCTCCAGTCAACTAGCTTAACAGCCGTATTAAACTTCGATGAAATCCAGTCCACGTATTCTTGACATTCGCGGTCGTTCGCAGCATCTTGTCAACATAATTCAATGAACAGTTTTTGAAGCACGTTTCATGACTTCACGGACGTTTCCCAGGCTATAGTGACCGGCACAGGTTGTATTCACGAGTAAATTAAAGACTTGTGTTCTTCAGTAGTGAAAATAAAGTAAAGAATTCCGCTTGAAATCGTCCAAATCCATTCAACAAACGAAACACAGTTGCAAATTTATTTCGGTCGATCGCCTGTGTAGTGTTGTCATGTGACTTTTCCCGCGCTGTCGTCTTTTCATGCGCGCAGTGTTCAGTCCTTTGAATTGCTTTCTTTCACGGTAAAACGTTTAATTTTAGGCCGGCTATTCAACTGGTTTGGTATATACTAAAACAATTATTCACCTCAGTGTCGGTGAAAAGCGGCGGATATTTACCTCGCCGCTTCGCGGCTCGGTAAATATCCACCGCTATTCACCTCCGAGCTAGCCAATCAGCGCGCGCGAAAAGCACTATTCACTGGTTTGGTATTGTTATACCAGGAATATCGTTATCGAGGATTGTTATATCGGGGTTCCACTGTCTGTCTGTCTGTCTGTCTGTCTGTCTGTCTGTCTTTATTTAATTAATTATTTATTTATTTATTTATTTATTTATTTATTTATTTCTATTCTTGGTAAATCATTTGTCCGTTCAAGAATTAATTATCCACTTTCTCGACGTTTGCAACACAGGAAATGGGATGGATTTGATAAGCCGTGCTATACTGTACAAATCGATGTTAACGATTTTTCGAAGGTCAGAAAACCAAGAGGATATCAGTTTTTCAAACGGCAGCAATTTTTTCTCCCTTCCCGAGGGAATTCTCGACTAGGAAGCCAATCATATCTGCGGAAATCAGCACGTTATAATTTTCGCAGCGGCCGCGCAGACATTTTTAGCCAGTGAAGCAGACAGCTATAAGTGGTTTAGTGTTAGCCTCGTTCGGAGGAAGTCATGACGGAAACGACGACGGCAACTAACGCAGACGACAATGCCCAGTTGTATATTTATATTTTACTCCAGAATCTCGCGATTATCCAGTTTATCTATCGCCTTGAGGAACTACCTCAGGCTGAATATGTAAAGAGAAAGTTCAACCGCAAATAGGAAAACCAGAAATTAACTGTCGTTCGGTCCAAAATACGCAGATTTTGGTCATTTCACGTTGTTATTTCGCAGAGAACAGCTTGGAAATGTACCAAGATTTAAAACCGAGAGACTTGCATAGGCTGAGCTATTGTTCTGCTCATCAAACCTCTTGTTTGGTGACGTTCTCGTTGCCGTCGTAGCTTACTTAAACTTTCTTATAACTTTTTAGTTTGCATTTTCAAGCGGTATTACTCCACTGTAAAAAGCACTTTGAATTTCATGAAATTGCAGGGATCATTGATCAGGCCAACTTTGTAACGGAAGTGGAGATACAAGATGCAGAATTATCGCAACTTCGTTTGGAACATCTGGAACAAATGTCGCGAAAGCATTCACGCAACAATGAACTCCATTTTGAACATACTATATTCGAAGATTTCCTGCATTGGAACGCGGACTAAGAGTTATTTTGATCCCTTGTTCACCGCCTATTTTGAAGGAAGAAGGATCATTCAAGACAAACTGGATCGTCTGAGTAGCCATTCTTCAGTGGGATATGCGATAGTGGCGATGGTGAAATTTGCAGCCATGATTGTAATGAGTGCCGTTGCAGTTGAATGCGTGTATTATTTCAGACCTTATTACTGGATGATGGTGAAGCTGTTAATTTACCTCCTATCTATACAATATTGTAAGAGAAACAACAAGGGCATTTGTGGTTGTAAGCGCTATCTTGAAGTTGTTCGTGATTATGGCATTTGGATTGACCTCAACGATTTGTGTGGGGTTGATAATGGCTGTTTTTCATCTTTTAAAACTCCTAATAACAGCAGTTACAAGCCTGGTCGTCATTTTAAGTAACGACTGGAAATTGTGTTTCTTGTGTCTCGTTTTTACCATGTTGATGTTGTTTTGGCGTCGTAATGAGCGTGAGTACCAAAAATGTCAAAAATTGACTGTCTGCCTTTATAAAGGGTTGATTAATCGATCATGACTGAGCAATCGATTGTCTGGCAAACAAAAGTTCTGGCTAGCTGACTAACCGACTGACCGACAGTCACAGGAATCTATCCACTTTCATCAGTCCGTCGGGCAGTCAGTCAGTCAGTCTATCTGTCAGCCAACCAGCCAGCCAGTCGGTCAGTCAGTCAGTCAGTCAGTCAGTCAGTCAGTCAGTCAGTCAGTCAGTCAGTCAGTTAGTTAGTTAGTTAGTTAGTTAGTTAGTTAGGTAGTTAGTTAGTTAGTTAGCTTCGACGTTGAGCTAACGTCATTACCAGGTCAAAATGAAAGTTGATACGAAATGTATAAACAGTAAGTAAAACAATAGTTAACTAGATGTGGAAGAATGTTTAAATCAAACAAAGAGAATACGTCCCACTCAGTGCCGTAGCTAGCAAGAGGCAAGACGAGGCACTTGCCTCGTCTGAATTTTAACCAAAAATTAAACACAAAATAAGTTTAGTTGAGAAAATAATAACCAGTTGAACGCGACTGATTTTTCTTAAGAACTACGTTATGAAAATGCTGAGAAGAGCAGATCAGTGCTTCTAGATTTCAAAATTTTCGTGGGGGCACGCCTCAGACCCCCATAACTGCTTCCGCTTTTAGCAATAGCAGATCTTGCTTCGTCTGCACCTGAAATCGATGCTAAATAATTTGTCGATGTCTAAAAAAAAAGGTCAGAAAGGTCCTTTAAACGGAAGCTGTTTTTCCTCCCTTCTCGAGGGAATTCGACAATGGAGCCAACAATCTCGTTCCCAGAGTCCACGTTCCCCTAGACCCAGAGCTTCACCCTTCATCGTGGCCAAGTTCTGGGAATCTGGGAACGAATTTGTGCTCTTTAGTACTCTTTTAGAGTCTCGTGCGGATGGAGTCAGTTTGCGTGTTTTTAAAAGGTCGGATTACGTTCCTTTATAAAAAGCATCTCATCTCATCTCATCTCTTTATAAAAAGCATCTCAAGTCTGTAGAGGACTGAAATTCTGTCTATCGCAAGCCAGCTTTGAGAAAGCGTACTGGAAAATTGAGCCTTTGCTGGAAGATCCCAGCAGGAAAGAATTAGCAAGAAGGTTCTTAATCGCCTAATGAAACGAGATGACATCGTTATTATAAAACCGGACAAAGGCTCTGGACTTGTAGTATCAATCAATGATACTTCCAAGTTTGTGCACGTTGATGACAAGCGACCAAAATCTCGTGGCTGACCACCGAAGCACTTTCATTCGCTTCTTCAGAAAGAGAAAGATGTCAACACAGTTCTATTAGTTTGTTACGACGTCGCATCCCTTTTTACAAACGGACCTTAAATGATCTTTAATTTCACCTCGAAGACAAGGGTACCCGCGATGGTTGTATGCCTACGCAATACAAGAGATATGTTGATGATACCCTGTCCAGAATGCCTAGTACTGATGCTGAAGTTGATTTTTCTGACTACCCTTAATGGTCTCCACCCCAGCCTGTCGATTACAATGGAGCGTCCGGTTGATAACAAGATCCCCTTTATCGGCTAGGGAACAATCAGCAAGAAATTGGAACGAGATTTCAAGCCCAAAAAAATCAAGCCTCCAATCGTAAATCAACAAAGCGTGGTTTATTTATTTTCATGTGATCTGTGCGATGCAGATTATGTCGGCTACACAACCCGACACCTTCACCAACGTATTGCTGAACATAAAAACTCGGCGATTGGAAAACACGTTTTGGAAGCCCACGGGGACACAAAAGCTCCCCAAAGAAAGCCAGTTTTAAATTCTCCGAAAATGCCTAGGGAAATTTGATTGCCTCGTCTATGAGATACTTTTTATGAAGGAACATAATCCAAGCTTAAACACGCAACTGACTCCATCCGTGCGAAACTCTTTGTTTGATTTAAACATTCTAACACATCTATCGAACTATATTGTTTTATTTGCCATTTACACCTAATTGAAGAAACGTGGACTATGTGAAAAGCATAAACCATGAACGATATGGCCCAACGCCGTAGTTTAGAAGGCTTTCTTAATACGCTTTTAAGAAATATTTTAACGCAGTTTTTTTACAGTTAAATTTAGTCACCATGACTGAAAAAATATTTGCAATTTGTTCATGTTACTCGCACAAACGGCACTCTTCCCAGTCTCAACTCGTTACTGTTGGCAGTTCACAAAGACAGATTCCTATCAGTGGAGTAACTTCGGCCCTTCTGACAATGTTGCTATTGAAAAGCTCTACTGTGATGTAGAAAACCTGCAAGTCAACGTAATCCTCAAAGACACCGCCAATTCTTTAAGGTAAGGGTAGAGACGACGAAAAAAAACTCTTTCATGTCTTCAAACCGAGAGAACCCTCAAAACATTATTAAAGATGTAAAGTAAACCAAACCGGGGCAAGGACGCTAAAGATTGTTTGGATGAGAAGATTGAGACGGATTAGAAACGTCCAACTTCAAAAACTAGAGGCGGGGGGACTAACAATCTACGGCTTCCCTGTGGTGGGCAGACTCTTATGAAAAGAACGGGGGTGCTCGCTGGAAAAATCTTTGTTGAACTCCTAAAGGAGACCAATCAGGGCGTGACTAAAGCTTTTTTTTCTCCTGTGCTAATCAGCCAACACGTATCATAGTGGTTTATGTTATTTGCCGGCTGGGAGGTCCGTATAGTGAAAAACTGGGACCGAGGTCTTGAAAATGCTGCGGCCTCGGGCAGCATTTGTAGTTAACAAGTCAATAAAAACCTCTGTGTTGATTCCCACAGTATTTTGTTTTGATAAAAAGTTTGCGAATGTGAAACTGAATGAAGTTGAAATGTGTACTTTGGTCGCCGCCTGCACACGGCACGATATCAATTGCGAGAATTTATTTGACTGTTTCTTATCAAAGAATCTCATTTTCGTGAAAGGTGATAAGCAGTGTTCGGATTTTGGAGTTAATTAAGTATTAGAAAGGCAAGCTGTTTGAACGAATAAATCGAGTCTATGAATCAGCGACTTGCGGTTAACCGCAATGGCGTGAAAAATTATCAGTGCGAATAATGCACAAACAACGATCGACAAACTACGATCATAAAACTATAACTTGATTTGGTCAATTGAGAGAATGAATAGTCGTCTTTGGAAAACTGTAAGGCCTTTAATTCCGTTACTTATTTAGCTTTTGAAAGGATAAATCGCGTATGTAAACCGGTGACTTGCAGTTTACTGCAATGGCTTGAAAATCAGTGCGAATCGACAAGCTACGGCCCTAAAACTGGTATAAATTGATTTTGTCAATAAAGAGAATCAATACTCGCCTTTTGGAGAACTTCAACGCCTTTTATTCCACATCCTCCCCGTTGAAGCCCTGGGTTTCCGAGGATGTTTATTCCACTGCTTATTTGCCCTTTACATTTACAACGGTTGAAAGCGTCTATACTGTTGCCCGTGGGCAAGATATAGGAGAATCTTGCCCGCGCTAAGAACCAATCAGATTGCAGGATTCGTTACCGTGCCATCTTGGAAAAAATTTCCTCCTGCCTCTTATATGCATCTTGACGGCTGAAAGTATATGCCATGAACACCCTAAGTGAGACCAAAATCTGCAATTTACACCCCTAAACGAGACGACGAGCCCCCACCCCCACTCATCTCCCGATGGACCTGATGGAGTTCCCCTCGGGAAATTTTTCTCGTGTACATGATCTTATGGTCATTTTTATGTTCAAAACAAAATAAGTAAGTAAACCTATTTTTACAGCATTTTAGCCCTGACATGGAATTTTATTCAGTTTTTCAGCAATTCTTTTACTTCTAACTTAACTTATTCAAAAATGATAGGCACTCTGGCGCGTGAGCTAAGGGACGGACCATTATTTTTCTGGAGGGGGGAGGGGGTATGAAAAATATTGAAAAAAATTGTTTGCAGTGCCTAAAAAGACAACATAAATTGCTTGCAAACATGATATGTCAAAAAAATAGTTTGCATAGAGGTCTGAGAAACTTGTAACCCACTAATGGAAAAAAAAACTTCAAAACTGAAATTTTGACTACACCGTAGTTGTTTGTGGACAGGATACAGGGTTCCATTAAAATCAACATTTTATTTGATCAAATTGGAGTACCAAATATAGCATGAAATTAAAAATTGAAATAAACAAAAGTTACACATTTGATCTTCAAATTGAACATGCATAAACCCAAGCAGCGAATTTCAAAGCGGTCATATTGGCAATAAAATTGGCAAATAAAAAATCAGTAAATAGCTGATCCTTTTCTTAAAAACAGTAACTTATTGCAGTATATAAATATGAACATTATTTTACATTCAATTGAATTAAACTTCATATATATTTAGAAATATTTTTTATAAAACATTTCCAATTCGTTGGTCGCTCCGTAAAAACGCCGTTTTGTGTCAGAACGTGGTAAAAATGATCAGGAAAAAAATGTTTGCAGGAAGGTGTTCGGAAAAAATGTTTGCAGATGAGCATAAAAGAAAAAAAAGTTTGCTGAGGAAAATTTTTCATACCTCCCTCCAGGAAAAAAATGGTCCGTCCCTATTAGGCTAGTACGAAATTTAGATTTTTAATTTTTTATTTATTTATTTATTTATTTATTTATTTATTTATTTATTATTATTATCATCATCTTTTAATCTAGTTAAAACTATTTTTCATCATGTAGTATTTTAAGCATATTATTGTAATAGATTGTTGTAAATAGTTGATTTTTTAATATTTTTAAATATTATTGTAATAGATTCTTGTAAATAGTTGAATTTTTAGTATTTTTTAGAATTTTTGCAAGTATTTTATGTGTTTTCATGGAGAACCTGCAAACTAGCTTCTTTAAGTTTTCGATCCATGTAAAATAAAGTTATATATCTATCTATCTAAGTCGTAGAAAAAAAGTCATGTGTGCGCTTATTAGGTGTGAAAATATTCGTAGTGCAATATTAATACTATTTCATCCTAATTTCCCGAACTATTAAAAAACGGCATGTTTAATAAAATCAATTTCTTTCCGTTCTTGCTTGCGCCATCTATCAAACTTGTTTTTGCCCTTTTCTTTCTCAGAGGCTTGAATGCGTCATCAATAACAGTGATCGTTAACTTTGAACAGATGTCGATGCAGTTCGATACTTCTGCCCAGTTCTTGCTCCGCCGCCGCTCAACACCATCGTACATCCAAGAGCCTGGTAACGGGTTAGCCACTAAGTGGATTTGGTATTGGAAAGACGATAATGGATGGAAGAAATACGCTGAAACGAACGTAAATCTTACTATATTTGTTCTTTGGTCCTTCTTCTATTCGAATCTTAGCTTATTCAAAGTTGTTACATGACATCTGAACGCTTTTCATAGCTCGCTTCCCTTCTTTCCATAAACATTATATAGGAAAAAGAAATTTATCTTTTCCCTGTTGATCGGCGCCCCCCAATCCATATTTATTGTAGTCATAGCGTTTTTGTCAAACAGGCAAAATGGAAGGAAGTCATTGACGGCAGTGTTTGTTATAATCTGTTTTAGCAAGCGACTGGAACAAAGCAAGAGGATATAGAAGCTGCATATCTGAAAGAAGAGCGATTTTACTTCTTTCAAAACGGCACTTCCAAATACATTATCACATTCTACGAAACGTCGATGTACCAAAGGAATATGGATCCGCGTTACTTAACCACGAGAAGCGTCAGAAGAAGACCGCTGTTTGTTTCTCAACCTAAACTGCAAATCAAACAGAGGCCAGTAAATATGTAGAAGTCATTCCAACTATTTGTATTGATTCATATTGTCATATTTTAATACATTACCCAGTGGCGGAAACAGCTGAAAAAGAAGGGGAAGGCAGAATTAAGATAGGGTTGTTCTTTCTCGAAAAACGGAGGGCGCAGTAACGGTGGGCCTTTTCTTGCTTCATGAGGGGGAGAGGATTTCGAAAGTATAATGTTCGGGATTGAAATACCTACCTTAGCAACTGTTTCTGTGCCTTTGCGCGCGCTGCGTATCCAGCACTGCTGTGAAGCTCTCCTCAGGCGCTCCGCTCCCTCTCCTCTTCAACCCTCCCAGGAATACACCCAGCATTGAACTGATGGCTACGGCTGATACGAATTTCCTCTCTAACTTTTAACATTTCTGTTTCCATTCTTTATTTTTATTTTAGTGACCTGACTGGAGAAAAGATGGATTTTGAACGAATTGCACTGGAATATGACAGTAGAGAATACCAAGCTGCAAGTAAACATTTTCACGCAACAATTTCTGTTAACGACGCCAAGATACTGGTGATAGAGAAAATCAAGAATGATTTCTTACTCGAGAGATTCAACAGGTAAATGAATGTACGAACGATAGTGGATTGTGATTTTTTTGCGTTAAAAGATGGAGTGGAAAGAGAACTGCATGTACGAGAACATCTTGAGGACGGACGAGTGACAAAAAATGTCGTCTCTTTCTAGTTTTGCACTAGCTATCCATTTCCCGCCTAGCAGTATACAAGAAACGTGTCACATATGAACCATGTAAATGGCCTAGCTCATCAAGAGTCTCTCGTAGCTCAGTGGTTAGAGTGCCCAACTGGTATCTGGGAGACCATGGGTTCGATTCCCGTCGGGGACTCAGAATTTTTCTTCGACCCACGCTCGTTACAAATAAACATGTCATCTTTATTATTTTTCACCGAGCATTAAATTTAACGTCTTCATTTTTTATTACGAATATTCGTTTATGAAAATCTATTGCCACTTCTTTTTCGACGGAATGACCTCATTACTGTCGAGATCAGTCTGCCAAGTTTAACCATCACAGACAACACTGATGTAAGTGAGATAATCGTGTTCTCTTTGTCTTTTCGTTTCTCCTCTGCCGTATCTAGGAAGCGTGAGCAGATGAAAAAGAAACTAAAAGCCTCCAGCTATGACAAAATGGAAAAGCTGCTGTTTCACGGTACAACATCAGACGTTATTGAGGCCATCTGCAAACAGAACTTTGATCACAGGATGCGAGGGAAAAACGGGACAGTGTACGGTGAAGGAAGTTACTTTGCTGTGAACGCCTCGTACAGTAATAACTACAGCGGGCAAAGTGGAGAGAGGTACATGTTCCTGGCTAGTGTGCTAACGGGAGAATACAAGCTTGGAGGCCCTGACCTTCGTCGACCTCCCCTTAAAGATCCAAGTAATCCTGCCAGTGATCTGTACGATTCGTGTGTTGACAACGAACAACATCCAAAGATTTTTGTCATTTTTAATGACGAACAATGCTTTCCTTTGTATTTGATTAAGTATCGTTAACGAGAACTTTAAATATTTACCGCCAAGTCAACTTCTAAGACTGAAGAAATGAAGTTGAAGTAAGTTTCTAAACGTACGATTGAGATGCGTTGGCAAGTAAGTAAAAATATTTATTTGTTTTTTTTCTTTTCCAATAGAGAATGCAGCAAGTTTGTAATGGCTGTCACGGTCAATTATAGGAAACCCTAATAACGCATTGAACCAATCAGAACTCAAATTTGACAATATACAACCAATCAAAGCGCGCAATACGCGCGGAATCCAAATCATTATTGCTTCAATTAGTTTTTTTCTTCAGTTTTACTTACTAATGATTGGTTTCTCTTTAACGGAAAGAAGCCCAAATGTGTTTTATTCACATTCTTTCGTGCAGAATTAATCCAATCAGAAGTCAACTGGTAGCTTAATCCTTAGCTTCTGATTGGATAATCAGCTGCACGGATAAACGTAAATTGGTTAAATGTGGTCACACTTTTGGACTCCTTGCTGTAATGAAAACAAAATAATGAACGTCGTTTGTTTTTGCTGCTGTTGAATTGAATTGTAGACTAGAATTTATAGCTAGGTATATATAGTTGGTTAGCTAGACACACGATCCCGTAAGCAAGCCTGTTGATTTAATACAGGATGTTGTTGTTGTTGTTGCTTATAAAGCCCAAATTTAGCAAACAGTTTCTCCCCGCTGTTCCAGGGGAAGGCGAAACACCTTCTGCCTTTGCAGGTTGCATAACATGTTTATCTATTCTGAATATTATATCTGTATATCAGCTCAATAAATCACTTGAATGCTTAAATCTGGGAAAAACGGCCGTACTTTTCTTTGCGCACATTCGCAGCGGCCATATGAAGTTAACTTAATGAATTATTAAAGAGTTTGAGAAGTATATCAAAACAATAGTTCGCTCGACAGAAGCTACTGATGGGACATGTGCTTCTTTATTCATTTACCATTTTTAAAATAAGTTGAATGTTCCTGCGCTTACCATATCGATCCTTTTATCATGTCTTATCGTTGTTTGTTTATCGTTATGGTAATCATTGAGAATAAATTTTCAAGGCTGTTTGAGTTGACCGTACTTACTTTTTTGATTTGGCCCCTCGAACAATTCAGTCTGATGATGCTTCAAATAAGGGCCGAGTTGTTGTGAATGACTGCGGCGTTTATTCGAGGGTGTATTGTCAGCTAATGTAACGGGTTTATCAAAATATCTTGCCAGCTATTAGTCATGCACACAATATAGATGACTATCAACAGGTAAGCATTCCAACATTCAATATCTTCATTGCAACAGAATATTGAATTCTCAAAGTGATGTTCCTTACCTCGCAACGTAGGTATTTTTTTCTGAAAAGAAAAAAAAAATCCACAGTACAGTGTTTGCAGTTTTTACTTTTTTCTAACCTGTAGCGGTCACAATATCATACTGTCCCTTTTTTCCAAGTGCAGAACGCGAGCCTTATAAACATGACTACTCGTTGACGAATATGGACTGGTGGGGGTGACGACTATATGATGCTCTTGTATAGCACGTGATCCCGAACTAAACTTATTTAAAGCATGTGTTGCGGATTTACGGGATGCCTATTATGGGTTTTACGAAAAACATTTTAGTTGAACGTTTTTCAAAGTTATTCCCGTTTGCTTCAAACTTTAATTAGATAACGTCCGAGAGACATCTGACTGTAATAGAAGTAAATTCTTCGCTAACATTAAGTTTCATAGCGAGTATTTGTCAAAACTAAATAAAATAACAAAATATAGCCTAAACTCAGCCACGACACAGCATATCTCTAAGGAATTATCACTTCGTGCAAAACTTCGCTCAGTGTGGATACTGTACAAAGATTACCGTAAACACATACGTATAAGGAAGATCAGCAAAAAGCTGACGTACGATTCTGAAAAGTAGCAAACAGTTTAAACCCCTGAGTAAAAGAAAACCTAATTAAGAACCCAAACAGCCTGATTTCCCACTAAACACCCGATATATAACAACCTATTCAGGCTGACTTGTAAAAATGTACGTGCTTCTACGTGGGTCCGTTCCACGCGGTGTGGACGCGAAGCCAAGATTATTGGAGCTTCGTGACAAGCGTGCATTTTTTTAAAAAAG
The DNA here is from genome assembly GCA_963693305.1 of Meandrina meandrites. NCBI lineage: Eukaryota > Metazoa > Cnidaria > Anthozoa > Scleractinia > Meandrinidae > Meandrina > Meandrina meandrites. Next base: position 21,017,810 of record OY855904.1, read on the forward strand.
CTCTGAATAAGACACTGGTGAGGCTGAATAACTAATTTGTGCAGCAGTTCCGCTCGGTGTGGACGCTAAGTCAATATTGTTTGAGCTTGCTGTCGGGCTTGCACGGAGCTCTGATTTAGATACAGCAGAGGCTGAATAATTACTTGGTATAGCAGTTCCGCACGGTGTGGATGATGCACCATGAATATTTGGATTGGACACTGATAAAGATCACGTAAGCTTCTAAACAGCGGTAAGGGCGCCGCTAAGAGCCGCGCTAAGGACCACGCTAAGTGCAGCTGACGTCAGATGTAAGCAGAAGTCATATGATCCACTGATGAATACTTGATGATGTACTCTGGGTAAAAGTGTTGGGTATCAGCGACGACAAAGATGGTTGGATTTGATCTGTCATCCACACACGTGGTGTGGCCCACAGTGTAGGAACCAACAAGAATTTTGGCCAGAAACATAAATTGCGACAAATCGCGATCTATTTCTCTCGTTGCGTAGCGGTGGCTGTAAGAAGCATTCACTGCGAAGGAGACTCCTTCGCTAAACTCTGTCCCGTTTCTGTGTAAACGCGGGTCAAAGTTGTTTCCACAGATGATTGCCACGTTTCGAGGACTGGTTCCGTGAAACAATCTCTTTTCATTAGCCTGTTGCTGATTAGGCTGAGCTTTCACCATCATAGTTTCTTTATTCCTTAAAAAAAGAAAAAGGAATTGCAATACAATTTTTTGTCTGTTTCACAAGTTTTTGGTGGAGAAAATTCTACATTCGGGCCCTAAGCTTTCCACACAACTAAAAACTATCCTGGAGGGGGTTGGTGAATGGGAGAAGTCATTAGGCAATTTTAGATCTTTTGGGCACTCGCCTCCTCTCCTCATGTCCGCCATTTTGAACGTGTTTCGTCTGATCATGATTGAAACTACCTCTTGAGGTTGTTTGAATCGTGCTCAGAATAAACATGTTTCGATCATGGTTCGCGCAACGCACCATCTGATGTGAACACGTTTCAGAGCAAAACCTGTTTCATTCGTGATCAGACTTATCATGTTTCTACCTAGAGTCAACACAGTATGAGATAAACATAATTGACATTTACTAGAAAAATATTGATAGGACTAGCTAATTATAGCAGCAATTTGACCAGCCATTTGCTAATGTGTTTGTGCCATAAGCCAGAGTTTTATTTAGAGAGAAGTTTTCCTTTGCATTAGTAAAAATAGACATCAGGTGGTTTTTTTGACCCCCATTCTGTGATGCGAAAGGTTTGTGCCCCCCCCCCCCCCCATAAACAGGCGACCAAACGGCTTCGCCCCCTTCCCCTCCATTCACTAACCGCCGCCCCCCATAAATAATGACCACTCCCTAATAATGCATGTTATGCTCTTGTTCCCTGTTTTTTTTTTCACGAATAGTTATTGTGTTGTTGAAAAAAGTTAATGTTTGTCACTGACTCATACTTTGTTGATTGTCCCAATGGCTAACGTACGCCTCCCCTCCCCCCCCCCCCCCCCCCCCCACATCAGCCCTTCAGCAATCCTCCCCCAACCGGACCGACAAAAGTTACACCGTAACACCAATCAATGTTAAAAATGAAGAAGGCTTAAGAGTTAGCTGAAACGTTTTAGTACCATCAACAAAATATGAGTCATGACAACTATGTCGTATCCTGACTACAGTAATTCCAAGTTTAAGTTAGTGTTACCTGCAGTACTTCCCCACGCGAGCGGGTTCTGCACACGCTCGATACTTTCGATCACCACCCGGTAATTCATCGACTTTCTGAACAAATGCTCTACATCTTTAAATTCAGCTGACGATGTGTCTAATCTAACGCGAGTATATTGTGCGTTGGGCGGCATTGGAGACCAATGGCTTGGAACACAAAACGTTGGAGCTCCTCCCACTGTTTTTCTCGCGACCGTTAGCTGAGTCCTTCAAAATAAAACAGTTAAGATCCTATTTATTTTAAGGTTTTAAATTATTTTTTCTTGTCTTTCTACCGTTCCTCAGGACCTAGGTCGCCAGCAATATTTTGACATATTTTTCTGATGTACAAAACTTTTTTTCAAATTAGAAGAAAGCTCAGAACACAGAATAGTAGAAAAAAAAAAACCAAAAAGACCACCGAACATAAGCAAGAATTACTGACAGGACTTACGACACGTTCTGCGCATTACGCAATGCATCGATTAGACGGCATTACATTCTCGACCCCAGAGCCTTCGTTTTTTCCCCCAGCGCACATGCGCAAAATAGCTCTGGAATCGAGAATGACGGCATTAAGGTCGTGGCACACGGGGACACAATGCTGAGGACACAAACGTTTCCCTGTTGCCCGCAAAATTGGTGTCCGAGACACAAGAAACAGAAACATTTTGTGTCCGCAACCGTGAATGTTTCCCAGGTTGCGCAGCATGGAAGCAATCATGTGCAACAATGTGTCCTCGTTTACCATCACCTTCTTTTATTGAAGAGGTATTCAATTGTAAAATAGCCTACAATATACTGGCACAGTTTTTAACACCATTTTTGTCACGCTCGATCAATCTGCAGTTTCAACTAGCGTGTGTTAACTAGCGGTGATTTCAGTGCCTGTGATCTCTCGCCAAAGAAGATGATGTAACCTGATTCAATTTTGCGACAATGCTTTAAAAACGTATCTGAAAGGAGGCCACGGGAAAGATTGGTCAAGTGCAGCTTTTCAATGTTTGTCCCACAGAATTACAGATACTTCAGATAGAAAAGGTGAAAAGGTTGCTAATTGCCGAGTATCGACCTTTATCAATGGCCGTTTTCACACTAGAGACGGACAAATAGTCTAGACAGACAAATCGTCTGAGACGGACAAGTCGTCTTAGTCTACTAGGGAGTTTAAGAAACCACGACGCCGACGCCGAGGACAACGTCGATTGAAAAATGAATTTATATTTTACCTGCGAATCTCGCGATACTCTTAAGTCATTTAGTTTGTTTCTCACTGTCAAAACTATCTCAAAACTGAATCTGGAACACAGCTATAAATTCGAAAAAGAATTTTAAGAAGTTAGCTGTCGTGGTTCACGTTCTCCAGGCAACGCAGAATTTGGTCATTTCACGTTGTTATTTTGCAGAGGACGGTAAAGAAATGTACCAATAATTAAAACGCACGTGCACAGCCATTGTTCTACTTATTAAACCTTTTGTTTAGCGACGTTGCCGTTGCCGTTGCCGTTGTGGTTTTCTTAAACTCCCTAGTGTGAAAACGGGATGGACAAGATTTTGGACGTACAAGTCGTCTGAATTTGTTCGTCGATTTGGCCGTCTAGGAAGACGAGTTTTCGAGGACGACTTTGTCGTCTAGGCGGACAAGTCGTCTAAACTGTACACAGACAACCTCACGAGACTATAAACGACATGATAAGCAAACGGCAGAATTTTACAGTATAAAGAGAACAACATCGGTGTCGTTTTCCTTAAAAGACAATGTGTACTCCTGCGAAACCGCTTCTCAAAAATCCCGTGTTTATTAGCTGTAATTTCCATGCAAATCGCGGCGAGGAATTGCACTGAAATCGCTTATAGTTTTCAAGCGCAATTTGCATGAGATTCCAACTACATCGCGACAAACATTTCCGCTGAAATGTGTTCTTCAATTGCCTGTCTAAACCGTCGTTCCTAAATCTTAGCGGTTTGATTAAGCTGAATAAACAATGAAAGATTATATTATCCATACCACTTCTTCTTGTCCGTATCTTCACTGGATACAGGTTTTTCAGGTCTTCTTTTCACCTGTCTCCTGGTACCAGTTTTCAAGTTCACCTGGTACATCTCACTTGTTACACAAAGAAACAAGTTGTACACGTTCTCTGTGGTAGTAAACTTGTATGTGCCTCTTGTTTTGCTGTTACCAACCAAGTCTAGAAAGGCTTGCTCTATCGGTCCTTGTAGTTCTCTACCCTATAGTGAGAAATTCCAGTGTTAAACACTTTTAAAATTGCTCAGTCGAGAATCTATTAAAAATAAAAGCACGCCTTCTGTTGACTAAATCCTATCATTTGCCAAAAAAATTCGCTTGCTAGAAGACAAGGTGTTACGCTTCTTGTGTTTTACGAACCTTTCTAGGTTACTCTCACGGCTGGTTTGAAGCTCTGGGAACATTTTTAGGGGGAGTTATCATCGGTACGGTAGAGTATATAAATGCAAGCTTACTGAGTAGTCTTTGTCATACAAACGCCAGACGTTGCCATCATCTTTCCAATAGAGACCTTACGCAACAGGACGGCGACGCCGAGGACAACGCCTGGTGAAAAATGAATTTATATTTTACTCTAGAATCTCGCGATTATTCAGATGTATTCAGCGTATCTGTCGGTTTTAGAACTGGCTCAAGCTAAATGTGTAAAGAGAGCGTTCTACTGCAAATAGAAAAATTAAAAATTTGCCGTCGTGGTTCACGTTGTCCAGAATACGCAGAATTGGGTCATTTTGCGTTGTTGATTTGCAGAGAACGGCTAGGAAATGTACCAAGACTTCAAAGGCACGTGCAGAGCTATTGTTCTGCTCATTAAGCCTTTTGTTTGGTGACGTTCTCGTTGCCGTTGCCGTCGTAGTTTGCGTAAGCTCCCTAATACCATTTGCAGTTCGTAGACGCGGAGTGACATGGGGCAGTGGCACATATGTAAGACACGGTGGACAGACGCCGTAATAACCCTACTAAGGCAGCGTCACCACCACTTGGCTTTTGAAATGTGATGGTCATATTGTCCAGGTCGATCACAACTTCATATTCCTCTCTGAAAATCACAACAAAGGAACGGCATCATTTCACACATGTACGACAAGGGCTGTGAATAATTATTTTTCCTTGAAATTAAAAGACAATGTCCGACAAGGGCATTGATCATTTTGGTCAGAAAAAAGAGAAATTTGCAGGTCGGACATCACATTTGAATCTGTTGTTTGGTGACATCAGTGCAATTGCAATTGACTGCGTTAATGCAGTTCCAGTGGGTTTTCTTACACGTTACATGCGATTTGTAATTGTAGCAACACAAAAGCACATTGCAGAGAAGTAGCGTATAAGAAAGTCCAATGGTATATGAGCTCATATACCATGGTCTGTAAAATAATCAAAACTTGGAACTGCAATATACCAAGGCTAGTTTTTAATAAATACCGGTATATTAACATTGTCTAGCATTAACAAATGCTGGTAAAAGACCACTGCTAATACTTGCAACAGCAGTAATGATGGTTGTTTCGGAAACATAATCCTGATAATTTGTGAGTTCCGATTAAAACGGAACAGAAATTAAGAAGTAACGTAAGACTGTTCCTGGCTAAGGTGCCTATTTCGAATTCCCTGCTATTTGGGAGTATCAGCTTGCTTTTCAAGATGAAGAACAAAGGATTGGGCAGCGGAAACTGGCTCCAAATTCACATCACAGTACATGTACATTTTCTCTGGTGTCAAGGTGTCCTTTTCACTGAAGCTGTTGAGACACTACTGCTAATATACTTGTAGCAGTGTTAAAATAAAAATAAAAAATAAATCACTTTATTTAAGTGTCAATGTATTTAGAACGGCTGTGCTAATTGAGGACACTATAAATAGTGAAACAAATATTATAAATCGAACAGAAACTTAGGGCTCGTCAAACGCGTGACGAGCCCTAACACGTCTGCGGAGGAGGCTACATTTACCATGGAACGGAAGTTATGCTAATGTCGAGAGTTCATGACTTTTCCTGTCTAAAATAAACATAAGCATAAACTTGCCTTTCAAGACGAGAAACCTCAAGGGATCGGGCAGGTTTGAAGTTCACTTGTGTCTCTAAGCTCACATCACAGTACAACTTCTCTAGTGTCAAGTTGTCCTCCTCACTGAAGCTTTTCCATTCATCGAATATGGAACCTTTGTATTGCCAGTGGTAAGGCAAAAAACAGTGGTGGTTTTCGCAACTAACGCCTTTGTGGCATTTGCCAATAAGGAATTGTGAGCAGATGGATGCATCTGGCTTGTCCTCATGAATGTGGCCTGTTGAAGCAAGCAAGAGCATTGTTAGGTTCTTGTTTGCCTCACTAATCTATCATTTTAACCTAAAATTAATTCCAATGGTGTTGCTGTAACCGACCAATGTATAATAACAACAATTATATATGAAGCGAGAATAATATATAGATTTTTATAGCTTTTCCTTTCTTTTATATTCACTATTTGTAAAATTTGATTTTGAAATAATAATAATAGTGATGTAAACGATAATTAGATTTTAGGAACAGAAATATGTAAATAAGTTTATATATTTTGTAAATAATTCACCTCAATTTGTGATATTATAACTTGTGTACATAGAAGCTTGGAGCATGTAAAAGCTTTCAGAGTGTTATTATGTAGTTAGGCTATTGAAATTTTTACTGAAATTATCACATGGGAAAAACTTAAGGAAAAAGAAAATTTGTATGTTTTTTTAACCAGATACACCTAAGATTCAAGTTTGTATGAAAAGTACTCAATAAAATCTTATTATTAATTTAACAATAATAATAATAATAATAATAATAATAATAATAATATGACATGGCTTTATTTAACGAGGTAACATAATTTCAATATGGCCCTCCCTAATTTTACATAAAATGAAAGAGCATGAAAATTACTTGTTCTTTTGAGCGGTAAGGCTGGCGGTGATCTCAGTGGTGAGGCCCGCGGCGCTAATGAATACTTAATGATGTACTCTGGGTAGAACCGATTGTTTTCACAGACGACAAAGATTGCTGGATTTAAAATTCTATCCAGGCTGGATCGTAACAGATCGTTCAAGGAATTTGAAGGCTGCTTTGATAGTCGTCTTCGATATTCAGAGAGGTCCACAGTACAGGGACCAACAAGAACTTTGGCCAGGAACATGGATTGAGACAGATCGACGTCTTTCTTTGCGTAGTCGTGGCTGTAAGAGGCATTGACTGCAAAGAATGTTCCTTCGCCATGCGCATCTTTGTTTTTGCGTAAACGCGGGTCAAAGTTGTTTTTACAGATGGCCTCCACGCTCCCAGGACTGGTTCCGTGAAACAACCTCTTTTCATTAACCTGCTGCTGATTATGCCGAGCTTCTGCCATCGTATTTTCTCTAATCCTTGAGAAAGAAAAAAAATTGCGGGAATATTATTCTGAACATGCCTGCTATGTTAACTCTAGTTCACGAGTAGTTATTGTGTTACTTGCCGTCTTAGTACCATCAACAAATTAAGTATGGGTCAGTGACAACTATGTCGTATCCTGACTACAGTTATTCCATGTTTAAGTTAGTTTTACCTGCAGTACCTCTCCCACAGGAGCGGGTTTTGCACACGCTCGATACTTTTGATCACCGCCCGGTCATTCATTGTCTTTCTGAACAGCTGCTTCACATCTTTAAATTCAGCTGAAGATGTGTCTAATATAACGCGTGTATATTGCGCGTTGGGCGGCATTGGGGACCAATGGCTTGGAACGTAAGAGTTTGCATCCCTTTGCTCACATGGGCAAGTGGCAGGTACGTAAGGCACGGTGGACAGGCGCCTTAATAACCCCACTGAGGCAACGTCACCACCACTTGGCTTTTGAAATTTGATGGTCATATTGTCCAGGTCGATCGTAACTTCATATCCTTGGATACGAGGAAGACTTTTCTCCCTGAAAATTATAACAAAGGCCGGGCGTCATTTCACACACACCACACCGAGCAACTTGACGCTTTTTTATGTCCCTGGATAATGAAGCGTAGAAACGGTTTTTGTGGGACTCCAGGTATGCATGTTAGTTACTGGCTTACTAAGGTGTAGATAATCTTCGTAACTCGAAATCGATAATGCCCGAGTTTTACAGTTTCGACGCCATATTGGAATAGTAACCGCTCGAACACGACGACAACGAGGCTCGCGTTGACTGTAGTGAGTTTTTGGCAAGGTTGGTCGCCTTTTCTCGCACTTTTCGGAAAATGAGCGAGAGTATAACATTAATATCACTCTTCCGTCGTCTTATAAAAAGAAAGGAAAACATTAGACCGTTTTGCGTTGTAATAGTACTGAGCGAGCTTCCCACAAGCCATCACTTCTTTCGTTTCCCAACGCGATAAAGCGAAGATATCAATGGTGTAATCTGACGAAACGCCAGCACGGTAACTCAAATTATTTGTCTGTGAAGTAGCTTTTATTTGCTCACATCATTTCCGAAACGAAGACTGATATACACAAAACTCTAGCAGGCCGTTAGGACTTGTGTTTTGCAATGTGCCATGCATGTTTATAGAGCCTTTGTTTACTTATTTTGAATGTTGATGTTTGATAGTGGAGCTCCCCCGCGCGCGCGAGCAGAGCACCATAGTAAACCCATCGAGCCGATAAAATTTGGTTGTGACGTCATGTCCTTACGTACGCCCGTACGCACGGATTAGGCCTGAGGACGAGTTTGCTGATGTCCTTGATTTGGAGTCCTTCTTACGCAAAGTAGTAACGCAGCAACATTTTTGGTTTGTTTTAAGTTAACATACTTGTCATAGAAATGAGTAAGAACACTGCGTTACTTCATACTTTTTTTCTAATGTTAAAAAAATGATCTGGACATTTCATTTGAACTTAAACGAAGCGATTGTTTGAAAAGGCGGCAAATTAAGTGGCACGTTGCTCATTTTTTAAGCTGAATGAAAGACTCGAAGAAAGCGCCATCTTTATCACTTAATAGTTTGGAAATGTTTTCATCGCGATGTTCAAACCTTGCGGCCATTTTCGCGCTTTCTTGCTGTTCCGCATAAAAGCCGTTGTTGCGTGACGTCAATTTTTCTATTATTGGACGACAGACGTCAATCGTTCACTAATTATTATGTCAATCGTCCAACCAAAGAAACGTCTTCCAAATTTGGTCGGTGCTAGCTGGTTTACTGGAATCAGCCGGGGATTGAAAGCCAATCAGAAACTTAGAAATATTTTGAATGAATAATAGTGATGGTTATACTTGTAGCAGTGGTAATGGTAACAGTTCCTGAAATATCATGATTTGTCAGTACCAATTAACAGGAAACAGAAGTTAAAGTTGTGACTTTAAGACTTTTCCTGGCTATAAAACATGAGCGTAAACTTGCCTTTCAAAACGAGAATCGTCAAGGGACGGAAGGGATTGGACATCTTTCAAATTCGCTTGTGTCTCCAAATTCACATCACAGTACAACTTTTCTAGAGTCAAGTTGTCCTTCTCACTGAAGCTTTTCCATTCATCGAATACGGTACATTTGTATTGCCAGTGGTACGGCAAAAACCAGTGGTGGTTTTCGCAACTAAAGCCTTTCTGGCATTTGCCAACAAGGAATTGAGAGCAGATGGATGCATCTGGCTTGTCCTCATGAATGTGGCCTGTTGAGGCAAGCAAGAACATTCAGAGGTGTTTTGGGTTGCTTTCTCATTAAAAGTTCACTTGAACCAAATATCAAAAAGGAAACTCAACATGGCTTGCTAAGTGTTTGGTTTCTTTAATTTCTTTTCTTTGCAAATATCTTTCGCGTCAGAGTCATCGTTAATCATGTCTTGCTGTATCAGAAGCATCAGACATCAAATTGGACTAAGCAATTTGAATGCAGTGTTTTTATTTAAGTTTTCAGTGTCAGTATTGCAGACACCACGTTTAGTTCACAAGAAGGGGTGTAAAAAACATGTTACTTACATTTTGTGTTGTCTTCGCCTAACAGATCTATAGCTACCTTGTCATCAAGAATCATCTTAAGTAAGTCATGTTTGCCAACATTGTCTAGCATAAGACGTTTCAGAACTGCCTGGGTTTGGTCAGTGTCCATGGCTCTTTCGTGATCTAAGCCGCACTCGTATTCACCGCCGCAACATTTCCGTAGATAACCACGGCACATGTGAATCTTCGTACAAGAATCACCTCGCTTGCAGACGCCGTTGTTGTACTTGACACAAATTTGAGGTGTTGACGAAAGCACCAGCATTTGGAGTTGAAGGTCTGTAAACTGATCAAGCTTGATCCTCGACAGCAAAGGTTTGTCTCTCTGGTTGTGAAATTGGTGATTCAGTTGACATGTCACTCCACTGTTACAGGAATCAGTGATATAATCTGGGCACATGTGCAAATATGTGCATTCCTGATTATTGCACTTTCCATTATTGCTGTAATCCAAACAAAGACGTGCTTGTGCAGAGAAAGCATGGACTTGCTTAATCTTTCCCTTGCTGTCTTCTGTAATCAAAAATCTGCCGTTCAGTTTACGAAACCACGTTTCAGCGCTTTTCAATCCGTAGGGAAATAAATCTGTTTGTTCATCTGCAATATCTGAAATGGAGGCTGAGGAGCCGTATTCTTTGCACAAACATTCAAACACTTCCCGCTCTGTTGGGAAACAACCGGTCACACTTGATGAGCTAGTCAGACTCGAAACTGATTCATCATCAGTTTTCAGATGGGTACTCCAGGGATCAGAAGGCTCTCTTTGATGTGAAGACTGCAAAGAAATGGACGAATCCTGAACATCTTGCATTCCCAGAAGAAGAGAAGTTTCTCTTTGGATTTTCATGATTTCGCCACTGCATGGACCGCTGTCTTGTTCTTCATACACTAAAATAGTTTTCATTACATTTTTCTGGCTGATCTGAAACTTTTCAAGCAACAAGCTTGTGTGATGAGTATCGAATGCCCCTTTGTGATGAAAACGGCAGGCATCTCCCTTCTTACAGGCATTCAAAACAAAGTCCTTGCAAATATGAACACGAGAGCACGTAAAATCATTGGTACATGTCCCTTTATTGTAACTAATACAAACTTGAGGAGAAGATGACAGCATCAATTGACGGAGTTGTTCATTTGTTAACCAGTCCAAGTCAAGTTTCGAAACAGTTTCTTGGTCCCTCTTGTTTCGAAAACTGTGGCCTCTTGAGCATGTGTGTCCATGACTGCAAGACCCTGTGATGAAATTTTTACAAAGGTGGAAAGAAGGACAATGTTCCTTCTTGCATTAGTTAAGAAACACAAAGTCAAAACATAAGCGAAGCTTTGGGCAGAATGCAATAATATCTTGGATGTTATCATTTTCGTTCCGGGTGAACAAAAATTTGTCTTTGTTGTCCTCAAGAAACAACAAGGCATCTTGAAGTTCATTTACATACTTGCGGCTTTTCAGGACGGTAAAGGGCGCTGAACAGTTGAATTCTATACACAAGCATTTAAACAAAACTTCGACTTTTAGTCCATTGTTGACTAGCTTTTCGGCAGGGCTTGCCACTGAACTCAAAGTTGCCGGCGGGTCTTGTTTGCTTCCGCCTAATGAGCAACCAGTATCTTGCTTTTCATTATTCACAACAGCATGCATGAAGTCATGCACGACTTCAGCAGTAGTGCAGTTGACTACGCACTTTCTTGTTTCAATGCATTTCTGTTCACTCAGAACCAAGATACTGCATCGAACAAAATTTATGTATATAACCTGATGCGGTGGTACCAAATCGTATTGCTTGAGAATCGCACTGTTATGCGAATCAGAAAGATTGTGCGATAGAAAACATTTGCATAGCGCACCTTGGACCACTTGCGAACAAACATGAAGATACGGACATTTATCAGACTTGCATTCATTTCTCAAGTATAACTGACACACTTGTGGTAGGCTCCAGGCAACATTGTTCCTTACAGTCTCATTTGAATGTTTTTCGAGTCCCAACTCTCTCACCTTCCGTTTGTTTTCTTCGCTGTGAAAGTTATGGGAAAGGCCACACTTTCCATCGCAAATTCCTTCAATGTAACTTTTACAAATATGCCAGTATTTGCACTTGCCTTGGCCGCGTTGACAAGAACCTTTGACTGCATATTGGTGACAAATTTTCTTTTTCAAATCAATTCGAACACCAATGATTTCGTCGTCATGGTCTTTAACAACGACAAAACCAACTTTGGGTCCTTGAATTTTCAACCACTCCTTGGCTTCTAGCTTCGATTCTCTGCTACCCAAAGGTGACGACGGCTTCAAGAGATCAGCCAATTCGACAAAACCGCCACTTTCGCAAATATAGTTAAAGAGTTTTGGGACCAATGCATCGTCCGCCATCGAGTATTAATCAGTGTTCAACTTGAACTCACGAGCCAGTGATCGCGCCACAGGTTCACCAGGCGTGATATTTGCATATATTAAAATGGCGGTCTTTATATAAGAATTAGTATGGGCTTACAGGGAACTTGTGAGCAATAAATAAAAACGAAATTACTAAATAAAGTCGATGAAGCATACCATGGTGTTGTTTGCTAACGTTACAGCGTGTTTTCAAGCAATTTGGAGCTATTTTACGTCCAACTACTACTACTATGTATAATAATATGACAAGGTAGGAGACTTCAGTCACTTCCAGCGTTCGACACTTGTTAAAATAAGCTCGAATTTCACCCACAAAAATAGTTTTGGTTGTCATTCGGATCCACATGTGAATGAAACAATGACACACGAATGTTTTTCTGAAAACCTCTTGCTCATACCTCTCATATCCCGGCAACTAGCCGCTTCTGAAAATCAAAAATCTGTTCAAAATAGCCGCCATATAGGCCGTGTCGCTCAAGACAGTAACAAAATGGCCCAAAATAGACTGGACACTAACTAGTCAAATTAAACCCCAACGTAACGGAGAGGGACACACTATTTTTGCCGGCTCGCGATTCAATTCGTTTCCACTACGAGCAAAAATAGCGAGGCAAAGTCACGCGACGATTTTTAATGACCATGTTTAACACAACACAACCATGTCGTGTAACATAGCCTGCTGGACGAATTTAACGCAACATTTTGTAGGTTTATGAACTGCTTTCAAAAACCTGCAAAATTAATGTACAAATTTTAAACGTTACCAAAAATAGACTCGTGTAACATACCGTAACATTGCCCCAACAATGTTGCATTAAAATGTGTCTCGTGTAACATGGATTAAAATTGTTTCTTGTAACCCATATAGACTACAAGCATTCCCTCTTTTTACTCAGTCTGTCGAGCATGAAGTGAAAACAGAAACGCGAGGGGGAAAATGGCCGCGCGAAAGAAGATTTCGTGGGGCTGCTTGTGGTCTATGGCGAGTCTTGAGCTCAGAGAGCTTTGAGAGCCCAGAGACCCAAGCATTCCTCCAAGCATACCTTAGTCAAGCTTTACAAGGTGAAGGCAAATATTTTAATTTATTGACAAGAACATTGTTACTATGTTCTCAATATTAAATTGTTTAACATAAGGTAGCAATTAATGAACGAACTTTTCTTATTGCTGACCAGGGAAATGCAGGCTCAGTAGATAGTCAAAGCATTGCCAGGTCACGTGCAGTATCGAAAGCATCGACATTTTTCCCGAGTATCGATATCTTTTATAACGACAGGCATTAATTAATATTAAAGTTAGTTGAGAAAACCAAACTATTTCTAATTCATCATTAAAGTGAGGTACTTGTTAGACCCCCTTATTACTGAAAACTGTTACTGAATTTCTGGCAAAAGAGAAAGAGAAACGGCAAGATGGACTCCACTCGGCGTCAGATCCTTTCCTGTAACGTTTTAAAGCGAGAATCATTTTTGTGCTGAGGATGTATTGTTGATGCTAACTAATACGTAATGCGAAACACAACAAAATCTTAGGCTACAAAGTGCTTTAAACTTTAGCTGTTGATTGAAAAGCGAGCAAAACGGAAAATGTGTAATGAATATTGGATTCAATTTAGTTTCCCATGATAGCGATGATAGCGAATTCCTATATGCGGAACTGGGTCGTATCTCTGCAAGAGATACATGCAACTGCATGAGTTTGAGCCGAAAAAAAATTACATAAACAAACTGGGCAACGTGTTGTCTCGGATGGGTTCTTGCTGGCAAAAAAAAATTGTAATCGACAACGAGTAATATCCAGTTACAGATTTGAGTCAGAGAAACTACACAGTTATCTGAAGTGTACATCTTTAGTACGAAAGTTTTCTGCTCGATATCGACTAGAATTAACTTGAATATTTATCTCAGAATTATCTTTAGCACAAAAGATATCTCAAGTCAAAAAGTCAATTACAAGTATGGGATAAACTATTCAAACTTCTGATTTTGTCTACGAGGACTAGTTACATAGACTGATTTTCACCGTCAAATAAAAGTCAGAGTGACTTGGTTGGAAGTGATATGACTTTGGTTGGGAGCGATCTAACTGGGAGCGATCTGACCATGAAGCGAAGTGACGATTATCGATGTAAACACTTATTTCAGGCAAAAAAAAACTTACTTGCATTAAAAGGCTATATAACAAAAATTTCCGTCTGTTATTCTTCAGGTTGTATAGTTTTGCTTTGATTAAACTCTAACAGTCACGATAATATGCAGTCCTTCTTTTTCTTTTTCGCGCGTTTTTCGTTTGTATCAGTGGTTGCTGTACGCAAACCATGACCACTTGTTGGAGAATATGGACTGGTGGGCCGCGTGACATGAGTAAATGATCCACTTGTATTGTAAGCACTCGGTGTCGAACTAAACACATTTGAGGAATAACCACTCCGTGTAACAGACCCGCTTGGATTGGACGCTGCACCAAGAGAGCTTCTTGTCGGGTTTGCACTAGAAAGCCCTGAACTTGACACAGGTGAGTTTGAATAACTACTTTGTGCAGCAGTTCCGCTCGGTGTGGACGCTGTACCAGGATTATTTAAGCTTCTTGTCGGGTTTGCACTGGTAAACCCAGGTCTGGAGGCAGTTGAAGCAGAATTACTACTTTGTGAAGTAGTTCTGCTCGGCGTGGACGCTGTACCAGGATTGTTTAAGCTTCTTGCCGGGTTTGCACTAGTAAGCCCTTGTCTGGAGGCAGTTGAGGCAGAATTACTACTTTGTGAAGTATTTCTGTTCGGCGTGGAAGCTGTACCAGGATTATTTAAGCTTTTTGTCGGGTTTGCACTGGTAAGCCCAGGTCTGGAAGCAGTTGAGGCAGAATAACCACTTTGTGCAGCAGCAACACTCGTTGTGGACGCTATGCCAAGATTATTTGAGCTGCTCGGCTGGTGCTTTAGAATTCCATGTGGATACAATTGAGAGCTTGGAGGCTTCGGCAAGGGCGCAGTTCTCGGTTGTGACCACCCATTAGAAGCAGAAGTCGTTTGGGGCGCTGTTGAAGAACCAGTACCAGCAGCAGTTCCGCTTGGATTGGACCCTGTACCAAGATTATATGAGCTTCTTGGTGGCGGGTTTCCAATAGTGAGCCCCGAATTAGACGTAGTTGAGGAATAACCACTTCCAACGGCAGATCTGCTTGGGCTGGGCGCTGTGGTATGAAGATTACTCCTTGTTCTGGGCGCTGGGTTTGGTTGTGGTGAGCTATAAGAATTATCAGAAGTCGTGAGAAACAAGTACTTTATGATATACTCTGGGTAGAACTGATCAGTATCAAAGACAACAAAGATGGTTGGATTTGTTTGGTTATCCACACACGAGTCGTACAGATCGCTTGCGGGATTTGAAGGCTGCTTTAGTGGTGGTCGTCTATAGCTGGGGTGGCCCTTAGTATAGGAACCAACAAGGACTTTGGCCAGGAACATGGATTGAGACAAACCGTCGTCTTTGTTTGCGTAGGCGTGGCTGTAAGAGGCATTGACTGCAAAGTAGCTTCCTTCGCCAAACCTGGTCGCGTTCTTTCCGTGTAAACGCCAGTCAAAGTTTTGTTTACAGATTGGCTCCACAGTTTCTGGACTGGTTCCATGAAACAGTCTCTTCTCATTGATTTTCTGCTGATTACGCTGAGCTATTGCCGTCATGTTCTCCTTTTTCCTTGAAAAAGAAAAGGAAATTGTCGATGATAAAGGAAATTATACACTCGGGTCACAGTGGCTTACACACCACCTGACCAGAGCTCATTCTGGTATTTGTAGCATGGAGTATTGCTACCCCCTCCCCCTGGATGGGATGCTAGTCCACCGCAAGGCTGCCCTTACAGTTCACGAGTGGCCACTTAAATAAAAACACTGACCGCAGTTTGCTACCTCGAACCCGCACAGGTCCCTCCGGAATCATACATACATACATACATACATACATACATACATACATACATACATACATACATACATACATACATACATACATACATACATACATACATACATACATACATACATACATACATACATACATACATACATACATACATACATACATACATACATACATACATACATACATACATACATACATACATACATACATACATACATACATACATACATACATACATACATACATACATACATACATACATACATACATACATACATACATACATACATACATACATACATACATACATACATACATACATACATACATACATACATACATACATACATACATACATACATACATACATACATACATACATACATACATACATACATACATACATACATACATACATACATACATACATACATACATACATACATACATACATACATACATACATACATACATACATACATACATACATACATACATACATACATACATACATACATACATACATACATACATACATACATACATACATACATACATACATACATACATACATACATACATACATACATACATACATACATACATACATACATACATACATACATACATACATACATACATACATACATACATACATACATACATACATACATACATACATACATACATACATACATACATACATACATACATACATACATACATACATACATACATACATACATACATACATACATACATACATACATACATACATACATACATACATACATACATACATACATACATACATACATACATACATACATACATACATACATACATACATACATACATACATACATACATACATACATACATACATACATACATACATACATACATACATACATACATACATACATACATACATACATACATACATACATACATACATACATACATACATACATACATACATACATACATACATACATACATACATACATACATACATACATACATACATACATACATACATACATACATACATACATACATACATACATACATACATACATACATACATACATACATACATACATACATACATACATACATACATACATACATACATACATACATACATACATACATACATACATACATACATACATACATACATACATACATACATACATACATACATACATACATACATACATACATACATACATACATACATACATACATACATACATACATACATACATACATACATACATACATACATACATACATACATACATACATACATACATACATACATACATACATACATACATACATACATACATACATACATACATACATACATACATACATACATACATACATACATACATACATACATACATACATACATACATACATACATACATACATACATACATACATACATACATACATACATACATACATACATACATACATACATACATACATACATACATACATACATACATACATACATACATACATACATACATACATACATACATACATACATACATACATACATACATACATACATACATACATACATACATACATACATACATACATACATACATACATACATACATACATACATACATACATACATACATACATACATACATACATACATACATACATACATACATACATACATACATACATACATACATACATACATACATACATACATACATACATACATACATACATACATACATACATACATACATACATACATACATACATACATACATACATACATACATACATACATACATACATACATACATACATACATACATACATACATACATACATACATACATACATACATACATACATACATACATACATACATACATACATACATACATACATACATACATACATACATACATACATACATACATACATACATACATACATACATACATACATACATACATACATACATACATACATACATACATACATACATACATACATACATACATACATACATACATACATACATACATACATACATACATACATACATACATACATACATACATACATACATACATACATACATACATACATACATACATACATACATACATACATACATACATACATACATACATACATACATACATACATACATACATACATACATACATACATACATACATACATACATACATACATACATACATACATACATACATACATACATACATACATACATACATACATACATACATACATACATACATACATACATACATACATACATACATACATACATACATACATACATACATACATACATACATACATACATACATACATACATACATACATACATACATACATACATACATACATACATACATACATACATACATACATACATACATACATACATACATACATACATACATACATACATACATACATACATACATACATACTTTATTTGATGCGTAGGTTGAGTAAAAGGCAGCCAAAGGGCAAAGCATCCCAGTGCGATGCGACGACTGTAATATAATCGCTGAAAAATTCGAGGCTACTAGTCTTACATTATCAAATCTAAGTCAGCAAGAAAATGTTTTGTTCCCACCAAACATCAATAGTGAATTAAAGCACGTCCAACTGCAAAAATAAGCCCTGGGCTTACATTTGCTCAGTGCCCCTTTTAGGCGGCTTTATTTTCGGGACTGGCTAATTTACAGGGCCGGTATCCAGGTGGGGCTCACTTTCGAAAAGACATTTGCGTTGTTGAAAATGTGGGTGTTTATATTTGGAAAGGGACGTTGTGTCGGAAAATTATTACATGCATACAAGTACACCACATGGTAAAACTCTCTAAACACTATTAATGATGTGGCATCTCACCTGAAGTAAAACGATGTAAAATACAGAACAAGAACTGCAAAAGAGGACTTTGACATGACAAATTACATCTTTCTTTGAAAGCTGTAACTAAATGCAGCCCTCTCCCCAAATGGGCTTAAATTTAGGAGGGCTTATAGCTGGAAGGAATTTTGCATCTGAAAATTGGGGACTTACTTTTTTTCGGAGGGGGGGGGGGGGGGGGGTATTTTTGAAATTTTATTGCTGTGCCGGGCTCGATGTTCTTACCATGCCTGTTGGGCTCTAGCTCATTTTTTTACAAATAGTTATTGTGTTACCTGCAGTACTTTTCCCACATGAACGGGTTCTGCACACGCTCGATACTTTTGATCACGGCCTGGTCATTCATTGTCTTTCTGAACAACTGTTCCACATCTTTAAATTCAGCCGAAGATGTGTCTAATGCAATGCGTGTAAATTGTGCGCTGGGTAGCATTGAAGACCAATGGCTTGGAATATAAGAGTTTCCAGCTCTTTTTTCCAGTTTTCGTCTGACTGAGGAATCACCATAAACCCTACAAAACATAACATCGGTTGTGAGCCATTTTGACGATCCTTTTTTATACTGATTGAGATTTCATTTCATTGTAGAAGAGCCTATAAGGAATAATCCAGGCGTTTTCATTCCTTTACTGTTTGATGAAGCTGAATCAACAATAAAATTTTATAATATTCATACCACTTCAAGTCGTCCATATTTTCATTGGATACAGGTTTTTCAGGTCTTCTTTTCACCTGCCTCTTGGTTCCTGTTTTCATATTCACTTGGTACATCTCTTTTGTTGAATAAAAGAACAAGTTGTACACATGCTCGGAGGTTCTAAACTTGTATGTGGCTCTTGTTTTTCCCTGTTTTAACGTCTCTAGAAAGGCTTGCTCAAGCAGTCCTTGTAGGCCTCTTCCCTACAGAAAAGAAGCTCTTACGTCACTAAGTGTTAATGTGAAGTGTGACCTGACCGTTTGTGTGAAGTGTGAAGTTAATAAACGTATAGCCACAATAAAAGACTTTGATACCAAAATATAGTTAATTTTCTTTCGACATAGGTATTTAATAAAAGCTTACCGAGTAGCCTTTGTCATACATACGCCAGACGTCGCCATTATCCTTCCAATACCATTTCCAGTTCGTGACGACAGGGTCACATGGACAAGTGTCATAAGACACGGTGGACAGACGCCTTAATTCGCCAAGAAAGGAAACACCCCACGACATTTGAAATGTGATGGTCATATTGTCCATGTCAATCACAACTTCACATCCCTGGGCACGAAGAAGACGCCCCTCCCTGAAAATCATAACAAAGGGACAGCATCATTTCACACACCCAACAACACACGAGACATTGGCGAGCGTTTAAAAATCAAATAAATCACTGCTACGCTTGCAACAGTGCTATTGGCGTTTTCTGAGGTCAATCTAGATTGATCCCATTTCCATATCTCTTTATTTGGCAACACGAAGACGAAGACGAACCGGCTTCCATATCTCTTTTTTTGGCAACACGAAGACGAAGACGAACCGGCTTGCTAAAAATAGATCTGGGACTGTGCGATAAGTCGGTTTGACTAAGGGAACTGAGTATTAAGAGCCTTTCAAAGCAAATGCTTTCTAGAACAAATTTTTCACTATCCACTTTTCCCTATTTCGGGAGAAGTTTAATCCAAGTTATTGTATTGTGTACATTCATAATACAGACATTTAGGAAGCTTGAAAAAGATTTTTGGTATTAATCTATATCGTCGGTCCTCAGACTATGTGAGTGATTGACATGGTGGGTAATAAGGAACTATTTACAAATGGAAAAAAAGAAGACGATACTCAAGCATAGTTTGGCGATAGTTTGAGACTGTTTAATATAAAAGGCTTCCCTGTTTAAATGAAGACTCCAGTTGAGATTGTGACCATGACAATTCGAGAGTCCCAATTAAAGTGCGCAAACACTAAACGGACGTTGAGGTAGTGAGCGCAAGAGTGTTCCTGTCTACAGTACCAGTTTAAACGTACCTTTCAAGACGAGAAACGTCAAGGGATTTGGCTGGTTTGAACTTCACCTGTGTCTCGGTATTAACGTCACAGTAAAGCTTCTCCAGCATCAAGTTGTCCTCTTCACTGAAACTTTTCCACTCATTAAAATAGCTAACTTTATACTGCCAGTGGTAAGGCATAGAGCAATGATGTTCGTCGCATCTTGCGCCTTTGTTGCATCCGCCAATAAGAAATTGTTGACAAATGAATGCATTTGGCTTGTCCGGATGAATGTGGCCTGTTAATAGAAGACATGAGAAAAACGTTACAAGTTGAACGTTATTGCAGTCATACAGATCTACAAAGCAAACGTTAGACCCTTTTTTCAATAAAACATCATTCTACACAAAAATTGAAGTTAATTAAATCAAGGTTGTCAATGATGTCATCGGTACAGCCTGTCAGTCTTTATGAAACCCACACTAATCTGAAAAGCGTACCCTGATGAACTAGGGTCATGCGTGGTTTAAAAATACGGTACTCACATTTTGTTTTGTCTTTGCCCGACAAACTGAGCTTGTCGTCAAGAATCATCCCCAGTACGTCATGCTTGCCAACATTGTCTAGCATAAGACGTCTCAAAACTGCCTGGGTTTGGTCGGTGTTCATGGCTGTTTCGTGATCTAAGCCGCACTCGTATTCACCACTGCAACATTTCCGTAGATAACCACAGCACATGTGAATCTTTGTACAAGAATCACCTCGACTGCAAATGTTATTGTTGTAATCAACACAAATCTGAGGTGTTGACGAAAGCACGAGCCTTTGGAGTTGGAGGTCCGTAAACTGATCAAGCTTGATCCTCGACAGCAAAGCTTTGTCTCTCTGGTTGTGGAAGTGGTGATTCAACGGACAGGTTACTCCACTGTTACATGAATCAGTGACAAAATCTCTGCATATGTGCAGGTATGTGCAATCGTGTTTGTCGCACTTCCCGTTGTTATTGTAATTTAAACAAAGACGTGCTCTTGCAGAGAAGGCATCGACTTGCAAAATCATCCCTCTGTCGTTTTCGGTCAACAAAAAACTGCCTTTCGTTTTGCGAAACCACCTTTCAGCGCTTTCTAAACCATGAGGAAACAAATCCTTACGTTCAGCAATCTCTGAAAAGTCTGAAGAGCCGAACCCTCTGCATAAACATTCAAACACTTTCTGCTCAGTTGGAAGGCAAGGAGTCCTGACATTTACCGAGCTACTCACACTTGAATTTGTTTTGTTCCAGGGATCAGAAGGCTTAGTTTGGCATTGGGAAAACTGTTTGGTCGAATCCTGGGCAGCTGCCGTTATTTTGGACTTCGAAGTCGTTGGTTTCGGCACATTACTGTCCGTCTTTTCGCAAACTAGAAGCGCGTTAAGGACAAAATTTAAGTTCCCATCTGTGCATTTCAGGCCATAATTCTGAAGTATGCCACTTGTGTGAGGTGTCAACAAAGCTTCTTCGTGTTCCAGGCCGCAATCGTTCGTATCGTGGCACCTCTTCTTTAGAAAATCCCTGCAAACGTGTACCAGAGGGCAACTTTCACCGTGTTGGCATTCTCCATCATTATAATCCAGACATACTTGGGGCATCGAGAGCTTTATAACCTTGCAAAGTTCTTCATCTGTCAGGTCATCCAAATCAAGTTTGGAAATGAACTTACGATCTTGGTCAAATTGAAAACTGTGGTTCCATTTGCACCTGGCACCGAATCTGCAGCTTCCAGCAACATATTCCCTGCAAACGTGGAAATAATGGCAATCCTCTCTCGAACAACTTGTGACAGAGGTGTAGTTGAAGCAAAACCCTGCTCTTCGACAAAACGCTTTGACCTCTAAGATGGTTCCATCTGCTCTTTCGACGAGACGAAAACTCTCCTTCCTATTTCTAAACCACGCTGCAATGTTCTCAGAATGCTCCGGAAACAAGTCTTGTCTTTTCGAGACGACTGCAAAGGGTACGGAACCATTGTACTCTTTACTGATGCAGGCAAGAACAGCTTTCTTTGAAGGAGCTAACTTCTCATAAGCTGGCACAGAACTGGATGAACTCGAAGCGGATGGCTGTTGTTCTTGTGCCACGCGTCTACGTTGTGAAGATGGCATATTACGAGACGTTGCTACGTCTTCATCTTTAGTAGGTAAACTGCTGACGGAAGCTGGTCTTGGAATTTGTGGGTCACTATCTTCCTTACAAACTAAGATAGTTTTCAGCACACTGTTGTGACTGATCTTTCCTAATCCATACTTCTCAAGCAACGACTTTGTTTCATGACTATCGAAAGCTCCTGTGTGTTGAAAACGACAGGCATCGCCAGTCTTGCAGGCATTCACAACAAAGTCCTTGCAAATATGAACTCGAGGGCAAGTAGAGATGTTGGTGCATTTACCTTTGTTGTAATTAATGCAAACTTGGGGAGATGATGAGAGCATCAGTTGACGAAGTTGTTCGTTTGTTAGCCAGTCCAAATCAAGTTTCATAACAGTTTGTTGGTCCCTCTTGTTTCGAAATTTGTGACTTCTTGAGCATTTTTCTCCGCGGCTACAAGATCCAGTTATGAACTTTCTGCAAAGGTGGAAAGAAGGACAGTGTTCTTTCTTGCACTCATTAACAAGCACAAAGTCAAAACATAAGCGAAGCTTGGGGCAGAATGCAATAATATCTTTGATGTCACCATTTTCGTTCCGGGTGAACAAAAATTTGTCACTGTTTTCCTTAAGAAACAATGAAGCATCTTGAAGTTCATTTACATATTTACGATTTTCAAGCACGGTGAAGGGCGCTGAACAGTTGAATTCTTTACACAAGCATTCAAACAGAACTTTTGCTTTTAGGCAGTTGTTGACTTGCTTTTCGACGGAGCTTGCCACTGAACTCGACGTTGCAGGCTGGTCTTTTCTGCTAAGCGGTTTCGTAGAAACAGCTGGAGTCTGTGTCTTGCCTAATGAACTGCCATCTTGTTTCCCATTCAAAATCGCAGATCTTGTTTCCTTAGTAACCACTGTGCCGCCGGGGGACTTTCTTGTTTCAATGCATTTTTGATCGATCAGAACCAAGATACTGCATCGAACAAAATCTACGTTGATTACTCCATGCGGTGGTACCAAGTCGTATTGCTTGAGAATCTTGATGTTATGCGAATCAGACAGACTATGTGATAACGCGCATTTGCATGACGACCCTTGGGCCACTCGCGAACAAACATGAAGATACGGACATTTATCAGACTTGCATTCATTTCTCAAGTACAACTGACACACCTGTGGTAGGCTCCAGGCAACGTTGTTCCTTACAGTCCCGTTTGAATGTTTTTCGAGTCCCAACTCTCTCACCTTCCGTTTGTTTTCTTCGCTGTGAAAGTTATGAGAAAGACCACACTTTCCATCGCAAATTCCTTCAATGTAACTTTTGCAAATATGCCAGTATTTGCACTTGCCTTGGCCGCGTCGACAAGAACCTTTGACTGCATATTGGTGACAAATTTTCTTTCTCAAATCAATTCGAACACCAATGATTTTGTCGTCATGGTCTTTAACGCAGACAAAACCAACTTCGGGTCCTTGCGTTTTCAACCACTCCTTGGCTTCTGGCTTCGTTTTTCTGCTACCCAAAGGCGACAACGGCTTCAAAAGAGCAGTCAATTCGACATAACCACCGCTGCCACAAATATAATTTAAGAGTTTGGCGACCAAAACATCGTCCGCCATTGAATAAATCCGTGATCCTCGCTACTGATCAAACCGCATTTGCGGAAATCTGGTACTTCACGGAAACGAGGTTGCTTTCACAGAAAACGACCACATTTTACCAAGGGGGAGGTAGTGCGGATCCAAGAAAATGACTATGCCAACCAGCCAATTTCTGATCAGTCAGTGTAATACATCTTTGTTTGCTTTTAAAAATGGGTAACAGCATCAGCGATGTCAAATTCCGTATTCGCTTTAACAACGAGTGACGGACGACGACCGCGGTGTACACCGGCAAAACATTTTTCCGAGAATATTATAAAAATTCCGAGAAACGTGACAATCAAATTCACACGAGCTGCCAAAAAAGAATAGCATGACCTTGTGGCTGGTATTATCCATCGGAAGAATACAATATTGCTTTACATAAATAAAGTAACGCAACTCGAATGTTTCAGTTCAATAATACCGGAATTACCATTTAACGACTGGATATTTTCAGAACACAAGGTTGGAAAGGGAAAGGAAGTAGATCTCTGAGATCTTGTGCATCTGCTTTGAAAAAGTCCCGAAAACGAATGAAACAAAGACACCAAAATAGCACAGTCACTGAGCAGTCAAACGACGAGTGAAACGAGGCTTGAAATTTATGCACAATTGAAAAGTTCCATTTCATCAGCAAATATACATAAACAACTTTGGCACGAATACGTTGTGCGTGGTTTTCTGGCGACGAACAGGCAGTCGCAGCCTTGACCTTCCTCCAATAACACGAAATCTAAGGAGTTCGTCATTGTTTAACAATACAGAGGAGATATAAGCAGAAGGACGTTAATTCTAAGATGAAATCATTCTGAAGTCAAACGACATAAAGGGGTCGGCATGGATGACATCAAGAAGTCTCAACGGAAACCATTCTCGTTCAAGAATCTTCCACATCTTATGATGGACTCGTTTGACCGCCTCAGAACAGCCTTACAGCGTTTTACCGAAGCCATTCTTGCTATCATGTCATCGGTGACTAACTTTTTCTTGGGAATTTTTGCGACAGTGTACAGCGCCTACGAACGGGCAGCCATGTTGGCTGCTTTCATGGTCGACTGGGTTCGACAAATCCTTCATTATGACTACATGGGCTATTTCAGGTGGTTGTTGACATTGCCCAAGACATATTACACAAAATGCAAAGAAGAAACTAGGAAATATGTCTGGATGCCTGTTGCTGATGCATTTACAAGGGAAGCGAATCGAATTTCGCGAGCCTTTGAAACGAAACTGCGAGAAAGTGCAGTATATGTGAGAGGATTTTGTGAAATCTGCCGAAGACTCTTTCTTCTCACCAGTGATTACGTTCCAGGTGGAAAATACACAGTTACAGCATTTCTTGCGGTCGCTGCTATAATCTTCGTTCTTAAAATCTTAACTGTTGTTCGAGTAATAGCTCAAATCATGGAGCTCGCATACAGCATTGTTGTGTTTCTGTTGCGCCCATTGTTGCTAACTCTTAGGGACATTTTGTCCATCTTTGACCCCTTGTTCCAAATTGTTATTTTCCTTGTGCGAGTTATTGTCCAGGCTGTCCTGTCCACCTTGAAGGCGATCGGATTTTTCGTCTGGTTAAATTTAGTTTCCATTGCAACAGGTTTATACAGATGTTGGCAGTACTTTGTAAACTCTGCAATAGTAAGACTGGTTTGGAGTTTATTTGCAACAACAGTATACGTACTTTTGGAGAAATTTGTCTTCGTTTTTCTCCCCTTTATGACGAAGGTAGCATACTATGCTGGGGCGCTTTCTTTTGACGTGTCCTCGGTGGCCTATTCTTGGCTTTACCCGTGGTTTATTCGGGACTTTTTCGAAGTTTCAGTAAATGTTGACCGTGTTGAATATTTGACCCCAAGTGGGATTGGAAGCAGTGTCTTGATTTTCTGGGCATTGCTGCTTGCTTTTAGATACCGAAATCGACTGTCTGGAACCTTTATTTCAGAAATTGACGAGAAACGATATGCTATATGGTTTTCAAATACTTGGTACACTGACCGCAGAAAGAAAGATATCCAAAGAGAAAGACCATCCACCTCTTGGAGCACGACAAAGTACGACAGTTCACGGAGAAAGACGACAAACGATGAGTCAAGTCTTCGTAACCGCGGGAAGGCAATGAGGACTGGGGAGAGGGAGCATGAGTCTGATGCTGAAGGTAAGTAATGTTTTCCCTTCCCAAGGGCGTTAACAAGAAAGTGCTTGCTACTATAAAACTGACCAACAAACTCCAGCCTTTTTACTCGATCGCAGTGTAATAGAAATAGCATTTTATCCCAAAATAATGGCGCAGCCGACAGCGTATAGGTTAGCAGACCAATAGCTAAAGACCTGATTTAAACGTAAAATTGATGTAATCATGTTTTGGGCAATTATGTGCCTGTGCGATTTTCGCGCCCCTCTATGTTGCGTTGCGTCGGTCGTTGGGCGATTGCGTAAATGATCGGGTTTGTTTTTCCCGAGCCGAAGGGTTTATTCCGCATCACTATTATATAAGTTGGCTTATTTCCCTCCTCGATAAAGTTATCCTTTGTTTCGCAAATCATTTGGAAATGAAAAGGGAGAATAAGAGAGTAATGAGTAGCTCCAATATAACTGAGTTGTTGCTATTTTAGGACACATTCACTATAGCTCCCAGGTCCACATCTGCACCGATTACATTGCCGGGATTTGTCAACAAGGAAGTAAGTGTGACACTCACCACTGTCCCCTCCCCTATCACTGGCAATATCGCCTGTCCCTGGAGGGGTGGAAGAGTTTCAGTCCTGAAGATAATTGCAAGATTGAAGAGTTATTTTGTGATCCCAAGAACGACGTCATAACATCAACGGAGATAGATCTGGCATTCAAGCCTCACAGAGAAACGTAAGTATAAGCCCTATATACGTCTTGTTCAATAGATGTGGGTTGTGCAGGGTTCTTTGCTTTTCTATGTCCTTTTGATGCCCTTTGGCACCTTGCACCCATAAGTCACACTCCTACTCGTACAACTCAGTTCTTTTTATTGAACACATTACACATATATCTTATTGTCTTTATACATTTGAGTGTGTAGTATCGCTGAATATTTTTACGAGTCCGAAGGACCAGCCAAAATACAAATGATGAATGAAAATTTTTAGCGAAACATCACACTAAAATGCCTAATATGAGACTTATTATCCAAAGTCTTCTTTTACCAAAATGCTGGCTTTCCAATCGCTTTTGAATCTTTCCTGCGGTCAAGAAGAATATGGAACCTGTTTAACCGGTCTTGTACCATAATGCGTTTGGCAATTTTTTCAGTTGTACTCCACGAAGCGAAGGTGGATAATAAATTGTGTTAGTTCACTGAATTAGTATTTCATCAAACAACAACAAAATCCAATGTCTGACCAAACGAATGCATGATACAAGTAGAAGTCCATTACCTGATGACTCGAATTGGATAACAGTGAATTCACAATCAGATTGAATAATCTTTGTTTCCATCGTTAGCTAGAAAGTCAAACATGCAAGAAAGGCAGGCAGGCAGCTCAGTGCTTACTTTTTTGAGCGGTAGTATCATCCTTTCTGTACATGCATCAGACCAAAAAAGGCTTGCATGCAAGAACGATTTTTGAAAACCTCTTTCACGAACCACGTATAACCTCTACTTCGTGAACAGCATCTCCCGCCTGTTCATGTTTAATGTGCTTCCCTTGCTTGATGTGATTCCTAGAAATACATCGTCACAGCGAAAAGATACAGTGAAACTTGACTTCGAGAGCATGAGGATACAAAAGAGCTATCACAGAGCGGATATAAGACGACTGTCTACAGAGTCTTATGTTAAAGTACAGGACAGCTGTCTGGCCACACAATGGCTGTGGTACAGGAAAGAGGAGAACGGGGACTGGGTCAAGTATGGAAAAGAGGTACATTGAAATACATTCTCGTCCCATGCAGCCGGACTCCACCGCCTGTTCCTCTACGCCGGCGGAACATTAGCACGACTTGTGCTGAGGCCCCGCCGGTTAAGAGAAATAGGCAGCTCTGGGGACTAGAATGATTCATATAATAATAATAATAAAAAAACAGGATTAGCCAGAATCTATTTTTCCTTGCCGTAGCCATACATTTTCCAGCAAAAGAGTGACAAAAATGACAATTCTGACCAAGGAAATATTGTATGATCTATCACCAATTCCCAAAACAAGCATGTGGCTCATGTGAGAAGAATTGCTATTTTGAACTTGAGACTGTTAGGGAATTATCCCTTCCAGTCCCAAAAGTGATCAACATTTATTTTCCCACTAAATCGTTTTAAGTTAGGCATCCATGTAATCGCTAAAGGGAGGTGTTCTTAGAATGCAACAGGCCAAATTCTCCCAAATAACTCTGTAAGAAATATATGGAGAACAGTGAGGAGGTCTTGGATATTGATCAGTTACTGTTTCAATCAGTCTGAAGTTGATATTCTATTCTTTGTTTCAGAACGAGTCCGAGACCAAACAGGAAGACCTGGAATCTGCTTTCCTTCGACGAGAAGGGAATTACAATTTTACAAGAGATGGTCAAGAATACCGTTTGCAATTTTTCCTGAATCACATGTGCGAAAAGTCTTTCAGGCCATACTCTAAGAAAATCGTCCGCCGCCGGCCCGTATTTAAATCGCCAGAAGACATACAAAAACTCACAAGACGCAACGTTCAGAAAACCTCCTGGTTTAGTTTCAGAAATTTATTTAGTTGGCGTTAGACAGTCCAGTGTCGGAATCGCTTTCTGACAAGTAAATTTGCTTGGTTGCTAAGAAGTATATTGGTATGCATGACGAGTAAGCAAGAGTCGTTTCGGAATTAGAACTGTGTTCTGATTGGACAATATTGGAAGCACTTTTCTCATCAGGGTTTGCGTGAAAAAGCATTCGAACGAAGGATTATTTTTGCATTTCTTTGTCGTAAATTAGGGTCGGTAATAAGCGAAATTGGACATAGCTGAATTTCCTCACTGTGCTGCCTAGCCTAGAAGCACATGTAGAGCAGAAAAAAGTGGCGCTTAACACTTGAAAAAATATCAAGTTGTAGTTTTTCGCCATCTCCTTAGCAGAAGTCGTCAGTCGTCACAATGTATTTCATGAGGTTTGCCAACAACACTGATGCCAAGGGCTACACTTTATTTATTTTGTGGTTGTTTCAAATACTACGCAGGTTTGTAGAATTTTAGATTGCAGCCTTTCGTTAGAAATAAATGAATAAAAAATCGCTTTTGTACTGTGTATTTCATGTATGTAGTGTAAAGAATCGGCAACCAACGGATAAATGGTAAAATCCTGTTACATTTACTTTCAACCCACTTCCATGTTTTATTTTTTTTGGATACAGTTTTGTTTAACTGTATTTTAACTTTTTTCTACTATACGGTTCTAATTTGATGTAATGACATCAACAGTAAATATTCCAGTCTGTTATTTCGTTAGAATATCTTACAACAATATTTTGAAAACAAAAATGTTTCTTGTGATATAAAGAGTTTTGACTAAAATAGATTACAAAATCACAAATCACTGCCAAATTAATTCAATACACTGTTCAGTCGGCTCATTATAAAAATAAATAAATTCGCATTTTTATCTCAAACATCACAGCATAAAAACAGAGAAAACTCGCTTTCCACTGAAATTTATTTACAACTATATAATATGTGTCAAGCGGATTAAATAAAAAAGGACTTTAGATAAACTGGGAATTCTTAATAATATACAATGTATAAAGCTTGTTAGCAAAACACCTCTGCTATTTACACAAGCAAATAAATCATTTTTTCTTAGTTGATGTTCGAGTCGAGGGCCTTGTGGATTGCTGGGAAGGTGCTCTTGGAGGCTGGGGCGAATGCGGCTGCGCAGTAGAGGCTTGAGAAGTGGCCCTTTTTGACATACTTGTGCTGACCGGTCTTTCCGCGTGCGTTTGAGATTCCGCTGGTGTTAAAGCACTAGCGCGCGACGCTGACCGTTCAAGGGCTCGGATCTTCTCAAGAGCTTGTTTTAGTTCTGTTTCGGCTTGAATAGCCCTCTCCTCTGCAGCTTGAGCTCGCTCCTCTGTCTCTCTGTGAGAAGGAAAAATACGCATTCAACATACATGTATTCGTCAAATGACTCAAATCTGCATCAAAACTGAATCTTATTAGAAGAGAAGAGCACTAACAGTAAGCACCTCCTCTTTCTTTTACAAAACTGCAAATGATAACCAGCACAGAAAATTAATTTTCTTATAAAATGTTAGATTTTCTTTTTAATCCCTATGACTAAAAAAATCCGATTTTTCTCATGTTTCTACCCTATTCTGAAACCAAACGTCTACAAACTGCAAGAAAACGGAAGCAGAATTGCCATTTACAAACAGAGATGCGTAGTTGCGCGCGCGCACGAGCGTTAGAATCAAAGAAATCGTCATCACAATTATGACGTGTTTTGAATCTTGACAGTCCATCCAAACAAATCATTATTGGATTAGTCATCTACCAGCGAAACAACTGGATCTGTTGCGGTAAGGCAACCGCCGAAAAAAAAAACCCACAAAGATCATAGTAAGACGTCAAAAGACACTTAAAAGACGTTTCAAAAGCCAAGAAACTCATCAAACCGTACGTATTAATGTAATTCATGTTCACATTCTTTGATAGACAATTTTCAGTACATGGCACTGCCAGGGAAAACTTACAGTAGCTGAGATTGAAGTCTTTCAACGGCTGCTAGAGCTTCTAAGGCCTTCTTAGTGTCAGGTGACGGAGAGCGGGCTGGAGACAAAATCAAAACAGCATAATCATCATCGATGTTATTCCACTTTACCTACTTCTAAACACAAAATTTCTAAACGTGTTCGCAATTATCACAGCTCAATGCGATTATCAGGCTTTCTAGAAGGAAAGGTGCACGAAACAGCTTTTCAAAAGGATTCAGGAAAGCAGTACAGGTCGTATGTGTGTGTCGTACTCACCAGGTAGCTGGCCTTCGCCTTCTGGCACAGCAAGCAGTTCCAGCTCCTGCAAAAAAGGTAAGTTAGACAATTTAACAAAACAAAAAGACGAGTTTGCTTCATCAGTGTAACTATAATTGCAACGTCCAGTCTCAAATATAACACTGCTGTGCATTCATGTTTTAACTGATAACGCGATTAAGTCGTGAACAAACAGTCCGACAGAATAGAATAGAATGTCTGCTAAGCCTCCACGAACGGTGCACGGGGAATATAAAGGAAAGAGAGGTTGGACCTTCTGACCAACAAAGTGATAAGTGACTGGGGTCATTTTTCTCTTTTACAAGCTTCATGAAATGGTCGGACCACTACATACTTAGCTACTTTACACCAAAACAAGAAATGTGCATATGACGAAGTAGGAGTAGACCAAATCATGATCTGCTGATAGCAAAATGTGAACTGGGCCTGTTCAGTAAAGGCAAACACGCATGATACAGTATTGTGCTGGCCTTCACAACAATCTTAACCAACCTGGTCTGGAGGGAGCTCTTCTAAGGACTTGGTCCTTATGTTATCATCATGTCCTAGCACGTGCATCCGGGACTCGTCTTGTTCTTGGTCTCCCGTTTCCGCCTCAGGAGCTCCTTCAGGTTCCTTCCCGGGCTCCTCTTCTGTCTTTTCAACATTCGTTTCTGGAATAGGCGCAGCAACTTCAGAGGACTGGGCAGTTGGTACAGGCGCATCTCCTTTCCTAGACTCCTCTTGCACTTCAGCAGGAGTATCTGGTTTGTCCGCCTCTTGTTGTTCGCCTGCTGGTGCGTGCTCTGTTTCCTCAGCCTTTTCAGTTTGTTTTGTGTCCCCATCTTGCGACTTCAAAAGAAATTATTGGAGTCATTTCATTATTACGGTAAGCTGTATTACGGTAAACATCCCCTCCCTCTCTCCCTAGTTAGTTAGGTAGGTAGGTAAAGTCTGCGATCGAGCCTAGTGGCCCATCAGGCCGGAGCTTATCCCGGTTTCAGTGGCATGAAGCGACCCCCCCCCCCCCCCCCCCCCCCTGGATGGAATGCTAGTCCATCGCAGGGTTACCCCCAGCAGTAATTTCGCCAGTACTCATTTATACACCTGGGTGGAGAGAGGCACTATGAGAGTAAAATGTCTTGCCCAAGAACACAACGCAGTTCCCCGGCCAGGGCTCGAACCTGGACCGCTCGATCCGGATTCCAGCGCACTAACCATTAGGGCACTGTCACGCCTCCCGTCAAGTTAGGAAGCCCAATAGTAAGTGTGGAGCCTTATATGTTGTAGGTATTCCAAAAAAGTTAAGGTATTATACAGTTCATACTAAAGAGTTTAAGTCCTAAAAGCATTGTTACTTCATACCTCTACCACTGTAGTTTTAGAATCTGTAGACACTGCCCTGTCAGACCCTTTTTTCAAGCCCGCGGAAACGTCCTCGAACACAAAGTCCTCGCCCATGACATCCCGAATAAGCAGACGGGCTGTGCGTATCCAACCCTCGCATTCCACACTCAGTCGCTTAAGATCTTTGAAGTCCATATCAGCATGTTCATCGCCTTGATCTCGTCTTTCCTATGAGACAAAAATTTGAAATGGTAGATTTGCCTATATTGGCTCGACAGATAAACGTAACAAGGTGCTTACTTTCTTGCATGCTATCCGCCGACCCGAATGTAGAGAACGAATAAACCCTTTATTAAGGAGCGAGTGTCAGTGTGTTGCGAGTGAACGTGCGTGTCAGCAATTATTATTGAGTAAGTAAGAAAGTAAGCGACTGACAAGTAATTTGTCCACTTATCAAGTGAACAGAGAGGTCCACTTGCAGAACTGAAGAATCCGTGTTCCTTTGTTAAATCTCGATAAATATTAGAAGGCAACTTTTGCTTCAGTCATAAAAACCGTTCGGTTCCAAGACCCCCACATGATCGAGACTGAAAGATTGTGAATGATCACTGGAACTGAATCAAGAGAGAAGCTTACTTTAGCAGGGCGCGTTCACTTACCTGCATCAAATCAATGACCAAATCAGAGCAGCATTTTGTCAAAAGAACCGAAAACTTTCTCAGTTCCGCAAACAGCCTTTGAGCTCTGTTGCATATTTCCTCGGGGATAGCTTGCAGGAGGATTTCGCCTCCACCTAAAGACGCGTCAACTTCTTGATCATCTGTCTGTTTGTTAATCTCCTCTAGTTCCTTATCCTCCATGTCTGGGGTGAGGCGGAGGAGGACAGTGATCATCCAGCGAATTATAGCGCTGTGCAGCAGCGTAACCTTAGAAATAAAGATTGTGATTAGCCGAGTAATGTCGAGTTGATCATGTTAACGAAAAGTTTATTTACCCAGTAGAACTGCGAAGAACCGAGTCTCAGTTTTGTAATCGAACACAAGGCCTTTTACCTTCTTTCTGGTCGTTTACACCAACGTAAATGAAATTTACAATTTGAGAAAATCGATTCTACACTCTCTCAATAATGATGAAACCGTGCAATTGTGCTGCTCTTCTTATTTCTGGTTTGTTTAGTTAGTTGATCCTGTGCTGGTTTTCTTTTTGCTGTTTTAGTGGTTTGTAGAACTGGCCTGTTTTTCGCTTGCGGCCGGTTAACGCCGCTGAAAATGTCGTCTGTGAATAGTACTGTACTTATTTAATTTACGGCGTGAAGCAACACACGACATTACAATAACAAAAACCAATAAAAAAACAGAAAATATAAAAATTCTCAAGCTATCACTTTAGTAACAATTTGTAATATAGCAATTTTGCACATGACTATCGAAAGTAATTTGCGTTTTGCATTTCTACGCTAATTGATTGGTTTAAAAATCTCGCGCCACTTTCTCAACCAATCAAAAGTTAAACCAATACCAAATCGTGACTAGCTCTCGCGCTTTTTCCCGCGCTTTACGCCGTCTTCATGTATTTGCTTCGAGTTTTGATTGCTTCACTGAAGATCTGTGTCCTTTGTGATTGGCCGTAGTAATACTTTGGTTTTGGTTTCACGACGCTCATTTGAAAACCGCTCTATTATCACTTACTCTTTCAACAACTTTGGCGTTCTCGTTGTCAATGCCGTTTGTAGTCGCCGACAACCATTTGACAGTGTTTTTAAACACTTCTTCCACGTTGACTGGGTTCTCTTTCTCGCCACTCAAGCGAGCACCCTCCTTCTGAGTTGAGCCAATCAGAGCGAGTGTTTCGGTCAGGTGATCAGCCCATTCTTCACTGACCTGATCCGCTATTCGTATCCAGTCCGAGTCGAGCAGCATTTCGCCTCCATTAAGAACAGTATTTAGTTTGTTTCCCCTGAAGAAAAATATATGACGTACTTTATAAGCATCGGGGTACATGTAGCTTGGTAAAAAAGAAAAATGTAAATAAATCGTTCAAGATACACTCTTTTTATAAGAACGTTGAGGCTGAGATTTACCAAACTTTGAAGAACATGCTTACATACCCCAGACTGAGAGTCGGAGAACGTCTCTATTTGGCCCATTGTTTTATGAAAAAAAAACCCTGACTTGTAGAAAACAGTAGGTTATCTTTGTAGACAGTAGAATAATTTGCTTACCATGTCTCTATTGGATTCACCAGATCAATTATTCCTTTAGCCACTCCGTTTTCACCGATAACTCGCACATGATACTGCTGATGTAAACGATCTACCTCTTGGTTTAACTGTAACATCACTTCATGTTGAGGCCATCTTGTTACATCGTCTGCTTGATGCCGGCTGAATACCTGAATAACGCCACAAAATAAGAATTAGAACGACACATCTAGGAGACAAAATCCTAGAAAGCATGTAGAATGTATGTAATTGCGTTCGACGATAGGAGAACGCATCCTAATCTTGCGGTGACCTGTGGTCCCGTGGTTGTCCTGTGAACGCGCAAGCGAAAGTCGTTCTATGTCGGTATGTACGTCGGTATGTGGCAGGAGGGCCTCGATCTCACGTGAGAAGACATTAGAAGCAATTAATTGCGTCACATCAACGTCACAAAGACACTAAGCCGCAAAGACAGCGCGCGCAAAAACAATTCAATTTAGCCAATTTATGTATAATGCATTCTTGATACAATTTTGTTGTTGTTGTTTACCTTGAGTGCCACATCAGTCCATCCATCCACCTGTCTGTTCATTTGATACAGCTCGTCCTCACGTGACAGCAGTGTCTCCCCTGTAAAGTGTTCAGCCTCTTGGTTCAATGTCTCCTCCCAGGATTTCAGATCTTCAAACAAGCTCTTGATAAACTGCTCGTCAGGGGGACGAACGCTGCCATCGTCGTAACTGCATTAATACAGCACATAAAACACGGTTAATGTTTGTTTGGTTCAAAGTTTGCAAAGCAAATATTATGCATCTTTATCTCTTCAAATATCTGCCGTTAACATGATTTTAAATTAAACTTAAGACTCGTATATACCATAGAAAGATTTTTGACCTGTTTGTTTGTCTAGTTATTTGCGTTTTTTTTTCTCCCTCTCTTTCAAGTGTGCCATTACATGCTAATCCCTCTTTGGATTTCGACATAACTCGTTTGCTTTGTATTTTTGTTCTTCTTTTGCTACCACAATCGTATTTCCTGAGGCGTAAATTTCGTGTACGAGTCTTAAAGGTTATATTACACAAGATAGCTATTTAAGGATATAACTGCTTTTCTTTCTCACTTACTTCACAACTTTCTGAAACTCTTTCTTCCATTTTTGAAGTTGAGTGATCAGTCTTTTAAGCTGTGTGGAAACAACAAAACTGTTACTATCCCTTCATTCCCTTAAAATAAATATTGATTAACGGAATCGCAGGCAAAAGCGGAACAACAAACCAATAACAATGCTAGGTCTCAGGCCCTCTGAGTACATCCTTACTGCTTGCGACTTCGGCAATCTCGTTTTCACAAGATCATAAGTGACGGAGTCATTTAAGCGAAATCGGAGACTCTCTACCACTCCGTCAGTTTGATTTTCACTAGATCGCAACACTCTGCGCTTCTGATTGCAACTTCGACTCCATCGCTAGTGTAAACCAGCGTTTAGTTGTTGAACGAGATTTAGATTTAGAATTAAGTATAAGGAAATACAATCACTCACTGTTAAGGCTAAATAAACAAACTTACTCTGTTGGTCATCTCTTCCTCTGAAGAATTAAGCCTTTTGTTAAATTTCTCCGAAAGTTCTCTCCACTTTTGTACGTGATTAGTTAAGCTCTCAAGCTGAAAAAGAAACAGTTGTGAGTGAAATGGTTTTGCGAGAAATTAACCAGGATTTAGGAGACGAAGACACTTATTGTAAGTAGCCTCCTGCTTAGACGTCTTTTACATTGAAACTAAAAAATACCGGAAGGAGCTTTTAAAAGAGAAACCGTAATTTTCGGTCTGGTCAAAATACTAAATTCAGAAACCTCTGACAAAATGAAATAAATAAAGCGCTAGCAACGTATCTTTACATTGTTTCCGTCTGTAGTAAAACTTTCAAAAAGGAATAGTACCCGGTTCAACCAACCTGTACGCTGTCCTTTTCGCTAAGAAAAATGGCAAAGTGCCGGCTCAGTTTGGCCCAAGCTTTCTCACAAAGGTGTAATTTCTTGGCAGTGTTGAGGGAGTGTTTGTCTGTGACCTTCAGTGACAGGGTATATGCTGCACTGCTCCATAAGTCACGCTCCTCCGTCAGTTTACCTGCGTAACACAGAATGAGAATTGTTACCGTCTGTAAAGTTTGGGCTACTGAGACAATTTTATCCTTTCCATCGAGTGTTCAGTGTAACAAACAAGTGTCTAGTGTTTGATGCTTCTGGTTCAATAATAAACAATGTTCAAAATGAACTATTTGCAGCCCACTGTGACTACCTTCATTCCAGCTCTATGTGAATCAATGGAAACCTGCCATACGACTTAAACTCGCAGTATTCATAGGCAAACGTTTACCATGATAACCTAAGACCTGTTGGTCAGTTGTCTTCTTTGCTGTTTAGACCACTGTCCCGTTTTGTGTTTTCATAATTATCATACAGTACAGCATTGCACAATGCTCACAAAATAATAAAAGCTGTACTTACCAACGAGGCCTTCAAGCCTTTTCCTTTGTAACTCGTACAAGTCGTGGTATTCCGATATCAAACTGAAAAAAAAAATTGGAACGTCATGATAAATTATAAAATTAATAAACACTGATCAAATACCTTGCATTGTCTTTACTTCCCGAGGATCGCATATAAAACGTCTATCATTATAGAGGCCGATCAAACTTTATAGAATTATTTGTTGTGGTGCGTTCATGTAACTTATTTGAGACCTAGTGAAATTTGCCGCCATTTCTTATTGGTCAATTTGAATTTAAATGACAAGAAATGAAAAGTGAAAGAAAAAAAACTATCTTTGTCGTTTATTAAAGAGGGTTGGACTGTGCGACTTTCTTCTGATCTGTTTCTAGATTTTATTGCTGTTTTGCAAGGGGAATGCCGGTTCCATGATAAAACAACAATCGGATTTCACGGTAATTGCTCCTAACAGAGCTTCGTAGTACCTTACCTTGCATTCTTTTCAGAGTCTTCAAGTGCATCTTGAAGCTTTAATAGAAAGGAAAGTATTAGCCATTTGAAGGGTGTTTCCACAAAGATGAACCACAAAACAGCGAAAAAAGCTCGACCTGTAACTGTTCTAGACAATGATGTGGATAATTTACCTCATCTTGGGCGTATTTAGCTTGTTGAGTAACCTCTCGATCATGGGCCTTAACTGAGGCAAGTTCACTGTTGATAGAAACATGAAAAATATGATAGTATGACATTCAATTCACGCAGATACCGTCAAATGAAAATTGATCTTTAATTTACTCCGACCATCTTGGTTTTGACTGGCCTTGACGTACTTGTTTGCAATACACATATTCGAGGAACGGCCTGCCTCATTAGAGAAATTATTATAATTATTTGAACGATATGAGGATGACCCGGCATACACTTGAGTACCGGCAGTGTACAATAAGTCAAGATGACCTTTCCCATGCAAAACAACAACATTTGGATTAAGTATTAGTTGTTTCTATTCTGTTTCAAGGATATTACATGAATTTGTACACATTAGAAACAAACCTGGTCAGAGAGCTAATAGATGCCTTAAATCGCACAAGTTCTTCTGTTAATCTCCTGCGTAGGGAAAATCATTAAAAATTAACGAATTAAAGATGTCTATACCATGCAGCAGAGCGTGTTACAGATCTACACTATAGAGCATATAACAACAACGGAAATATATCATACAAGCACAAATTGAATTAATATCCACCAAATATGTCTATGAACTAGCAAGAATCTCTTTTTTCTTTCAAGTAATGATCCGCGCATGTAAACTGCATCTGCATGCATGTGTCGAAATTATGCCATGCAGTTAAGTGATTATAACAGATTATAAAGCTGCACATTTCCTACCTGTCCAAAGCCCTCTGAGCAATAACTTCCTGGTGAAGGCTGCAATGTAAAACAAATATTTGTAAACGGTTTGGATTTTTAGATTGATCTTACGATAACTAACACTTCTATAAAGAGAACTGAAAGTTTGCCAATGAGAGAATCTCTTTAAAAGCCTAGCGGTTTTTTTTTTCTCCACAGATTGTCTGAGAATAGTCTGGCAGTTCTAGATGGTATACAGACATCTCCAAAGATCTCTGTCAAACTCTTATGGACAAAAGAAACGATGTTTTTTCCCTCCTTAAACCTTTTACAGCTTATTATCACCACTGACAATGATGTACCTTTTAACTTGTCTAGGAATGCGGTCTAAAAGATCCGCATAGCGCTTTCTCAAGTTTGCTAACAGTTCTCCTCTCTCAGCACATTCAACAGTTACCTGAAAACCAAGGAGATACATATACATGTCAACCAAGTAAGAAACATAAAATAGTTTCACTTACGTTGAGATGAAGAAACACAGATCAGGTTAATTTTCAGACTTAAACATTATACTGTAATAAAGTCGGCAGAGACTTTGTACATGTACATGTGACATAATGCAATATCCCTTAACTATAAATACTGGCAGGTACAGAACTACAGAACAGTTTATGGCAGTGTACAGGCTAAATTACAAATAACATAATTTGTAATTCTGTACTTACTTGGCGAATTATCTCATTGAATGCTACATTGTAAATATTCTGTTCCTTCTTGACCAACTCTAGGAGGTTATGAATCTAAAATATATGTAGAAATTTTAGAGATTGTACATAATAATGTTATAATTTTCAGAATTACATGTAGCTATGTTAATGGTTCAATGTGATAACTGGGTGGATAACAATACTTCAGAACTATGTACATGCAAAAACTTGTATCTTCTTTAAACAAGAAAGCTGTTTCCAACTTTATTGATGCCCACGTCTGAAACGTTAAAACCATCTGGTATGAAAACAGGGTGGATAATAGTACATTGTCAAACAGAGAAAAAGATTTTCTATTTAATGTTGGAAGACAATGGACACAATTAAACTCTGGACTAAATACTGACTCATTCCAGTTGTCTCTGGATGAGTCTGGGCTAAAATACGTCCCAGTCAAGGATGTTACATTTTTGTAACAGCTGGATTTAACATCTGAGACATTTAACTAAGTCTTCCCATACATGAATAAAATTTAAAGCCAAACTACACGTACTGCTTTAATAATTAATTTTATTGAAGCAACGCACCTGTGTTGGACCTGACAGCTCCTTACCCTCATCATCAACACCAGCCCGAGTCAACATGGAGTCCATGGCATGCTAAAAATAAAAGAAACAACATGCAAATCAGTCTGATCCTACAGGAAATGCAACAGCAAAAATTTGCTTTTGCAAAAACAGCCCTGTTCAGTACAGCCAGCAATAATCACTCAATTAACTTGGCTAAAAACCACCTGAGCTGACTGGCATCAAATGACTCCACTAGACTCAGCTATACATACTACATAATTGAAATTAATTAATTGCTGATCCAAGAAAAGCACACACATACCTTAAGTTTCATCACTTCTTGCCTCCCAGTTGGCTTCCTTTGAAAAACACAAGATTCAAATTATGCTTTAAAAATACTGTAATTATTATGTGACTAATGACTAATAACTATGTTTCTTTTTTGTAATTTTGTTGTTCCAGAAAAAATCCATATACCCCTCACATGGAAGGGGTTTTTTGGTTTGAATCCCTCCAATCATTTGGAGACTTAACGTGAAGGCTGTTTTTCTGCCGCTTTAAAAAATGTGAATGCCTTGTTCACGTTTTAAGCAGTCCAAAAGCTCTATGCCTATAATACATAAATCGATGTTTTGCGATATTTTTTAAATGGTGGATGGTTTGGGGGGAAGTTAGTTTTTCTCAAAAATGAGTACAATTTGGAGAAATAAGAGATATTGTAGATTTAATGTAGTTTTAAAATTAGAATTTGAAGCTAAACATTAGTATCTGGATGGACACCAAAACAGTCCCCTGAGTACCAACTTGTGGTGCCCTTGCATGGGGGTCAACTGTATGTTATGGTGTTTCAAAAATAATTTTCTTTCTTCTATCCCTTCTTTAAACCTCTCCAAATTTCACTCAAATTCTGCCTTAAAGTATTTTAACTTCTGAGAACCCCCACCCCATTTCCACAAATGTCTCAGACTTGAATGTTCAGCATGCTGCAGTTCACTTACATCGAAGGAAAAACAGTCAGATGATCCTCATGGCCCTTCACATAAGTTGTATATTTGCTGCAACAAAAAAGAGTGCACGTTCACCTTAAAATAATTAAATATTACCGCTGCTTTTTTAAAAATAATCTTCTGAGTGTGTCACATGTTAAAGCAGCCAGTCCATGCACATTTCCATGGTTTCCTTACAGCTATATTTTTAAATATTATTAAGAAAAGTTACAGGTATTCATTTTTTTTTTTTTTTTTTTAAAGTAGAATTGAAACATTTTCGATACATGTGCCACCAAATTTTCCTAACTAGCATCAAAGAAATATTAAAGGCACTCAGTGGGGGA
Organism: Meandrina meandrites; assembly: GCA_963693305.1. Classification (NCBI taxonomy): domain Eukaryota; kingdom Metazoa; phylum Cnidaria; class Anthozoa; order Scleractinia; family Meandrinidae; genus Meandrina; species Meandrina meandrites. Next base: position 21,059,438 of record OY855904.1, read on the forward strand.
GAATGTAAATATTTTGATTTTGGGACTGAAAGAATCAAGAATTGGTGCCACCATTTTGTTACTATGGTGACTGGCTGCAAGGATGTCTAACAAATGCAATTAAACTAATAAAATTATTACAGTAATAGTAAAATCCCTCAATTATCACTGGACTAGCTGGCCTGTAAATACATTGTAAAGTGTGGACATACTCTTCCTGAAACTCTAATCCCATGACACCGGGATTCTTGACTATATGATACTCTGATGGAATGAGGCTGTTGGGAATCTGTGATCTCACTTCCTGTTACATCAAGTAAACAGAAATTAGAGTACAATCTAAAAACACAGTAGAATGTGCAAGGAGGTCACTACAGAATGGTTTCAAGGAGACAAAGTTTTTTAAGAAAACTATGAAGTCATACAGAATTTCCAGAGGGGTGCACTTTAAACCAGAAAACCTTCCGTACTAGTGTACTTGCACATGAAAGAACTCTTTACATCACTGCCTGCATAGACTTGACTGATACACAAACCATGTCCCCAATAATACAATATTAACTAATGTACATGTCAGTGGCAGATCCAGACAGGGGGGGGGGGGGGGGGCACTTTTGAAGGCTTGACTATGAATGTCAGTTGAATTCTGCGACAATAATTCCGGCAGTTCAAAGAAAATGTGCCATTTCCGAAAAAATAAGGTGGAGCTCAGGCCAAGCCCCCCAGGGCCCCTCCCCTGGATCTGCCGCTGCATGTACATTATCACTGTATATATTAAGAGCAGGTGTCCACAAAAATCAAACATTGAGTGGCAAACTTCAAAATTTCAAAATCGCTCAAACTTTGGCTGTCAGTAGTCCATAATGAGTTATTCATCGCCATGCAATTCATTTCTCAAATAATTTTTTCTTTCGGCAGGAAATGACGATCATAAATTTCACGGCCAGACACGGGAAAATTCGACTTGAAAATTAGCGGTTTTAAAGCAAACCACTTGCCTTTACTATAAAACCTGAAGACATCCACTTGTTATCAGCTTATTCTACATCTTTTCCAGATTTTATTCTATAATTTCTATGAAGTTTAAATAAATTCATGACACTAAGAGAGATCTGAAAGAAATCCCACTCTTTCTCTATGGAAATGACAAGGTAAATTTAAGAGATTATTTACCATACTACCTTTATCTCAAATAAACTGAATTTTGGAAATAAAGTCAGCAAGAAATGGCCTTTCAATTGATGTCATTTTTTGTCTGGGGAAATTAAATCGTTCTCTCTGAGAAAGCGCTAAACATCTCAAAATCAAGCAAATAAGAGATTGCGTGACAGACGTGACAAAGGTGGAAATTGCGATTTTCAAATATTTTGGCCCTATAAACTCCACAAAGATAAAAAGATCTTATTGCTACGCATGAATTTGCCATTCATTAACTTTTTGTGAAAAAAAAAACAGCGTTTGATTTCTATTTAAGCTTTCCCTCCATTTTGCGTGCAAGGTGTACCCAGTTTATATCATTTCTTTCACTTGGATGTTGTGTTATGTGGATGCCTTGAGGTAATAAGTAAATTATTAATGCTAATTCTAGTTCCTAGTTCTTAATATATATTTATTACTAAAACTGAACAACTTGTCATCGTTGTTATGGTTGCTAATTCTAAACAAGTTTGAATCCTCCTGATTTTTGGATTTTCCCATGGCCTTGCCGCATATCTCACGCACTGTGTAATGGCTGCAATGTAGTTATTGTGCTCTTTTCAGAGTATAATGAGAACAGACTGCTCCTGTAATAGGTAAGATAAAAGCTAGAGTCTTAAATTACTTTGCGCAACTGGCAAAGGATATTTCGAATGACTGTTTCGGCGGGTCGTTTTCTCCTGAAATATTCAACCACAGTAAGTGAACTCATGCTTAGCTGGCTAGATTGGGTGCTTTTAGAACACGGACTCTGGACACAATTTTATTCCTGAGTTAGATCAGGTAAGTTGTGTGTAAATTGTTACTTCAGAACACTGTACTGCCTGAAAAGGTTCAGTCTGTGGAATGATGCAGCATATAGCCCGCTTGCAAATAATTTGTACTGACGTTATTTTTATTTATTTTACACAAAAATGGCAGAATTACCTCAACCTTTTACCTTTATTCCACTCTTTTTTGCACCAAAGAAAAAACAAAAGGCAAAGCGTGACTCGAATGTATCTCGTGTTGATTCCACTGATTTGGGTATCACAGCCAATGTAACAAATTTACTGAACGACAAGTTTTGAAGAGTAACAAAGGGTACCCTAAAGCGAATCATTGACATCCACTTCTAATGTGCAACATTGTCACTTAAATACATATGAGCATGAATTGGGGTATCCTCGGAGACCCAGGGGCAGCAAATCGGGCAAAACGAAGTAAACCGGGCAGAAATCGTATCGGCAAAAGTGTTCTATAAAAGTATAAGCCCCTGGGAAACGAGTCTCTCCAGACGGTATATAATTCATGTTAAGACACAATATAGTCGCCCTGCAACTTTGCTTGCAGTTAACATTTATTTACTGCTGTTTGCTTGCGGTTAGCATTTTACCCTGTAGTTTGCTTGCAGTTAACATTTATTTACTGCAATTTGCTTGCAGTTAGCATTCATCTTGTGGTTGGGCGACTATATGTGACATATGTTTTTCATTGTTGGCGGCCATGTTGACTTACTATGAAGTTCTAAGCGACTCTGCGAATGCTGGCTCCTGATTGAGCAAAAAAATCCTTTGTATTATTTTGCCCAATCGGCGAACAGGTACTTCAGAGTCACTTTCGTATGTTCTTACACGGCAATCTATTTCAATTTACATTAGAGAACCACAAAAAGTCGGGAAATCATTTTGGATGTCAGAAAGAAATATATTTCAAGATCTGCCCGGATATTGTCATATGGACTGATCAGAGGCAATAGTGGCTTGTTTACCTGTATGCGACACATTGGCGGCCGTCCGGCACACTCGTCTTATCTCGTCTGGCACGTGCGGCAATGTTCGCAGCACGGACAAATTGCAGTCGGCCGAAAAATATTGCGATAAAGTCAGAAAAATGTAAAATCAAACGTACAAGCCAGTACTAGTAAATTTCAGAAAATTGAGACCTTACATCAATCTTACATCAATCACTCATTTAATTTATTTTTTATACTTTTTATTTTTGGATACTTCAGCCAACTGGAATATTCCCGTGCTGCAGGCCAGACGAGTATGCCGAACCGCCCTCAATGCACTGCACAGGTAAACAAGACACAATTTATATTTACAATACATCTGATCGATCCAAACAAAAATTACTGGTGGATGTGTTGATATATTTTTCTTTCTGACATCCGAAATGACTTCCGACATTTCTCGGCTATCTTATGTTAATTAAAATAAAATATGGCCGATACAATAACCGCCGTGTAAGAACACACGAAAGTGACTCTGAACTTACTATTCGCTGATTGGGCAAAATAATACAAAGGATTTTTTTTTGTTCAATCAGGAGCCAGCATTCGCAGAGCCGCCTGGAAATGGTCTGGAGAGACTCGTTTCCCAGGGACTCTTACACTTTTATAGAAAACTTTTGCCGATGCGATTTCTGCCCGGCTTACTCGTTTCGCCCCCACTAACTGCCCCTGGGTCTCCGAGGATGGATTGGAGGAAGCTGCTTGTCCAACCTTCCGCTTAATTCTTAACAGCCATTATGATACGTGGACATGGTATACCTAGTAGACTGCTTTTAAACAAGGGCTCGCTTGTGGCGTAGCCCTTGTTTAATATATAGCTAACGTACAGGCCAGTACAAAAATTAGCCAGGGCTGGCCGGCAATATTTTCAGCAACGTATGTTTAAAATGTGCAAGTAAAACAATTCAGGTTGAGCACTTTTAAGAAAAATGAAATGGAAATCAATGCAGTTTTAACGTATCGCTTACAGGTAATATATCTCGCAACTACCCTTTCGTGATGAGATCAAGGCTTTTCTCACGGGTGAAAACTCGGAAGCGAAGTGATAGCCGTCTAATGCACAATGGTTCGTTAATTTAGGAATGAGTGAGAATTAGTGCCATTCTCTATTGTGAAATGTTAGAATTTAGGTGATGTCAAAATACAATAAAAATCGACAAAAGTGAAGGAAAACAGTCACGTTTTCAGCGGTCTTTATATGAAGAAAAAAAAACCTTCCTCGAGGAAGCATACTCCCGGATCCCCGAAAGGAGGCTCGGTTAAACGGGCCTACAACTTCGAAAAAGCTGGCTATGTAAGTATTTTGTGTGTCACTCATAACATGAATAAACTATAAATAAACTAATCTTATTATTTCTATATTATTTTGCCTGCCACTCGGGTAACATGAATAAATTAATAAGCAAATGTTTGATCCACAACTGTTTGGTCCATTTTGAGCGAAAAAGAATTTTCCGTAGGGCAAAAACCACAGAATACTTTTCAGTGACAATCATATTAATCAGTTGGAAACCAAAGATAACGCAACACAAAGGGGCTTCCCAAAAATTCTTACATAAATTCCAAGAGGGGCTTCGGCAGATTGGAAGTTGATTTGATTTTTGCAGGTTTGGGATAAATCTGCCATATCAAAAGATGTCTCATAGTTACAGTCAGATGGAAAAATCCATCTTTGCTCTCAAACTTCAGTTGTAGGGTTTTCTCTACCATATGAATCGACATACATGTATAGTCGGTACGGTCGGTAGATTGATATAATAAGCAAAAAACGTAGATTCTCAAAAGAAAATGTTGTTGTTGTATGAACAGCAAAGACTGAAATCAGTTTGTTTTTATCGAGTTTGGGCTAAAATATCCGAAAATCACAATTTCCACCTTTGTCACGTCTGTCACACAATCTCTTATTTGCTTGATTTCGTGATTTTTAGCGCTTTCTCAGAGAGAACGATTTAATTTCCCCAGACAAAAATTGACATCAATTGAAAGGCCATTTAATTCTTCCTGACTACATTTCCTAAATATCAGTTTATTTGAGATAAAGGTAGTATGGTAAATAATCTCTTAAATTTACCTTGTCATTTCCATCGAGAAAGAGTGGGATTTCTTTCAGATCTCTCTTAGTGTCATGAATTTATTTAAACTTCATAGAAATTATAGAATAAAATCTGGAAAAGATGTAGAATAAGCTGATAACAAGTGGATGTCTTCAGGTGTTATAGTACAGGCAAGTGGTTTGCTTTAAAACCGCTAATTTTCAAGTCGAATTTTCCCATGTCTGGCCGTGAAATTTATGATCGTCATTTCCTGCCGAAAGAAAGAGTTATTTGACAAATAAATTGCATGGTGATGAATAACTCATTATGGACTACTTACAGTCAGAGTTTAAACAATTTTGAGTTTTCACACTTTTGCCGCTTTTTTCCGATTTTGTTTGATTCTTACAGACTTTCGCTCTTAAGTATGTTGTATTCTGTATAAACTGTGCTGACACAGTAATAATTAGAAAGTGGTTTTATACCGTTGTACCCAGGTCACTTTCTTCCCTATTTTTCTCCACCAGTTCTAGTTGTTTGTCTCCTGCTGATGTCCTGTTCTTATCAGAAGCTGACATAACCAGTTGTTTTCCAGCTGAGTCTAGGGCTGTCTTTTCTGGCACATTTGCATCATACAAAAAAGAAATGTCTCTGCAAAGTAACAGTTTTTATACTATTATCATTTGTCTCTGTGATGTAAATTGTGAGGTTTCGACTGCATACTGCTAAACTTCATCAGGCGATAAGGTCGAATGGCTAGGTGTAACCTTATAAAGCATGAGTCATGCTCTGCTGTGATAGGCTGGTTTTCAACAGCTGTGATTGGCACATTTTGATCCTCGCTGTTCTGGGGTGCTAACCATTTACAATAGCCAAAAAATCCAGAAATTTCGGTTGAAAGTCAAATGGAACAGAAAATTTTCCGGAAACTACTACCACTATCCCTGTTGATATTGTTTAGGTGAAGTCTTATTTGAATCGCTTCTTGTAAAAAAAAAACATTGAAATTGAAATTCCAGAAGCATGGATGCCCTCAATCAAAAACCACAACTTACAACAACAGAACTGTACAGCAGCAGACCACTGAGGGAACAATGCTATACCAGAACAGCGACTCATTGAAATGTACCAATCACAGCAGAGCATCATGCATCACAAGGTTACGCATAACCAGTCGACCTTATTGCCTGACTAAGACTGGCAGTATGCAGTTTAAACATCACGATTCACATCACAAGCGACTACATTGAGAGACAAACATTATAACACTTTATTGTTACATGTATGTTGGATATCATTAACTAAATAGAGAAGGCAGGAATTTATATTAAGGGGTTTGAGCAATATTCTCAGGTTTAGATGGAACCAATCAAGTGGACACAGGACTTAGAACTCAGCAGCATATTAAATGAATGTCATTATCCTTAAAGAATTTATCAGCTCAATTTTTAGTGTCTTGCTTATTGTGTAAGTGTTCAGTAATTTGATTTAATAATAATTTAATTATAGTGCCAAACCACTACCTATCCAAGGCACTTTAATATTGATCACTAGTTACATGTACATGACTTACGGTTGTAGCCTTTGTATTAAAACCTCCAACTTCAATTGAAATAATAATTTACAGTACTTTATACATGTAGTTTCTATATTTTTTTTTTACTTTAATCATTAGATGTCTTTTAATATAGGCACACTACCTTCCTGCTCCACATACACAAGGGGGCTGCTCTGTAAGATGTTTGAACTTTTCTCTCCCTCTGGGAAAATTCCAAACGTTAGCTGGCCTTCTGCGAGCAGGTGGTGTAATCTATTAATAAAATCAGAAAGAAAATGAAAAGGCAATATTAATAGTGTGATTACTTCTAAATCAAGTCAGATACACTGTAATTCCTACAAGTACTTATAAATGTGATGCATCGCAAACTGAAGCTGGAACTCTTTGTTTAATTACATTCTGTAAGGTGTTCTGGTCTTTGTTGCCTACTGGCAAAACTGACAAGAGGTATATACAGGTACAGTGTTCAACGAACTCAACCAGGGCCAACCAACGATTTTTAGCCAATCACATGACAAGAACTGAAGTCTGGTTTCAGTACTCATGATGAGACAATTGTAATCATATATCAGGAGTCTAATGAGCATCATCTGTTACGAGTATTGAAACCAGACCTCCTATACCTGGCAATGGTGATTTTGAACCTCTTATATCATGGGGTGATACATGAGACAATTTTTAACAACAATTTTAAATCCATGTTACACAAGACAACTTTTAACACAGCATTGTTGGGTCAACAGTATGTTACAACATGTTTAATGTTACACTGTTTTTAGAAAGCAGTTCAAAAATCTGCCACAATGACAATATTGTGTTAAAAATCACCTCGCGCACAATTATTATTTTTGTAATTGAGAAATCATTTATTAATGATGGTTAATTAAAGCGGTTTTCACTTGAGTGCCAAAAGTAATTCGTGTTTGCTTTGGTTTTGCATTACTGCACTCAGTGATTGGCTTAAAAAACTCGTGCCACTTTCTCAACCAATCAGAAGTAAAACCAAAACTAATCGCGACTTGCTCGTGCATGTTTTCCCGCACTTTGTGGCGGCTTCATGTATTTGCTTTGAGTTTTGATTGGTTCACCGGATTGTCTGTAGCTTTTGTGATTAGCCAGAGTGATTACTTTGGTTTTGGTTTTACAACACTCATTTGAAAACTGCTCTAACTAGTTACAGAGGTATGGAATTATAATCAACTGTGCATTCTACAGTGTCATCTTTTGGCAATATTGATCTTAAGACGTTGCATTAAAAATCCTCGTTTAAAATCGCCTCATTCATGTAGCATCACCATTATGAACATAGAACCAGACATCTGATGCCAGATGATCAGATCAATTAATACCAATTAATCAACTGAAATCAGATTATGGATAACATCTAAACATCAGTTTAGCCATATTATATAATTTCAAAAATGGAGGAAAGCATGAAGGAAGAGACCTTTATTAAGCTCTACTTATTTATAATTTTTTTTCCTTAAATGAGATTGTCACTATAGCATACCTCCAGTGGCTTTAGCTTTTTATGTTTTGATGGCGGCCCAAGCTGTTCCCGTGATGGCGGAACGGGATTCTGTGTCAAACTGTTCAAAATGTCATCGGGAATAAAATCATTCATTCCTGTTAGAAACGTTTTATCTCGGTCCAAAACATCACTTCTTCCACCTGTTTCCCCCATCTCGCGTCTTATTACGTCTGCAAGTGGTTTCTCTCCGTCAAGTATTGGCAAAACACACGGTGAACTTGGTGTCTTTGCAAGTTTGTTTTTAGCGCGGGATGCCCGCGAAGAACTTTCGCCTGGAGAAATGTGCGGTGATTCGCTAGGTTTCACTGCCGTAGAGACACTCATCCTCGCAGTTCAAGAGTGAAAGTATTGAAAAATTAAAATTAAGTATGTATTTGACGGTCAGAAGGGATCATAGAACAAAAGATTCCAACATTTCACAGTCAAACTCCAAATTGTCATCCGCCATGTTTTTCTCTGCCTTGTCCCATCTGTTGCCACTGACAACGCTTTCTTGTCCCCAGAGCCCTTATCGGTTTCTTAGCCGGCGCGGTCTCAGCACTAGAATGAAGGGCTCGTCTCTGGAGGATCTCACTGTCACTGTATAACGACCTATAACTAAGGAATTTTGAAAAGAGTTCACGAATATAATAGGGTTTAACTCGCCTGCCACTACTATCGCCAGGGCTCAAGTACTTGCCAGTTAGCTTAGCAGTTACGTTGTGGAAGTCCTGAAGGTTGAAGGCTACCAGTTCCCCCAGTACGTACCATGGTCCATGATTTCAGTGCATGCATATCATGGGTATTGACAGGAGCCATTAATAATGACTATAATGGGTTCCTGGTATTCAAACCAAAAATTATGGAGTCTAGCTGTTAAGTTTTGTTCAGCAAAGACTGGCAGTACTGATGGCTAGTCTAATTGTGCTCAATTGGACTGCATGCACTGATTACTCAGATCACTGGCTCATTTTATTTTCTTAAATGGAAAATGTTTTAGTTAGAGTTATCCACGTTATGCCGGCATAATTTTGAGTTTCGCGTATTGAGTATATAATTAAAATTATAGCGGGCACAGAAAATCGTCGGAATAATGGTAACGGAAATGCTCTTTCACGCTTGTTTTGGTTATACCTCATGGAAAATTAACGCACTCAAGAATTTGGTGAGCATAATGGAGCATAAAAGTTCATTTTCCAACATAATGGTGAGCGTTTTTAAGCATCAGGCAGAAGGCAACATCATTAAAACTTGTAATGTAGATCCAAGCAGGAGACTAGCAGGGAGCTTTCACCGGAGTTGTCACAGGCTTTCCGCGGATGAACAATCCTACGAATATGACCTAAGTACCGGATCACTTCCAGTTTGTCTGGCTATTTAGTAGCTTCAGAGGCTAGCAAGTCATACCTTTCAATTCCTTGATGTTATCATCAAAGTGAGCTCATTGTTTTCTTGGAGAACAGTACCAAACCGTTTGCAAGTAAACAATATGCTCCTGGTAAATGGGAACCCATAATTCAACTGTTTGAGTTTATTTAAGACCAAACAACTTTTTTTTCTTGAAAACAAACTTTTTCCTTTTGTTCAATGATTTTAAAAGGCAATTAGGCGGAATTAGAGCATTCAATCCTAGCGGTGAAATTGCAAAATTCGGACTACTCAGGTAACCGATGGTATTTCTTTCAGAAAAATCGATCTTATTTAACTGGGGATTCTTTTCCCAGCTAAACATGATTTGTTGTGGGTTTAAATCTAGACAAGGCAAGTGCCTCGTCTTGCCTCCTGCTAGCTACGGCGCTGTTTCCTCGTTAAAATAGGTCGCTGTACTGTATATCAAAAGTACTGTTGACTGAATTGCCTTTTTTGTGTACGATTTCTTTCCTTTTTGATCACGGTATCTCTATTTAGACCATTTTACTCTTACATGAAAGGGACGCAGGTGTTTTTATAGCATCTTTCAAAACCGGATACCGAGTATCGTCTGTGACGTCACGTGTAAAGCGTACGTGGCACAATCCCGTGGCGTATTATGGTCTACAGTCCTTTTTGCGCGGACACATCGTGACCGCCATTTCTTAATCCTTTCTTTTCGCCTCGAACACGATGTCCAAGTCGTCTTCTCAGGCCGGATCGTCGCCTTACAGTGAGTACATCAGCAAGGCCGAAGATGTAGCCGACCAGATCCTTCGCCACAGCAAACATGTGCTGCCTCATTTCGCGCGGTTTTGCCTCATCTCGACGTTCTTCGAAGATGGATTTCGGATGTGGTTCCAGTGGGATGAGCAGCGTGACTATATGGACCAGACGTGGCATTGTGGCAATGTCCTTGGAACCATTTTCGTGCTTTACAATTTAGTTGCACAGTTGTCGGGTTGCGTTATGGTCCTATCCAGACAGAAAGTTGAAATCGCCGTGGGAATTTTGTCGTCTGTTATTGTCGTTCAGGTAACTTCAGTGCATTTTATTCCTTGTGCTTTTATTTTTTTTTTTCATACTATTCACCCTCTTTATATTGAAAATTTTTACCAGTTGGCGGATAGTTGGTTTTTCATCCTTGACCCGCCTTAATTTTTGTAAGGGATAGTATGTAGTCGTTTCAGATTTAGCGCTGTTTGAAAAATTTACAAAAGGACGGATCGTGTCGCGTTTCGCTTTCCACTTTAAGTCTGTGCCTCGCCATTATGAATCGAAGTGCATAATAAATAATTTAGAGTAGCAGGAAATAAAAATCAACTATCCAGTTGCTGAAAATAGCAAGCTTACAATTGATTCTCTTTTCCTTTTTACAGACGCTCGCGTACAGTATCTTGTGGGATTTCAAGTTTTTGCTCAGGTGAGTTTTTGTACGTTAACTAATTTCCATTTATAAAACTCCTTGACACGAATCCATCAGATACTTAAGAATAGAATTTAAATTGCAGCAACATATTTTGCACGTCTATATTGGCCATTTTATACAGACTAGATGGTGTTCACATTCTGCTTGGCTTGGCTTTTCTTTACAACAAGAGTATAATGCGGGCTCAAATTTTATATGAAGAAAAAGTCAGCACAGCTGGCCGGGTTGACTATTGTTTGTAAAAATTAACAAGTGGTCTAATTGCTACAGTAGAAGCTATCATTAAAACCAAGCTCACGCAGATTCATCTAGTTCGCTCGCAGTTTCACAAATGGGATTAGTTTTCCCAGAAACTAACGTAATACAAATTGGTGCTTTCTGATTCTGTACCCCCATGTCATGACTAAAATGGATGCTCCTCAATCAGAAATCCGCTGGGAGATTGGAGCCTATTTCTACATGTTGTGCTACCCTGACTAAGAAATGAAACCGCAAGCAAACCAGAGTGAAACTAACCATGAGCAAAAGGTAGTGGAACTAACTGCAAGCAGACTATAAAAATGCTTGGTTTCCAGTCTCCCAGTGGATTTCTGATTTTGCAGTATCCATTCTAGTCACTGTCCCCACCACAGTGATGACCTAATATCTGGCTGGTAACAACCGGTGTGCTGCCGGCGAGAAAAGTCTGTTTTCTGCCAAATACACAGCACATAAAACGGAATATTTTGCGAAAGTCTACAGCTTATTGTACGTGGCCACCTTATGCTTTGAATATGTTTTAACCACTGGATCACACTGATTTCTTTAGTGTGAAGTAAGGGAAATCCCCTCCACCCCTGAATGGAATGCTAGTCCCTCATATTTAAAGTAATAAACTTCATGCAACTTATAACTCTGCTGAGTGGGAAGGTGAAGAGCTACGTGTACATGTAGCTATAGCCTGGTTTACATGATAGGTTTCTCAGACAGTGTACTGTTGCATTGTTAACTTGGGCACTTGTGGTTTCACCCAGGTTGTTTGCATTTGAGATCTGATGCATGGTTTGAGATGGTGTCTTGCCATCTTTTCTGTTCCTGTGTTAAGACCTGTGGACAATTTTTATTGCTGTTTTGTTTCTCTTTAGGAATCTTGCTCTCGCTGGTGCCCTGTTACTTCTTCTGGCAGAGTCCCGTTCTGAGCAAAAGAGCCTGTTTGCAGGGGTACCAACCATGGGCGGCAACACTCCGAAAACCTACCTACAGCTCACTGGACGAGTTCTTCTTGGCTTCATGTTCGCTACCCTCATCAAGTTTAGGTTTTCTTTTGTCTACGTTTTGCAGGATGTGTTAGGTACAATTCTGATGGTCCTAGTTGCCGTGGGATACAAAACCAAGCTTGCATCCTTGGTGTTAGTTCTTTTGCTCACCGTTATTAACATCTATATGAATCCATGGTGGATGTACCACTCTCAGTCACCATTGAGAGATTTCCTCAAGTACGACTTCTTCCAGACGACCTCTGTCATTGGCGGCTTGCTGTTGGTTGTAGCCCTTGGTCCAGGCGGAGTCAGTGTCGATGACTATAAAAAGAAATGGTAAAGCAGAAGATTGGTGTAGACATTTTTTCAACAAACATGAGTGAATTTTAAATTGAACCTTTGACTTGAATTCTCCTTTGGCCGCACATAACATGTACTGTACATTCATTGTTTGTTCCGAGAATCTGGTTGTTCATCAGGTCAATATCAATCCCCTGCTAAACAATGTATGCATTTTGTAAGGAGAAATCGCAATAGTGATCACTTCAATGGGAATAAAAACTCTTTATCACATAGTGTACATGTATTGGCTTATCCCTTAAGTGCCAGAATGAAGTCCATGCTTCTTTCAGTGTGAATTGTGGTTTGATTTAAAATTCTCTTGTTGTTTACTTGACTGACATGCAGGCCTTCATAGTTATAGTCTCATCATGTGTATTTTATACTTAAGACTGAACCTTTCACTTGTTTTAGAAAGAGCTAATTATTGAACCAGTTGCCAAAACACGATCAGGCATAACTAAATAAACATTATATTAATTTAATAAACATTTTCATTTCTATATTTTTGGATATTTGTAATTTCCTTGAATTCAGATTTATAGAGTCTTAATTAAAGGTTGTTGCATGAAAACTGTTAGCCTAATGTTAGCCTACTACTTTCTAAGAGTACGAGTATTCCTGTGAGTTCTTTACTGGCTGCAGGAAATTGCAAAATGAACATTCAAACACAAGTTAGGTTACTTTTATTTATTTTCTAACAAGATCCAACACAGACTAGTAAAAAAACAAATAAGGAAGTATTGCAAAGATTTCCAATGAAACTTTAGCTGTTGGATCTATCACGGTAAAAAATCTCTTTGGTTATTGATGTAGCTTCTTACAGAAGTCATAATAATAATCATATTGAAGCAGCTATAATAATTTTTTTGCTATATAATTTGGCAACATGAAAACAGTCAAACCTCTTTTGGACACCTTGGGTGCTTACCATTTAGCCAAAAAATCCAGAAATTTCGGTAGAAAGTCAAATGGAACAGCAATTTTCTGGAAAATCCGTTCGAAAATTGTGGACTACCTCCAGAGGTAGTCCTCTTTTTCCGTTTGGAATGGAACGTCAGAAATTTTCTTACCAATTGCACGATTACCCAGTTCCAGTCATCAACGGAAAACAACAACAGGAAACCGAATTTCAAATGGTAAGCTCTATCTCATTCGGTTGGTTTGCTGATTTTAGAAAATCCCTCACCATCATTCAATGAACGTTCATCCCAACCGGTTCCTTCCGACAAATGGTAAGCACCCCCTGTAATACAAACACCTCTACTTGATATACGATGGACAGTTGACCGACTTGGCTGCAGGAAAACCAGAGTGCATATAATCTACATATATAATGTGGACACCTTTGTAATATGGGCAGTCTGATTCAGCTCTGCCCTTATTGTCAATTGGAAAAAGGTTTGACTGTTTTGCCTAAAAAATAAGTGTGTTCACCAGTCAAATTTGATGTATGTTATACTAACTAAGGCATGCCATTACAAAAAAGTTTTGCCAAAGAAGTCTGATGTTGATTGATTTTATCCTCCTGTAAGACTTTAGACGTATTATCTGATCCAGATGTCGTGCAAGTTTACACTTAATAAGTGTTGTGCAAGTTTACACTTAATAAGTGGAAAACACAACGACATACAAGGCAGCTAGTGTTGGCAAGAGAAACAGTTATGTAATTCCATCTCTTCTAGGTGCTGCTCAAATGATTAAGTCTTGAGTGGTTAAATATGAATAGCTTTTTATTATCAAATGAATAAGGAAATTAGGTCCAAGGATGGATTTTGAAGAGTTATATAGTGAATCATTTCAGGGGTTTTAGATGAAGCTAACAGTTGGCCAAACTGGCAAACAAGAGATTTGAGACTGGCTGTTTTTGTTGTTTGTGTTGGTTTTGTTATATGTTAATTTTTTTCTTTAACAGTGAAGCAATGGCTGTTTTTATACTAGAGACCAATTATGTTGAACGTCTTGAAAGACACAGTTCGAAAAGTAGCTTGTCTAGACGGGTTATGCATCTTGTGCCTGTCTTTATACTAGAGACGGATAACCGGACGAATTACGAAACGTTTGCCGAAGCTCATTCAGACAGGTAACGCATCTCTAGTATAAAAACACCAATGACATTATCAGAATCTCAGGAAAAATTTTTGTTCTCACATTTTTATGATTTACAGTACTGAAATTATATATTACTTCTAATTGCTCAGGCTAAGAATATGATATGGTTAAACCACGATCATAGTGCCAACAGGCCACGCATTAGCCAGTTTATTGGAAGGACACTTTAAGCAGATGTACAAAGGATAAAATAATCATACAAATTTCTGCTGTGTTTGTCCAACATCCAGGACTTATTACAAATACTGGAAGTGATCATCTGTGGTCATCTAATTTTCAAGAGTTTGAAACCCCTGTCATTTAGATACTTTCCATACTTTTCTGTTCAGAAGCATGAAGCTAATAATTTATATAGTTTTATTTTTTGGAACAAAAGTAGATGAAAATGATGTAACGGACAGAGTTGACTCACTCTACCAGAGGAAAAATCATGAGTGCATCATTAAACATCCTGAATTATATTATCTCTTGTTCTTATGTATTATTACTGCTTGTGAGTTGTGACCTTTCATAAGTTTACATATTGTAAAATGTACATGTATGGTGGAACATGGAGCGAACCTTTTCCAGTTTCAAGATGCACAAAGTTTATGTGTTGCAGATAAAACATGATACTGTAACCTTTGTCTCATTTTATCAAAGCATTGATCACCTGGTTGATAATTATTTCAGTCAGTGAAAAATATCTGTTGTGGTTTGTTTTCCTCATATTCATTATAATCTGAAACAAAGGGAAATGAAATTCAAACTGGTTTGAAAAATTTCAAACCACAACAAATCAAATTATGGTACTTTGGTCTAGCACAGAAGGTACTCAAAAGTACTCTGAAATGTGTCAGGCCAACGTAGGAGTCTGTTGCATAGCAACTTGGAGACAAAACAATATTCACCATCATAATGCCAATGTTTGGTATGATATGAGGAATCTGTTCACCAGATTAAAGTGGTTTCATCATCTTGTCCCCCCCCCCCCCCCCCCCCCCCTTTCGCTTTTATTAGTTAATGTATCAAGTTTCTTAAATAATTGACCTAATTTCAAATCATTCCAAAGTGACTGAAATAAATTTGTGGTTCCAAAACATACCCATACCTACCCCACAGTGGATCATTTGGAAGTCCTAATGGGAAGGGAGATTTTAACGAATTATAAGCACTAATGAAAACTTTCAAAGAAAGTATCAAGTAAAATTGCCCAAAATTGAACCGAGTCAGCTAAAGATTCAAATTTCTGTTGCCATAACTTTTAAAGTCTGCAGTTAACCAAGACAGGGCTCTAACCCAGACCACTTGATGCCATAATTATCTGGTGACCTAACCATTAGGCCACCATGTCTCCCATGCTGTCATAACATCCAATTATACCAATGTTATTTTACATAATTTATTAAAATTATAAACCTCTTTAATTAAGAATGCGATCTAACATAGTAGCTCAATTTTTCAAAAAACAATCATTCAAATATTTTTTTACCGCTGTGGGATGAAATCTGATGGATATGATTGAGATCAGATGAACTCTGACTTTGTTAATAATTTTGTAACTAAAATTTCTTGAAAAGTGGTTCCAAAGGTTAAACATGATTTGAAAGTTCTGATTTGGAAACCATCCTAATTACATTCTAAGCAGGACATATTTCTCCTTTCCTTTTGCTGTTGAGCACGTGCAGATGACAAATAAGTAGCCTGTCATCTCCTCGTAATACATGCACTTTATGTTGTAAGGTACATCATCAATCTTAAAGACTTTTGACCCAATGCTCTTCATGCTTGATACATCCAGTGAGTGCAGAGTGTTCTCTGAAGCAGTGCAAAGAGTTTTGCCAACAATCAGGGACACTTCTGCTGACTCTTTAGCAACACTGACTTCTTTCAAGTTTCCCAAGTTGATGACTGATAGTTTCTGATCACATGAGATGAGCAAATTGCTGCTCAAAATGTGCATTTTGTCTACATTCCCAGGGGAGTTAACATCATGCAAGCAAGCCCATTTCTTCAGATCCCAATATTTAATTGGTCCATTTATTTCACAGGAAAACAGGTGTCTATTGGATGCAGCTAAGGCAGAAATGGGTGCACTGTGCCCCTCAAGGGTGTGCTGCAGTTCAAATGTGGCCCTGTCCCAAACCTTGATGGTGCTATCAGTGGCACCAGAGAAAATATGAGAGTCATTTACTACCAGTGACCTCACTGATCCTTCATGCCCAGTCAAAATATGTATGCACTTGCAGGATTTTGCATCCCAGATGAGGACTCTCTTGTCAAATGACCCTGAAACCACTTGGCACCCAGCAGTGGCTAAACACAAGACAACGCCAGCATGACCAACCAAGTCAGTCATAGCCCCAGTTTCCAGATCCAATGTTCTGATTGCATTTACAAGAAGAGGATCATTTTGTTGAGAGGCAGGTTGGGTCTGAGCAAAGAAAATCTTGTTCTCCGCGACCACCATGCAAATGGGAACGCCAAAGTCCTCTTGCAACGTGGTGAGCTCAACAAACCTTCGCAGCAGTATGAAATCTGTCATGGGGTTTAGCAATCTTCCCTCAACAGCAATATGCGAGCAGTTGCTTTCTAAATATTTACTACTGCTGGCTTGATCTGCAACGAAGTGCCAAACACAGCGGTTAATTTCCGACACCTTGCCTAGCATGTCTTGTCTAGTGGCATTGCCTCCCCATCGTAATTTTGCTCCCATTTTATGTCCAACCTGCGCAGTGGAAGCGTTCACCACCAGCGGAAGGGAGTTCAGGCGAGATACGTACTTCATACATAAGGAAGCAGCGACCTCAGGCTTTTCCACAAACTCGTGAATAGCCGATGCGATCATGATCTTGGTCGCCAGCACTTTGTCCTGTAATTCCTTTACTACACCAAGGGCAACCTGAGCTGCATCTCTCGCCTTGTTGAACTCTTTTCTCGCTTCTTCTGGGTCCTCGTTTAAGATTTCGTAGGCATTCTCCATAAAAGCCGTGGCAGCAACCAGCTCTTTCCGTCTCAAAGCATCCAGCTCCTCATGAAGCTTGCGGAATTCACTCAGGAGGAGTTGCCTTAACTTTTCATCGGTCGGACTGCCAGTTTCAAGACGTGCGATCGCTCGATTTGCAATCAGCCCCCAAACTAATTTCAAAGATATTCGTACTAAAGCTATTTCGGCCATTTCTAGTCTGTCTTCGAGCACCGATCAGCAGAATGAAACCCCTTCAAACTTCAGTACGTGCGTATTTGCCAGCGTGTAAAATTTGACAAGGCTTTCCTCTTCCACGCTCGTCCACGGGATCTCGAAACCAGCAAAAGCACAATTTAAGGGGAGAGAGGGTGAGGATGGCGGAAACCACGAAAATGTTTATGATTGAGAAAGGATTTAACGTTAAAGAATAACATCGAATACTTCAAATAACACATAACATATGTATTATTTCATATATTTTTTCAAGAATGAATTTTTAGAGCCGGGGCCTAGAAGAAGTAATCCACTGAGTCACTCCACCCATAGAACAACTCTACGAGCTATAGGGACTGGGAACAAGCTATTCGAAACCTGCGGAAATCTCTCCAAATTGTGAAAATCGTTGTTGTTTTGAAAGTCTGCTCTCGACAGTGATGTGAATTTCTCACGCTATGGCAAAGTTCTTCTTGTTACCAGCCCTTTTACTCATGCTGTGTTACAGTGTAGTAGCTACTGGAGACGCGAAAGAGCAAATTGCTCGCGATTGTAAACCGTTTCCTTATTCGTTCCACGACTCGTTTCCATTTCTGTTCGAGTTCGTTCGCTGGGTCGCGTGGTTCTCCAGGAATTTTCTCAGCGCAGTTTACTTTGTAGTCAATACTGTAGTCATCACCGTCTGCGAGATCATTTCCAACGTCTTCAGCTGCTTCAAGCATGCTATTACGCTGGTGGAATACCTGGGTTACTGCGTTCGTGCAATCTTGCAAGTGAACTACAACTTTGTGTCGTCCATCTTCGCATGGCTTGCCAAACTTGGTCGCTTTGTGAAGGACGCAGTTCAATACCTCGTCGAGGGGATAATCAGTGCGATATCTTCTGCATTTCGACTTATTCTGAGCCTTATTCGTAGCATTATAACATCGATTTCTGCCGGATTCCATCACGCTTTTTACGGGGCATCTTCCGCCAAAAACACCACGGGACTTCTTCTCTACCAATCGTATCTTGGTTGGAAATACATCTTAAAAACTCCCACATCAGCTCTCATGACTGTGGTAACGAGCATCAGAGCTGTCATGGAGTGTATTTTAGTGTCAATCTGGAACACAGGCGTGCTATTGGTAGAGCTTCTGTGCGCAGCGACCAAGTCGATTTTTCGTGGAATTGAATTTGTTGGAAAAACTGTACAGACTTGCACAATTTCATCGTGCCATCAGTTGATAAACTTGTTGAGGTTGCTGTTACATGGATTGCAGTCATTGGTGATCGCAATAGGACAGTTCTTTCTGTGGCTGGGCCAAACATTTGTGTGGTTAATTACTTTCATTTTCCGACCTCTTGCACAAGGCTTTCTCCATTTTTGCTCAATGACTGGATGGTTGCTAACACAGGTCCTTTACTGTGTGTACAACGTTTTGACCGGAATTGGCAGAGGGCTCCTAACTTGCCTGTTAATGGTTCAGAATCTCATAATGTCTATTGCATATTCCGTACCAGGGGGAAGATGGACTCTCTTGAGCCTTGTTTCAAGCACATTTGCGATTGCCTATGCGTGGTCCATGTGGAGAGTAAATGTGTTCACTATCGCCTTTGGACTGCTAGAAAGCTATATACAGGGTGTTTTAGCATACCTTGCAACTCTCCAGATTCCCAGCATTTTCACATTTAAGCCGATGTTCACTGCCAATCAAAGATCAACTGAGGTACCCTTGGATGAAAAAGACAGGGACTTAAGAGAAGAGTTAGAAAGGGAACGGGACAAGAATTTATGCGTTGTCTGTCAAACTGAGAACAAGAATATTGTAGTAATGCCATGTCGCCACATGTGTATGTGCAAGAATTGCTGCACTCAGCTGTTTCGGATTCAGAGATACCACAGACGAACCTGTCCGTTGTGCCGTCACACTATTACTTCAACCCTGGAAATTTATTCATAAAATATGGTCTCGTGACGAGAGACACTGTACCATCAGTTGACAATGCTTGTATCAAGTGAGACTTAGGTGCACATTCGTGTAACAGTCATGTACATGTATATCGCAATGGTCAGTTTGCAGGAATTGGCCATTTGACCTCATTCTAAAAAAAAACATGTAGGTACTTGAGCCATACTGTCAATAGAACAAAAAACAGTATAAGCGTTCTGAGTTCTGAAGCTTTCAAAATGTGCTTATCATTAGCATGCGTGTAGCAGTGTAACTCTAGGGAGCTGACTTAAACATTGGTGTGAAATATTAAGTTAAGTTCAAGGATTCATTTCTGACGACCTTGCAGTTTCTTCAAGTGCCAAAGTTATGACTTGCTTCCATATGTGTATGACTGAGTCATTGTTTTTTAGGGGTTAGTGAAACTTGCCCAGAATTTGAGAGAAAAAAGAATTTCTTTGTTTCTGACCATTGATTTCATTTGAAGGACTTCAAAAAGTGAAATACATTTTATAGTGTTTTTACTGAAAAGCACTTTAAAGTGTTTGTTGACCGCTTAGATTTGTTTTGAGGCTAAAATATCTGAACAGTTCCTTTTATTAGCTGCTTAAAGCCTTGATCACCCTAGTGACAGAACATACATGTAACCACATGCACATATAATGACATGAGGAAAAGATCAGTTTGTCTCCTAATGTTATTATGCCTGTCGCATTGTGTTCCTGTTATCAGGAATGTTGCTGTGTTGTTCACACTGGTGACAACATCAAACTGAGATGTTTTTTGTGTGTGTTTGTGTGACCTTGCTGTTGTCATGTTACATATGTGAACCAAGCTTTACCCTTGTTGCTTGATAACTACTGATCTCAGTTGTAGTGCTTAAACTTGTTGTGAGAATCAGAAGAAGCCCAGTCATTAAATGTGCCGCCAACCAGCAATTTTGCGACCTACAATAAGTATCTACACTCCGCATAAAATCAGTCACACAATAAATTAATATTAAAACAACAATTACTTCACAAAGACGAATCGGCATAAGGAGACTCGGAAAAATTCTGAGCCCAGATGGGATTCTAACCCATGGCTCGCCAAGTTCTAGATCGATGTACAAACCATTGAGCTACCGGAGACTCAATGGTGAGCAAGGGGAATTATGGTGGGTTTAGACAAACTGCATCACGCAGTCACACAAGATTCCAAAGGTGGCAGGAACCAGGAGAAATTGAGACAAATTTCACAATAGAAGTGGGACAAATAAAGAGGTGGGAACCACCAGGTAAAGATGGGGGACTGGAAGTAAAAGGTAGAGGAAGAACCCACCACACACTTTTCATTTATACAAAGGTGGTGAAACGCTGCATAGAGATTGTTAAGCAACTGCAGTTTTTAGTTTTGTATGACTGTACTCCAAGTCTTTATCCCATGTCTCTCTACAAATTTCTAAAGAGTAAACTGACAGTCTTTGTGGCAGATCCAGGAATTTTTCTTAGGAGGGGGTGCACATAGTATTTTTTTTTTAATTTTTTGCAGAACACCAGTTGAATTAGAAAAGTCACCTGGTTATCTCAGGAGGCAGGGGGGTGCACACCTCTTGTATCCTCTCCCTAGATCTGCCCCAGAATCAGGCCACACTCCTGTGATGGAATGCTGCTTTTTGTTGTTGTTGTTTTTCGTTTTTCATATAAAACGTTTTTATGTTATTGTTTTTTTTTAATTTTTGCAAGACAATCATATTTTATCTGGGGAACCAACCAGAATGAAAGGGAAGGGGATGTTCATAGGTAAAACCTATCAGGGAGTGGCTCAATTATTTATATTTCATCCCATTTCCATCGTGTGCTTTCATCTATGAATAAATTTCAAAGCTTTCATGGAAGATCGATGTAAGCTACAGGGTCTGTAATGGGCTTACGGTTTCAGGACCCATAAAAGCCGGACTTCAGCTGCAGGGCTCCATCCTAAGCTCTGTGACAAACATTCTGAGCGCTCCAAGCAGCAAAACGATGGGGCTCCAAAGCAAAAATTTAAGGGCTCACGGGTTCTAGCTACCCCCTCTTCGGGATCTTTAAACCACCAACACACTGACGGTGTTTTTTTGTTTGTTTGTTTCTTCGAGTGCTACCCTAACATTCATTTTGGCGTTCTGGCCATCCTAGATGGCAGGGACCGCGGAGGGGGAGGGGCTGGTAGGGCTGTAGCCCTACCACTTTTTTGCTTGGTTTGATTTCTAAGGGCTCCAGATGACATGGGTAATGTATTAATTTTACTACCTGAAAGTAACAAAACACGTCTACTCTTGCGTATGCGCTTCCCGAATTAATTAAATAAGTGCTACTAGACTCGGCTAACCCTACCACTTTGAAATAGTCTCCACGGTACGTGGATGGTAAGATAAAAAATCCTCAATTTAGCCCCCTAATGAGACGATGACACTCTCCCCCTCCCCCACCCACCCAGGAAAAATACGACCACAAGAGCTGTCCCGCTAGCCTGCGCAAAACGTAAAATAAGATGTCGGGACGCGGGTCGATCCCTCGACCATTGGCCTTTCCATTGCCTTTGCTCAGCAGGTATCTGAGGTGCTCGGGATCCGTTGGGAATGAATCGTTTAGTTAATTCCAATTGTAAATCTCACGTGCGATCGCGCTTTTGGCGGGGACAGAAGTTTGCGTACAGCTCGCTGCAAACATATATTAAACCTCCCTTCAGGCTCGGCGTGTTTCAGTGGAGCAATTGAGCCTCCAAACAAAATAAGTAGCCACTTAGAATAGGTCGCCGTTTCAGCTTTTAAGTGAGCTGAGGTTTTAACAAGGGTTGAGCCAACAGACATACTTGTAAAACTAGGTCCAAACACAGTCTACTGGGACGGAATAACTCTGATTCACCGCGTACCCCTTGACCAGCGGACGGGAAACACAAGACGAGATTGCTGGGTGTATTCCTTCGCCAGGTGTAAAACTCAATTCATCTGCCATAATTTTTTAGTTACGGGAAAAAAAAAAGATATAGTGAAAATGACACAATTTTAAATAAAGTATTCTATATTCAAATCATGAAATTTGCGGAAAAATAGGAAAACCAAGAGAAACAATACTGAGCAGCTGAGACCGAGATGACGTCATATCCATGTATTTAACTGACACTATTTTTCCCTCATTCAAAAGGCCTTCCGCCGCCTTTCGCAAGCAAAAGGAAAAATGGGTTACAAAATTACAGCCGAAGTTAAGCAAACAATAGCAATTAAGCAGTGGTCGCCATTAACTGGCTAAAATCCTATCTCATTGGCCGAGTATTTGTTGCACTGTGTTCTTTCAGGGCATGAAACCAACTAAGTCACTGTCCGGCGATAGCTTTGTTGATTCACCTGCAGCTAGGTTGCAGTTTGCACAAAACAATGATATCCTTTATTAATAATACCGTACAGTTATCTGTCATTTTCACAACAAACTGAAAAAATATTTAATTCATGAAAGTTTTTATCCAACCTTCACCCTTGAAAATATCTTTAGTATGCATGCTCCCAGTATAAACGTTTACGTGAAAACAGGTTTCTAAAGAGATGCAAAAAGAAAAATGGTTATTGAACAACGCTCTGCGCAGTTTGCAATGGAAATAAGTTCTATAAAAGAAGACAAATAATATGATTGCCAAATGTCGCTGAACTGCTCGTCACCGAAAGGAGAAATGCGTGTGAAATAAAGATATTTGATAACACAGATGTCTTTTAGTTTATATATTAAAACAATGTTTGTGGATTAATGTAAACGTATCTTTTTGCGTGTCTAACTACAATGAAAATATAATAAAGGGATGTAACAGTTGTTTTTCAGATGCACCGTCAGTTCGGAGAGAGAACTGTTATAATCTGTTTTGCCAGTCTCGCGCTCAAAGGTAAGACAGTGGGCACAATTCTAGCTGTTAAATAATTGTAGAATGCTGGAAATTGAAGTGTATTCAGCCGTATTCTGAGTAATGCGACTGTGTCGATCGGGTAAATTGGGCGCAAAATTTGTTTTGTCGTTTCCCCCTAGAGGGGTGAATAAGCCTTTCGCAAGTTCGATCTTCGTCGCTCCGTCCTAACCAACTACGTAGGTTCAGCTCTGGGGCTTTCAACGTTTTCTGGAACCCGAGTGCGCACGCCTGATAGCATCAAGAACAAAATCAATCACACACGCCAATGCAAAGTGCATGGAATTAAGGTAGTTCTATATAGTAATCTTCAAGTCGTTGCAATTACATTTGCATGAGCTTACTTCTGCCTTTGCAAATATTTTCCGTATAGCACTTAATATAATGTCTACAATCAAGTATCTGTAGCTTTAATCTATCTGAGAAAGACTGTTTCAGTACCTTACTCTCGTTGCTATGGCGACTAGCGAAGAGATACTTGTCTTGTTTTGTTGATGTAAGCTTACTTTAACAAAAAGATTTTGTAGGTTTTTACACGGTGAATTTTCCCTGTTTTTGGCGTAAAGAAACATCTAAAGAGTTTTAGCTAGTAAAGCCGTAAGAAAATTTGTACATAATTTTCGGTGGTTTTCGCAATTTTCGTTTCTTACACTCAGTGCATTAATATATGTATAAGTTTTTTTTAATTTTTTTTGTATGGGGGAAGAACAAGAAAATCCTACCCATGTGTCAATTTTCAAAAAAATTCACCGTTTGGAACGCGCACGATATGCGTTTTTAGATCGCTCCAAAACGCTTGGTTTTTGTGACTTCAGCAAAAAAGAAATTCTTCAAGTTACGGTGTTGCACATGCTCACGATTCGCCTTGCTTCGCACTTGTTTACAGGGCGTTGGAAGCGTCAGCTCGCTCGTATAAAACACTTCACGGGACAAAAAAAACAACCGCCACGGCACGCGCACGCGCACGCCAATATTAAATGTTTTACGCAACATATTACAACATCGGTTGTGCACATGTCGCACACGTTTGGCCACCCTGTTGCAATATGTTGCATTGTGCGTATTGGATCAAGTTTGAAAACTCGATTTTAAAACCCAGGGTACCTGTAAATGTACTCTTAATGGACCCGACTATTTTTACAAAAAATTATAATCTCATCGCAAATTGAGACATTCACTACTTTATGTTAAACAGGTTTGAGTCAAGATTAGACAGATTTCATGATGAACAAACTACTCAAGATTCTCACTGGGATAATGTTAATGGTAAGTACATAGTAGCAAATGAAATTTTAAAGACTAAGCCGAAAACACGGGCTCGTAGACTAATTGTTAAATAGAGCACCTTCTGTACCTGTCTTGTTTGCTGTTAACTAGCTTGCGTTCAATTTTATTTTATTACATATCTTAGAGCTTCAAGCATTATCAAGTCTCTGGTCACTCGAACAAAGGTATGTTTCAACTATAATAAGGATCCCGCTAAAGAACGCAAAAAAAAAAAAAAAAACATGAAATGAAACCACTTTGAGATCATTCCACTGAAATAGAACCTGCACTAAGATGTTTTTGAATAGTACTTTGCTAATCACCACAGCGTTAACCAATCAGAATGCGAGAAAAGCACTATTCACTTGTGTGGTATAACTAATTCCTTATAATATCATTCTGATTATGGTCACGATTGCTTGCTAAATTTACGTTTCTCGTGATTGTTTCTTACTCTACTCTGGAAATTGGTCTATATTTATTATAAAGAAAGAATGTTCTTGCACAGTTTAAAACAAGAGGAGCAAAATGATAGGTCACCATAATTGTTTACGAGAAAATGACGATTTACTTCTCTGTGTATAAAGAAAAAGCCGCCTTTTTGAATACGCACACGCTAATCACGCCTGAAGTTATGTGCAGTAAGGATGCCCAATCCAAAACTGGGAAATGACCTTAAACGTAACAAATTGAGCCCTAACTGGTTTGCTATATCAAAATACGCCTTCGTACGTTGTTTTGATCAGTGATGCAAGCTTTACCCTGTACATAGATACCACAAATTTCCGGTTATATCATCCCCGTTATAAGCCCCCCCTCCCCCTGCGAATATCCCCCTTTGCTTTATAATTATCAGCACTGGAAGTCAGTTATAAACCGTACCCTGGCTAAATGTTATGCAAACCCCCTTGTGTATGGTGCGGGGGGAGGAGGAAATGTTCTGGTAATAATTCTCCCCATCCCCCGAAATAATAAGCCCCTCAATATCGTTACAATACTACGCGGACACTCGGTTCATGGTGTGCTTAACGTTCGCAAACGTTCACGTAGAATTGCATAGTCACAACCTAGACCCCTCAGTTATAAGCCCACTCAAACAAATAGCTTACGAACATAAATAAGCCCAGGGCGTCCAGGGCTTAAGGAATTGATGTGAGGAAAAGTTCCAAGCCTTACGAACAAATGAAAATTCTTTCAGGGCGCAAGGTACACGGCCACTGGTTGCTAGATGGTTCTGATCCAGACGTAAGGTCAGTAACGGGAGACATTTTCTAAGCTGGTTACTCTTATGCAGATAATAATGTTTCTGAGATCTAGAGAAAGGCTCCTCGTTCAATGTGGCTGGTATTTATTCTCGTTTTAGGCATTTTGGTACAGACAGCTTTAAAGAGGGCTGGTGTCCAGGCAGCCGGGCGACAAATTTCGTTAACGTGGATTCCTACGCGACTGTTCCTAATATGAATATAACAGACTGCGATTTTACAATTGCATGCTGGATGAAAGTACCCAGTCGTCGCGACACCAGAGTCCGTAATCCCATACTCTTCTCGTCAATCAGCACCAGTGGAAACCCGCTTATCTTATCATTAAAAAAGTTTTTTATTCTTGGTGATGTCAGTTTAGTTTTGAGCCAAATATTCCTTCCACTAAATTACACGAAGAGCGTTATCGGTTCGCGGAGAATATCCTTTAATGAGTGGACTCATGTAGCTGTAAAGTGTCATGGAAACAGCATCAAGATGTTCGTTAATGGTATCAAGGAAAAAACACACTGGAAAAATATATCTTACCCAGTAACTGATGGCTATTCAGCTAACATAACTCATGACTTGTACAAGTCGTGTTTCATTGGAAAAGATCCTCGGAAAGAATTCTACAGCAGTGGCAAGTTTTATGGATCAGTAATGGATCTCCATGTCATCGGAGTCGCTTTGTCTGAGGATGAGATCTCCGACTTGTTCAACGGTGAGATTTGTCTCTTTTGTTTACTCTTTTGTGCCTAGAGCAGTTTCCAGCTGACTGCTAAAGGTAGCTTGGTGTTTGCTTTAGCTGTCTTGTTACTCAGAGTAAAAAAATTTTTACTTCTTGCTAATCAGAGCATTGATCTGACGCGTTTTCCCTCAATTTTCCTTCGAGCTCTTACTGCGTGTATGCCTTGAAATGCTAAATTCTGATTGGCTACGCTACTAGAGGACTATTAGTAATAGTCATCGAGTAGCAAAATTCGTGACGCTTTCTTTCGTTTTATTCCCAAATAAATCTTTCTTCAACTTGCATTTGCTAACTTTATTATTGCTTTTTCTGTCCGACTAGTTGGGTGATTAAAACGTCAAAATTACTGAATGAACTAATTAATGAGGGTGGGTACAGTTTCAAATGGCAACTTAGTCCGCGCGCGATCGCCGCGTAGCGTGAAGTTTGATATTAGTTCATACTGTAGAAAAATGATCAGAAATTATTATTTGAAGGAAAATGAGTTAGAATTCTACAAAAACAATTGGATTATTCGTTCTCTATTTGAGGCGAGGTGAGGTGATAGTTGATTTAGCCTTTGGCCTCATCAACTATCACGTCATTAAAAATCGAGAGCGAATAATCTAATTGTTAAATATTTTGAATGGCCAAATGCGGTTAGTTTTGGTAGTAAACTCGGCTTCTCCTCTTTGAATACATTGAATGCTTACAGAAAACTCTGGCTCGAAGATGAGTTTCCAGATAGAAATGTAAATGCAAACTAAAAGAGAAGAAACTTCACAAACGGCGTATCATGGAAAAGTGTTTTCAAGTTTATCGTTTGTTACAAGCTGTCAGCATCCTTATGAAAAAAAATGGCTGGTTGAATACTTCATGTACTTGTCTGGTGTTTTTTTAACATAAAAAGCTCCGTTATTAATTTGACGTTTCTTTCAATAATTTGTACATTGGAAAAATGATAAAGTACCATAAATTAACGTTTCAGGTCCATTATAGCTCGCTCTTTTAATGTTTTTTTTTTTATCGCCTATGCAGGTTTTCCGCTGACCGTAAACCGAAGAGAGGAAGTAAGTGGAAACATTGTTAAAATTATGTGGGAGAAGGCATCGCGCTGTCCTGCGAATATTACGGTGACGTACACTGTTTATTACAGAGAGGTGCTCAGAACAGGGAGCAGAGGAAAGTGGAATGCAGTTAGCGTACTGAAAGGTGCAACACAATATGATCTTCAGTTAAAATGCTTCAAAGAATACGAAATAGCGGTTACTAACACAAAAAGAGCACTCCCCCGTAAACGATGGAAGGTCAAAACTGGAGTAGGTAGGTGCTAGAGAAGATGATGAAGGTGAAATTTCCCCGGGGAACATCGCACGGTGTAATTTCACCTCACCTATCCCCTGGCGCCAAGTTGGCGGATCGGGCCTCGCACGGTGTAATTTGCATGACGCAAATTGCCTTGTGCCTCCCCACGGTTGAGGATGACTTTTGTCGCTATGGAACGGTCGCTAAGATAACTGACCATGCATTCAGACATTGCAAAAATGGAAACCCAGCGCTCGAAAAAGAGCGTTTCTCGGGCGGTTTAGATAAACTTTGGAACCTTAGGCAAAGGAAATCGAAAAAGGAAATATCGACGGCTGTATTGAAGCAATTTTGGCTAGATTCGACCATTTTTGTGGGATTTATAGAGCTTCGAGTGCGGACCGTTGGCCGCCTGCCTTTCGGTTCTCTTTAGGGAAAGCACACCTCAGAAAGAAAAACGCGTCTAAACAGCTATATATAAACCCACTCTAGGAGCACCGAAATGTCAAAATAACGTAAGACAAACATAGAGTAAGGCATTTTTATTCAAATCTTTAATACAAGTTCTATTTAGAGCAATGTTCAAAGTATTTTCATACATTGTCTTATCGGCTGAAGACACAACGATCGCCAAAATCGAATACAACGTTTGGGCCGCCTGTGCACGAACTAATGACGTGTGTCTTGGCTCAGGCTTATATTGATTAAATGGCAACTTTAAATACTTGGCACCAAGGGTTCCTAAACAGTTTTGAAAATCCTACGATATTTTTTGTGTTCTTCTGATCTTTGTCCGCCTCGTCTCCATGCGCCATTGTTTTTCGTCGGAGAAAGACGGGAAACAGAGAGCGCGGGGCTTGATTGTCAGGTGGCAAAACGCGTAGCGCCGAGTGCAAGGGGCCCACGCTCCTACCAAGGAAGGGGCGCCTGGGGACGAGCTTGGGCAAGTGACGCTTGGGCAGGATATTTGTCGCAACTGGCTTGTCACGTGCGATAAAATACGTCACATCGCAATCGGGGATCCCTGGCTGATGGTATTTATCTGATATTCTTTGTGTTTTCATTATCAAAGGCCAGCTGTCTCCTCCTGTAATTAATAATGCCATGGCAATAAATCATTGCTACGTGAACCTGACATGGATTCCTCCAAGGAACATAAAATGTCCTCTTAAGATGTACATAATTTACTACAGAAAAGTTCTCGACAACGGAGCCTACTTCAGCTGGCTTACAATCAATGTTACTAATGTTACAAACACCTGTCATGCGATGCAACTCGACTGTGGTGCGCTTTACGAGATTGCAATGTCTGTTACGAACGAACGCGGAAACAGTAACAAGTCAGAGTTTTGCCAAGTAAGAACCAACTCAAGTATAAAAGGTACGTACGTTTTAAATCTTCCCCTCTGATTTGAGTACGCCGAGCTCTTTCTTCCGGTACCCCGTTTTTACGGAAGCACTAGAACGATTGGCGATTGGCTGACTGATTGAATGACCGACTGAATGAACGACCGATTCACTGACTGACTGACCGACAGACTGATTGACTGACGGACTGACTTACTGGTTGGACGGTTGGCGGTTGATTGATTGGTAGGTCGATCGATCGATCGATCGATCACGACTGATTGTAATATAACATGCAACCACCACATTAAGACTTAAAAGTTGTAAGGAAGATATCATGTAAGTTTCAACTTTTCATAGGAGCGTATAAACCAATATGAACAAGAATAAACGTCCTATCAGTAAAACGTCACTGTATTTGTTGACAGCAATGAGGGGTATCATGTTTCAATTTTTCAAAAGGGAGTAAACTTTCTATCACAAAATGTTACTTAGTTTGCACCAGTGAAGGGCTATTAACTGTGATACTCATTTGAATACTAATCTGTCTTTCAGTTAACAGCATCATTTTAGATGATGATACCAGCGGTGTGATAGCTGGAATAATCGCTGGAAGTGTTGCAGGTGTTGCCATGGTAACAATGGGGATTGTTCTAAAGATAAGAAAACAGAGACACCTCAAAGCTGTCCGAGTAACAAGGTTTGACAGCTTGTCATATGTCGTACCACGCGGCTCTTCTACTAAATAGCTGGAAAGAATTAACTGTAATGTAATTTTAAGGTGGGGGTAAACGTGAATTTGAGTGAAATTTTAAGAGGTTTAAAGAATAGATAGGAGAAAGAAAAAAATTTGGAACACCACCAGACAGTTGACCCCAACGCAAGAGCACCCCAGGTTGTCAGGGGACTGTTTGGGTGTCCATCTACTAATTTTTAACTTCAAATTCTAATTTTAAAATCATATTAAATCTCTAATATTTCTTATTTCTCCAAATTTTACTAATCCTTTGAGAAAAACTATCTCTTCCCAAACATCCCCAAAAATCACCCAAAAATTTACAAAACACCGCTAAACATAGCTTTGTGAGATGAGCTGAGGGTTTTGAAAATGCTTGTAACGGGAGCGAGATATTCGCATTAAAACCAAGTTAAGCGGCGGAAAAACGGGCTTCAGGTTTACCCCCGCCTTAAGTATTGAACAATAACCCAGGGTTTTCTGCTTTACAGCTTCCAGTACCAGCCTGCCGCGCAGCGCAACATTGCATTCCATTTCTACAATTGTACCCTTGTTTTACTTCTACAATATACCCAATTAATAACAACCTATGATATTTACGTGTGTAATTAAATTTCTCTCCTTGTTCGCTGTACTTCAATTGTGAATGATGGTAATGTTAAAATTATTATGAAACAGTAGCAACATACGGCTCTATACGTAAATTTTTGTTTGAAGCTACAGCGAGCTAAAGGAAGTCGCAAAGCATGCAGTAGCGTGTACTGTTTTAATTTCTCAAGGTCCAAGTCTGATATCGTTCCCTTACTGCAATGGGAAGTTACGCCCGAGCGAGTGACCTTCATGGAGGAACTGGGTCGAGGAGCTTTTGGCAAGGTTCACAAGGGAGTCCTGAGGGTACTACCCAGCGTCGAAGTATTTTTCAAACCCAGGGAAGAAAGGGTTGACTTCAAAGAGGACAGAGTTGTTGCTGTTAAAGTGTTACTTGGTGAGCAAGGGCACAGTTGTCAAAATAACAAATGCGCACCTTTTCATCTAAACACGAAAAGATGCAAGATTTGCTATGATTTTACCACAAGGCAATTGTGTACCATAAACGGTTTTCAATCAATCAAATCTCTCTTGCTATCGCATTTGTTACATTTTCATGAAATACCCCATCCTAGAGTTCTATGATTAGAATTACAATCTACAGTGTTGGAATCTGTCAGGGGGTCCTGTTTTGTAAATAGTCTTTACATTGATCTCTTTTCCAGTTTCATTTGTTTTTGTTATTACCCAATTTTCTTTTTCATTTTTGTTCCATCTTTATCAGAAGCAGCAGGAGAGGAAGGCAAAAAGCAGTTTTTACAGGAAATCGAGTTCATGAAGCAAATCGGATCTCACAGGAATGTCCTCAGCATGCTCGGTTACTGGGTTAAGTCTGAACCCATCATGTTAATCTTGGAATATGTTCCTTACGGAGATCTCCTTCAATGGCTTAGAAACAAAAGACAGGTTAGAAGATACATCACCATGATCACTATTTTAAAAAGTTTGTTTCTGCTTTACCCTAAGACAAACGCCAAATATCTTTTATTTCCGCGTGAGTTAAATGTTATTTTCGCGCATTGTCAAGGTTCGCGAAAATTTATTAATCGACCGATCTAAAACACGTTTACTGCGGGGCTATGAGTACAGTGTTAATAAAAAATGCAAGTTGTTTAGCGTAAGTTGCCAACTGCTAGCAAAAGACGGGAGTGAGTTATTAAACCTTCCCTGGTCTCAAGTTAACTCATTTCAATTTAGCAGCGGGTCCAGTGCCAAACACATTCGTCGGCTGCTAAAGAAAACTATGAAGGAGCGGCAAAAATGGTCGATGAAAGCAGTCAAGGCGTATCATCACCGGCGTTGCCTTTGGCCGAGCATTACCAATTCGCTCGTAAACAAGAAGCCCCTATTCCACTAGAGTCTAAGGAAACGATGGAAGAGACATCAGGGAAAGGAGCAACTCCGTGCAACGTGGGAAATGTACAAGTGGAGATTCCCATCCAGCCACAGAATAATAACAACAATAATGAACAACATGACGATGTCGATGATCTTTCTGCTAAGGATCTTCTTTGCTTGGCATGGCAAATAGCGCAAGGAATGGTAAGTGGAAATCGGAATTCTCCTGAAAACTAAATCGCATTTAAGACTTTTGTACTTTGAAAGGGACTTGTACTGGTTGATACCGTCCAGCCTTCCATAACGGAACTTCTCAAGCACCGCGCCTAAGCATCATCTAATGGGACATGTACAATTATATACAAGTAACCTCTGCAGTTGAGTTTATCCGGCTATGGCCATGCCCTGGGGTTGTCGGAGATACCCCTTCCTGTCTGTTACAAATGAAGTGTGTGAAATTTTACGAGGCTCGACTGCATTGAACGTAAAACACATTTCTACGTTTACTTATTAATTTAGACGTTTTCACTTGTCTTCGCTTTCCTTGGATTGATGACATTGGCAGGACAATCTCTCTCTATCTCCTTGTAAAATGCCTTCCATTTTTGAACCAGTATATTTGTACTTGTTATAGGAATACTTGGCCAGCAAAGGATTTGTCCATCGTGATCTGGCAGCTCGTAATGTCCTTCTTGGTGAGGACAGAGCAGTGAAGATTGCTGATTTTGGTCTGCTACGCCACACTTATGGTGAAATGTACGAAGTGACGCATTCGCAAAAAATGCCCATCAAATGGACAGCACCCGAGGCTCTGTGTCACGGCATATACACTTCTAAAAGTGATGTGTACGTATGGAAAATCTATATTACTGCCTTCACTCCTCGCCATAAATAAAATACACTAAAATTATTATATTTTCACTAAAAGAAATGTTCCTAACGTTTTGTTCGCCTTAAGGTGGCTCGAAGGGGTTTAGATATTCCGGTTTCTGGTATTCTATTGCAGCTACACCAATAACGTTGAGGTTAAACTTTTAATACAACTTTGTGAAGGTTTTACCAATGAACAACTTTCAGTTGCTATGACGTCAAAATTCGTTGCCATGGCAACGTCATATGAGGTCAAAGATATCCTATTTTCTACCGTTTGAGGCTAATAACTTAAAAACTAGACGGTGAAAGTTTTTGTTTTTTATATATGTTTGCCTCCTGAGCAAAACAAGCAATTTAACAATGTTTAAAAAAATTCTGTAGGTAGGGTTCAGAGCCACCTTAAATTCGTGAAAAAATGACGTAGCTTCGAATCCTACCTACAAATTTTTTTAAAAATTTGCGAAAATTTTTCTTTTGTCAGTTGGATAAAAATATATCAAAAACAAGAACTTTCACCGAGTAGTTTTTGAGTTATTAGCCTCAAAAGGTCCAAAATAGGGTATCTTTGACCTCATATGACGTTGCCATGGCACACGATTTTTGACGTCACAATGACGTCAATTTGTTCATTGGTAAAACTTGTACAAGTCTGTACTAAAAGATTTTTCTAAAAATTATTGGTATAGCTGCGATAGAACACCTAAAACAGGCATGTCTAATTCTGACTAAACTGTTATGAGCCACCTTAAAAATCTCCAGATCGTTTGTGAATTTTACACTTAGCCGTTGTGTAGTTCGCCGTTCATTAGCTAAAGGTCTCCAATTTGGTCCTGGGGAGGTTGAACTGAAATATATGTTTCTTCAAGAAAAATTATTCTGGTGCTATAGCTTTATTGAAATGACTTAGATTGTTAACAATGGTTAATGAGCGCTTAGCCTTGGTGTATTCAATTGATTCCGTTGATTTTCCTTTGATGCTATACTATATTGCATGAAAACAAAGAAAAGAATAGATCAGTGATAACATTTAACCAAACTTGAGCTTTTTTTCTTGTTTTATTATGTTTACCAATTTTGTTTCAGATGGTCCTTCGGAGTACTTCTGTGGGAATTGGCCACGATGGGTAAGAGCAAAGTTCATATATGAACGTTGTAATTACCACTTTTCGGTGTACAAATCAGTATCTGTGTGTTATATGGCCGTGTAATCACAAAGTATTGAACAATAGAAAGAAAAGGAGGAAAAAGAAATTCTAATGAAAGTAACTAAGTGTCAAGTGAACAGATTGGCGCGGATGGAGTCTCTTTGGGTGTTGAGCGAAGACTTGATGTCTTTAATGAAAAGCATCTAGTTAGTTGCTTCTGCATTTTTGAGTTTAAGAGGTGATCGATCTTTAATCTTTTGTTTCCATGGTGTATTTCAAGGTGTCTCCTGATGGCAGAATAGCAATGCTCACTGCGTTGATGTGACTCCATTCGCGCAAAACTATTCACCTATACTTAGTACTTTTACTAGAACTTAACTTTCTTCTCTTGTTTTCTATTGTTTCTTACGTTGAAATCATCATGATACCCATAGGACACCCAATTATTTTTGTTTCGCGTTTAAATCAGTAGATAATGAAATATATGAAAAAGATTGATTTTTGCGGCAGTGTCAACGTCGAGCACAACCAGAAGAGTGAGGCAAATTTCACGATTCTATTTATTTTTATTTTTTGTATATGTTATACCTGGATTACGGTTTACAGCAATTATCTTACTATCACCAGTGGGTAAAAATAGAATGTAGAATAGTGTTGTGCTTATCCTTGCTTACTATTGTTCTCATTAACAAATAAACTTTGTAATCAGTGTCGTCCTATGGTAAACTTATATGCAAAGAGAGAAGCTGAGCAGGCGGTTAAGGGACATGGACACTTCAATGCATACATACTTGTAGTATAATGCAATCTCCCAAGTAAATCTGTTCCCTACTAATACAAACATAGGGGCCTGGGAAAGAGGTTGACCGTCTCCTGGTACGCACATGCTCGATTCCTTAACATTCTGCTTCATGCAAACCTATCGATATTTTGTAAACTGTATCATATTGTATTTGACATTTTAGGCGACATCCCATATCCTGGAGTGAGCAACAAGCGGTTGTACAAACTTCTTAAAGCAGGATATCGCATGGACAAACCAGACATGTGCCGTGATGAGATGTAAGTACATTGGGTAAATACGTTCGTCATGCAAGTATACTTTTACTTGTGTTAAAATATAGAGCAGAGGGATTAACCCGCTGCAAGCTATCTTGCTCGGGTCAAATCATTACATTATTTCCTTGACAGAATGGCATCATTACGTTATGCCCAAAGATCTAACGAGATCGTCAAGATAGTCCCTTGTTTGAGGTGGCTCTGAATGGTTTACATCAACTGTGCTTTAATGAATCGATACCGCCATCCTACTGTTGATAACAAGGGCCGATCATCAATCAAGTTGTATCTTCATAGCAACAGAATAACCTGTCGTGAACATCTTTAATCGGCCCCATTGCACGGCCGGTCACAGGATGAAAATCAGCCTTGCTACGCCGCAAGTTACGTAGTGGGAGACCCAGAGTAAAGCAACTCGCCTGCACCAGTAAAGATTATTGACTTTCTTTTGTTTTGGATATTTCGCTGCGTAACCTCCCGACCCAACATGGCTGATTTTGTACCATGTGACCAGGCATTGCAAAGGGCTTCTATTGTAGCCTTCATTGTTTATAGCTCAAAAACGAGTACAACTGTTGCAAAAGCTTTACTATATGGCAAGGCAATCTTGAGGTAAATCCGAGCATTGTGATTGGTTCTTTCTTGGTTGAGATTTTGCCATACGGACCGTTTCCATGACACGGTCATAAGGCGTGTATTTTTTTCGCTTTTGGAAAGCCCGCCAATTCGCTAATGAGACTGCCATATAATAAACTTCATACTAACCTAGCTTGCCATACCTCGGTCGTTTTTGTATGGACCTCGGGTCAATACTCTCCAGTATGGCACTCGCGCTTGGTTAATAAGATTTTGATATTACTGTTAATCTCTCGTCAGATACGAGTTAATGTTGGATTGTTGGAAGGAGGATCCTGATAAACGACCAACATTTGAGAAACTCGTTTTAATACTGGAAGAAATGATGGCAAAGGACACCCCTTATTATGATTTTGATAAACTTGCTGCAAACGATGCTTGTTACGATGAAGCAACTTCTAACGACAGCAATACTAGCAACCCAGACACAAAATTCTAATTGATTTGTTATTGTTAAAAAACTGATGCATTTTTTAATAGAAAGTTTAAAGGCAGGTTTCTTTTACAGGTCACAGGCCACTTGGTTGCAGTTAGCTCTTATCGCGGCTTGCTTGCGGTTAGCTTTTTCTCTGGTTTGCTTGAGGTTAGCTTTCATTCCAGTTTGCTTGGGGTTAGCTTTTATTTGTTGGTTGGGACAACTGTAACCTCGTAATCTGTGACCGTAAACTGTGACCTGTGACCTGGAAAAAAACTTGCCGAAAGTTTAATTACCAACATCATAAATAACCAACGAATATCACGAAAGAAAGTCTTGATTCCCGTAATGTTGGAATTATAAATTCGAAAAAGCCAACTCAGTCATATCGCGAGTCACTGCTATGGGTAATGAGGACAGCACCCAAATAGCTTCGTATTATTCGTAGGAGTGGCGCGGTTTGTAAGAAATTACCGTAAGTTTTTCATGCATTAGTGACAAGCAATTCACGACTACATTTGGCTTTATTTGGTTTCACGCGGTCAATTTTGAAAACACACCGAAAGCGGAAAACATGAGCCGTTGGTGTTTTTAGATCGCGTGGCTGGACTGGTCACTGTCTAATGGTTGAATAATAAATCGTTTGGTCTTCCTCGTGTGCTGTTTTGCTTTTCATGTTTTGTACTCTGAGAAGAAAGAAAATAAAAAAAAACTAAGCAAGGACGGTATGTAAACAAGTCGCTTCTGTTTCCGGTCGACTCGTACCCAGTCGCTATGTATCTGTTTTGGGATGAAAGAAGTTTGGTTCCTTCGTCACTTCCGCTAACTCCTTGTGTCCCTTCAATCCACTCTCGTCTCCAATCTTTAATCAGCCTAAAAACACGTCAATAGCGACTCCACTGCGTCCTCAGCTAAACACTGCTCTTTTAAAGTTTTATTTAGTTATTATGGTCAACAAATAGGTTCTAACGAAAGATATTATAGGAACAATCAGAGACAATAACTCAAATCGGCGGAAATAAACCTGCTGGAGTTTTACTGAGCGGAAGGTGCTACATTACCTGTATTTCGTCTAAATGGAAGGTTTTTTTTCAGAGCGTTCTTGAACTTTTCATTTCTAAAGGCGTGCACTAAAGGATTTAAACAGGAATTGATGATCAAGCAATACTGCGGAATCCACTCGCCTATTGCTTTCCTGACATAAATGCTGAACTGCATTTGATGTGTATCATCGACGAATACCCTCCATGCACCAAGCGAAATGACAGGTATGAAAAAGAACACCAAGTTAGTCCCGACTAGGACGGCAATTCGCTTGGCTAGAGCTGACTCTCGCTGCACTCCCATTTGCTGACTGGATCGTTTGACAACCGTGTAAATGTGAATATATAAAGGAATGGTGAGCAGGTAAAAAGTTACTCCGGTAGATCCCATCACAATGCTGTAAAGGGTCTCTATTGGTAGGTTACTGTCGTATACTGTTGGTATACATATGTAGTTGCGCCGGTAAATCTTGAAGTAATATGCCAAAGACATCATGGATATTGCAAAGACCCAGCTTAGAGCAATTGCCAACAAGGATAGCCTGGGTGTCATGCGAATGTTAGGCTTCATGCTGAAAACTATACAAAGGTATCGCTCAAGAGTGAGTGCGACAGAGGTAATGGATGCTGTGCACTGTCCTAGCACCCAGAGAAATCCAACTTTAGGGCAAAGACTAGCCTCAAAG
Source organism: Meandrina meandrites (assembly GCA_963693305.1). Classification (NCBI taxonomy): domain Eukaryota; kingdom Metazoa; phylum Cnidaria; class Anthozoa; order Scleractinia; family Meandrinidae; genus Meandrina; species Meandrina meandrites. The sequence continues at coordinate 21,097,425 of OY855904.1, forward strand.
TTCGACCAGTCTTCACGTTGAGTGCTCACTACCATAGACGCCATTAATGCCGAAAATACACAAATCAGTGTATCTCCCATGGCTAAATTGCTTATGAGTACCATGGAAACGTTCTTCCGCAGAGATCTGGTCATCAGAATGTTAAAGACAACAATCAAATTCAGGCAGCCTCCGACTATTCCTATCAGCAGCTGCACTGAAAAGACGCGTTGTTTGGTAGGCCAACATGGGTAGGACTTGGTGACATTAGCTTCATGTTGCTTAATGCAATTCGACCAACTCCTGCACTCTCTGACGAGGAAGCGGTTCCGTGCGAGCAACGCAAGATAATTACTGAAGATGAAATGATATCTATAGCACGTGATAGAATTGGTCCAATTGTAAATTGAATTGCGGAATGTATTGATGTCATCCTCGCTAACGTTTTTGATGAGCCAACAGTCTAAGCATTCAGCAGCCCAGGACACATTTCTTACTTCCTTTAGTCTTGGTAATTCTAAAAGATATTTTTCTTCCGGCCTCCATCCCATGTTCCCTTGCACATCAATGATGACCAAAGATGGAAGGTGTATCGATGAACCACGGGCATTCCATTTCTGGAGCTTATTTCCTGTCAGGTTTCTGCCAAGCCAAAAAAAACCTTGTGAGGCCGGCTGTTTTTTAGCAAAACTTCCTTAACTTCCGGACAGTGAGTGTATGATAACTAGCCTATCTAATTACAACAACAACTTGTGCAACTTACAGTGTTTGCAGAGAATACAGGTCGCTAAAAGCGTCTTGGTGAATCACCTGGATGTTGTTAAACGTCAGTGACCTTTCAAGATAAATCATGTAATGATTATCATCATTATTATTATTATTATTATTATTATTATTATTATTATTATTATTATTATTATTATTATTATCATTATTATCATTATTATCATTATTATTATTATTATTATTATTATTATTATTATTATTATTAAAATAGATAATAACTTTGTTGAGCACTTTTCATACAAACTTGAATCTTAGGTGTATCTGGCCAAAAAATATATATATACAAATTTTGTTTTTCCTTAAGTTCTTCCCATGAGATAATGTCAGTAAAGATTTCAATAGCCTAACTACATAATAACACTCTGAAAGCTTTTACATGCTCTAAGCTTCTATGTGCACAAGTTAAAATATCACAAACTGAGGTGAAGTATTTACAAAATTATTATTATTATCATCATCATAATCATAATCATCGTCATTATTATTATTGGATAGGAGATGGTAGATAGCCAACGAGGCATGCAGCGCCGAATTGGGTATTACATTCACCTTATTCGATGGTTTAGCATATAAAGACAATAAACTGCAAGGCTGACACTACGTAGAAATGAAAAGCCTTAACGGGACAACGACATGATAGAGTCCAAACTGAAAGCCAAAAATGCAAACTCTGGACAGCTGTTTCGACCTGATTGGGTCTCGTCAGCAGAGTGTATGCCACACAGAATAGAACAACTAGCGTGAAGACAGTTGTCTATAAAGTGCTCGCTGGTAATGGCAATCCGAGAGGGCTCAAATTCGAAAGCCCGCCCATTGACAACAGCCGCGTGACTATTACTCAATAGGTCAAGAATTCGAAATATCATGTCGTTGTCGCGATAAGGGAAGTGAGGATAGCCAGAACTATCCGTACAGTAGCTATCCGTACAGTGAGCTGTCAGTAACTATCCGTACAGTGAGCTGTCAGTAGCTCCTACGTACACCAGCAGCATTTTCGTCCGCGGTCCCTTGCTTTCATTTGTCATTTAGCATATAATACGCGCGGATATTTTGCGAGTTGCGTAGTATTTTTCCCAGCCCCGAAGGGGCGAGACAAAATACGAGCAATGAGCAAAATGTCTGCTCGTATTATATGTTAAACCATCGAATAAGTGATTTATTATTCCACTAAAAAATAAAGTTTTATTCGGCCATTTTGTCGCTCCGCTTTCAGTCCATATTTTTTGCCCTGTTCTACTGTGTAATAACGTGGCATATTTTGCGCGTTCTTTGCCCTAATATGGTAAAATGGCGCAATAGTGGAATAATAATATTTCATATTTTCATATTTTAACCGGAGGCAGCGTGGCCTAGTGGTTAGGGCGCTGGACTTGCAATACGGAGGTCCCGGGTTCAAATCCTCCTCCCTGCCACTAGATGGATTTGTCTTTGGTGGTCCCGAATTCAACTCCTCCACGCTTTGTAAATAGCCAAGTGGTCAGCCTCCTGCCAGTTGGGATTTTTAACAAGTTTCTGTTCGATTTATAATATTTGTTTCCTCATATTTACAGTGTCCCCAATTAGCACAGCAGTGCTAAATACATTGACACTTAAATAAAGTGATTTATTTACACTTAAATAAAGTGATTTATTTATTTTATTTATATCTAACAAGTGAGAGTGGAATAAATACCCAAAGAATTGCAAAATTTGGGCTTCCCGGCTGTTCTGACTGACGTGCACGCCTACCATATTTTTGATCCATGCTATATATACACCTTATTCGATGGTTTAGCATATAATACGCGCGGATATTTTGCGAGTTGCGAAGTATTTTCCCGAGCCCCGAAGGGGCGAGGAAAAATACGAGCAATGAGCAAAATGTCCGCTCTTATTATATGTTAAACCATCGAATAAGGGATTTATTATTCCACCAAAAAAAATAAAGTTTAGTTCGGCCATATTTTTGCCCTGTTCTACAGTGTAATAACGTGGCATATTTTGTGCGTTCTTTTGCCCTTATATGGTAAAATAGCGCAATAGTGGAATAATAATAGCTCATATTTATTAAAAACTAGCAATGGTATATTGCAATTCCTGAGTTTTTATTGGTTAACAGGCAATGGTATATGACCTCATATACCATTCACCACAAATATCGTAGCAGATACGTGTCAACGAAAACAGCTGGGGAGCTCAAATATTACAATTCTTTTGGGCGTTTTTAATAAAACAACTGCCCGTAAAATCACCTGAGAAGCTAACCCGGCCGCAAAACACACTTGACACAAGAAATCAAATGACCTGTTTCGCAACATGATGTAACACTACTGAAAATGGAAACTTACAGTTCAAGCAGATTCTTGAGGCCTACAAAACTGTTTGGCAGTAGTTCTCCCAACTTGTTTTGAGAAATTTCTCTATATGGGTGCATGAGAAAACATACATATTAGTTCAATTCACAACTTTGAATCAAATATATCTTAAAATAAAAGTAACTGCAAAACTCCAGGTATACTGAAAAAAAATAGGCCAAACCTTTACTTCAAGACGAACAAAATTGTGTTAATAAATTTGAACCTGTATATCTTTACTTACAAGTATAAGAGTCCTGAGAAATTTCGAAAGGCATTTTCTTTGATCACTCTTATCGTATTGTTGGATACATCCCTGAAAAACAAAAAACAAGAAAGAAACGTATTAACAAGGAGATATTATTTTCCACATCACGGTGCATATATCGTGCAATAACTGCTTTTTCTGGAGCGCGTGGTATAATATTAACTTGTTTCCTTTCGTGTTAAGTTCACTGTCAGGCGTATATACTTTTTACAGAAGTCTGTGTATTATTATTATTTCATAGGCGTGCGATATACATTTTTATATATATATTAGCGTGTAAATAATTAGCTCGAACTACTAGGCTAAGTTTTTCATTGTGACTTACAACAAGTTCACATCCGAAGGAGTGTTGAAAGACTGGGAGATGTTTTCCAAGTCACTCATTCTGCAGACTGCTGTGATGTTCTCTTTATCATGAGAGCAGGTACATCTGGTATCTGTACAAACACTGCTTTCTCCGACCCAATTTTCCGCAAAGATGACAAGGAATAGAACCAAAAGACTTGAATGAAAGGTTTGGCTCATCTAAGGAAAAAATGCAGACAGTTCATTGCATAAAAAAAAACACTTGAAAGTTGTGATTCTTTGCGATGCACCTCATAGCTTTTCAGGGCGGGTCTTACACGCCAGTTGATCCCTTATTAATCGGGTGTTATTCCTTTACAGATACACCTTGAAGGGGCTTTGTCACGGATTTAAACAGATTTTCGAAAGCCAAAATGTATATTTGTGTTGGAGGAAAACCCAAATTAATGGGCCATTTTTATTAACAATTGCTATATTGGAGCGCTGAGACTGTTAACAAGCATCTTCTGCTGCGGATGGCTTTGATGAAAATGGATTTGAACTTGAAAATTAAGGCGAAATTTTGAAAGTTGTTTCCGAGCGTCGTTAAAAAAATCAATATTTATTATAGCTTAAGTTTGATTTCTGTCCGCAATTTAAGGTCATGTCTTCCGTACGATGTTCAAAGATTATGTTTTTCATGGCTTTAGTTACCTTAACCACAAATTTCAGAACAGTTTAGACCAAAGTGCGAGATCCCCGTGATCGACGTAGCCCCTTTAAAGTATCCTTCCCCAGAATACACTATGAGGACATTGGTCATTCCCAACCACAAGTCTTTTGATTTAAAATGAAGGTAGCATGTTTGGGTTCTGACTAATATCTATTGAGAAAGTTACTCAAAGTATTTTAAAATTCTTCGAGTTCATACATCTTTGTAAATGCCGTGGATGGCAGGAAACATTTGAGCAGGGGCAAGCTGACAATAAACAAACAAGAGAGAAAGCAAAGCAAAAGCCACTAGTAAACGAAACTGCAAGAAACAGAAAAATGAGAAAAGTTGTTTTTTAGTACGAAAGGAAAATTCGCAGAAAATTGTCTCATTATTATATTGAACTATTTTTTTACAACTTTTGTTCTCGCGTTGATCCTCTATGATATATTTTCATATATATATATTTTTACAATTGTCGCTCTGTGTGGCATAACTGGCTTATCTTCTAAAACCCCTAAGTGCGTCCCCTTTAAAACGTAGAGTTTGGTGGTATTGACGGCTTGTCATGTAGGACACTGAGATTTAACTTCCATTTTACCTGTAAAGTTAGATGTAAACCGTACAAAGACTAAATCAAAGGTCTTAACAAAATCAAACATAATTTAAGCAATTCAGTTAAATTGAAGCGATCGAGTACATAACAAATTTTAAACGAATCGGTCCTGCATTTAGCCTACCTTTAAATATTTTCGTAAAACGTTTTTAAGTCTTTTTTTATGAAAAAGAACGCCTTAGGTTAAGATTAATAGTATAGTTCTTTTCGTTCATTCAGTTCTTTGCTGTTGGAACTTCTCTGATCTTCTAGCTAGCACAACCATAACTGGGTTGAGAGGTGCAGACAGCCATTACAAGGCATACTGTAAAGGATCTAGATAAGGTCGCTTACCTCTGCCAAATAAAACCTCGTCTAATTCGCAACCTGAAAGTAAAAGGACTAAGAGCTGGACACTGATCCTACCTTGAGTGTTTTACTGGGAGTTTACGTGAATCTGAGCTTGCTAATAACGACGACACGATTTGAAAGGTTGGTGACTATGCAGAGCGCCTGATAACGAAGGTCACATTAGAAACTGAACAGCCAACAGCAGCAAATATACATCAGTGGGAAACATTATAACAACTAATTCAACTAATTAAAAACGAGCCACAATACGATAAATTTGTTTCTGTACAAACTTGACCAAAAACACTATGAATTACAGCTGCAAGGCTACGTGCGATTACGGAGGAAAACAATACAATTCATTTCAGTCGGTTGTTTAGAACAATCTTTAGAACAGATGTTACCACAAATTCATTAAAATTCAGTGTTTCAAATACCAACCCGCGTGAAGGCAAATATATTGCTTAGAAATCATCAGTTTAACACCCTTAGATGGCCTATTGCAATTATTAAATGGAATGTCGCTCCGGAGGTCGAATGTCTTTGCGTGCCCGTGTAGAGCTGTTTCCACTATGCAATAATTGTGATTCTTTTAAAATCAAGCTAGTTCGAAAATTACTGGCGTGTGTTTCGAACAAAGCTTCATCAACAAAGAGAAAACTTTTTAAATCAGTTTCCGCAGAAATTGTAAATTTATTCACACGTCAATTCTCAAAATTTTAGACACTGGGGCTACAACTGTCAATTGCAGAAGGCGAGTGGAGGAATAATTTGAAAACTCCAGAGTGATTTTTTTTCTTAATTCAAACTTAAACTTAAAAGATTCTACTGGTCCTCTAGTGGAGCGGCTGCCGCTGTTTCGGTCGCTATGGCGCGTTGTTCCTGTTATTCGTTCATTGTTATTGTTCGAAAGGTCGCGAGCTATTCATGGGAGACATTGCGACTCACAGCTACTACCCGACTCCGAAAAAGCCCCGTGATCCTGATTTTGAACTCTGTTTTTTTGTGTGCAACAAACGGAAAATTATTATATTCGACCAGTTAAAGTTTGTTTTTTCTTTTTTTTAACTCTCTGATTATTCAGTATGATTTATTCAGGGCAACTGAAACATATAATCGTGTGGCCTGTTTTAATGGATAATGCTATTTACCTTCTGCGCGTATACGAATTGCATGCTGAATCAATTCTGGGTTATTAAACAGTAGGAGCGATTGTCCTATTCGGTAATTACAATGTCGGCCAAGTGGGGTGTTGATTTCTATCAAATATCCGCCTTACTTATTACTATTAGTAAAAGTGGCAAAGAAATTAAAAAAAAATGGTCTGTATAAGTTTTAGCAAGAGAGTATGAAGTGAGAGAGTTAATCTCCCGGCATATAGGCCTTATTCCAAAGGTCATTCCTCTTAAGTTATTTTTAGACATGGTACCTAGCTCAACCGCGGATGTTAACGCGCGTTGCGTGGATGTTCTCCCGTTTTTTGGAGAGACAATCAGAAACGCAATGGCAGGGAATGTTGTGTGAAAGTGGCTTGTATTCATTTTGTCGACGAACTTAAATACAAAAACACTCCCATAAAATGATCTGAAGGCTAGAGGGATACAAGGTTCAAGCAAGACTAGAGCTTGCTGGAAACCGTTGTGCGCCTCCTTAAGTTTGATTTTTTTTTAATCACTCTGGAGTTTTTATATTATTTCTCGACTCGACTTGATAGTTGTAGTCCCAGTGCCTAAAACTTTGAGAATTAACATCTGTCAATAAACTTACAAGTAATGCAGAGATTGATTAAAAAGTTTTTTCTTTGTTGCTGAAGCTTTGTTAGAAGCACGCCAGTAATTTTCAACTAGCTTGATTTTAAACGAATCACAATTATTGTATAGTGGAAACAGCTCTACATGGGCACGAAAAGCATTTGACCTCCGGAGCGACTTTCCAATTAATAATTGCAATAGGCCATCTAAGGGTGTTAAACTGATGATTTCTAAGGAATATTTACCTTTGCGGTTGGTATGAGAAACAGAGAATTTTGATGAATTTGTGGTAGCATCTGTTCTAAAGATTGTTCTAAACAACTGAGTGAATGGCATATGAAAAACATTCAGTGAAATGAATTGTATTGTTTTCCACCGTATCGCACGTAGTCTTGCAGCTGAAATTCATAGTATTTCTGGTCAAGTTTGCAAAGAAACAAATTTATCGTATTGTGGCTCATTTTTAATTAGTTTAATTAGTTGTTATTATGTTTCCCACTAATGTATATTTGCTGCTGTTGGATGTTCACTTTGTAATGTGACCTTCGTTGTCAGGCGCTCTACACAGTCATCAGCCTTTCAAATCGTGTCGTCGTTGTTAGCAAGCTCAGATTCACGTATAAACTCCCGGTAAAGCACTCAAGGTAAGATCAGTTTCCTGTTCCTATTGCTTTTACGTTCAGGTTGCGAATTAGACGAGGTTTTATTTGGAAGAGGTAAGAGACCTTATCTAGATCCTTTACAGTATGCCTTGTGATGACTGTCAGTACCTCTCAACGCAGTTATGGTGGTTCTAGCTAGAAGACCAGAGAAGTACTAGCAGCAAAGAACTGAATGAACGCAAATAATTATACTATCACTCTTAACCTAACGTGTTCTTTTTCATAAAAAAGACTTAAAAAAGTTTTGTGATCAGTATTTGAAGGTAAGCACATTGTGTGTTACAGTCTGCAGGACCGATTCGTTTAAAATTTGTTATGTACTCGAGCGCTTCAATTTAAATTGCTTAAATTATGTTTGATTTTGTTAAGACCTTTGATTTAGTCTTTGTACGGTTTCCATCTAACTTTACAGGTAAAATGGAAGTTAAATCTCAGTGTACTACATGACAAGCCGTCAATACCACCAAATTCTACGTTTTAAGGGGGACACACTTTTGGGTTCAAGCAGATAAACCAGTTATGCCACACAGAGCGACAATTGTAAAAATATATATTTGAAAACATATCATAGAGGATCAACGCGAGAACTAAAGTTCTAAAAAATAGTTCAATATCATAATGAGACAATTTTCTGCGAATTTTCCTTTTGTAATAAAAAAAACACGTTTTCTCATTTTTTCTGATTCTTGCTGTTTCGTTCACTAGTGGCTTTTGTTTTGCTTCCTCTCTTGTTTGTTTATTGTCAACTTAGCATCTACTGAAATGTTTCCTGCCATCCACGGCATTTACAAAGATGTATCAACTCGAAGAAATTTCGAAATTTCGAAATACTTTGAGTAACTTTCTCAACAGATATTAGTCAAAACCCAAACATGCTACACTGCAACGTTTGGCATGCTCTTGTATTTAAAGACGAAGGGCAGTGCCGTGGATAAATGTTTGATACCCTTCATTCTTAATCAAAAGACCTGTGGTTGAGCCTAACCAATGTCCTCATGGTGTATTCTGGGGAAGAATACTTTTAAGGGGCTACGTCGATCACGGGGATCTCGCACTTTGAACTGTTCTGAAATTTGTGGTAGGCAACTAAAGCCATGAAAAACATAATCTTTGAACATCGTACGGAAGACATGACCTTAAATTGCGGATAGAAATCAAACTATTAAAGCTATAAATATTGATGTTTTTTGAAGACGCTTGGAAACAACTTCAAAAATGTGGTCTTAATTTTTCAAGTTGCAATCCATTTTCATCCAAGCCATCGGCAGCAAAAGATGCTTGTTAGCAGTTTCAGTGCTCCAATAAAGCAATTGTCAATAAAAAAAATGGCCCGTAAATTTGAGTTTTCCTACTACACAAATATAAATTTTGGCTTTTCGAATATCTGTTTAAATCCGTAACAAAGCCCCTTTAAGGTGTATCTGTAAAGGGATAACACCCAATCAACTGGCGTGTAAGACCTGCAATGAAAAGCCAGGAGGCGCATCGCAAAGAATCACTACTTTCAAGTGATGTATTATGCAATGAACTGTCCGCATTTTTTCCTTAGATGAGCCAAACCTTTCAGTCAAGTCTTTTGGTTATATTCCTTGTCATCTTTGCGGAAAATAGGGTCGGAGAAAGCAGTGTTTGTACAGATACCAGATGTACCTGCTCTAACGATAAAGAGAACATCACAGCAGTCTGCAGAATGAGTGACTTGGAAAACATCTCCCAGTCTTTCAACACTCCTTCGGATGTAAACTTGTTGTAAGTCACACTGAAAAACATAGCCTTGTAGTTCGAGCTAATTATTTACACGCTAATATATATAAAAATGTATATCGCACGCCTATGAAATAATAATAATACACAGACTTCTGTAAAAAGTCTATGCGCCTGACAGTGAACTTAACACGAAAGGAAACAAGTTAATATTATACCACGCGCTCCAGAAAAAGCAGTTATTGCACGATATATGCACCGTGATGTGGAAAATAATATCGCCTTGTTAATACGTTTCTTTCTTGGTTTTTTTTTTGTTTTTCAGGGATGTATCCAACAATACGATAAGAGCGATCAAAGAAAATGCCTTTCGAAATTTCTCAGGACTCTTATACTTGTAAGTAAAGATATACAGGTTCAAATTTATTAACACAATTTCGTTTGTCTTAAAGTGCCCCTGTGATCAAATTTTCGATTTGTATTTTTTTACATGTTCGTGTACAACTAGACGTCCTTATTCATCTTGCCAAATTTCAATCCATTACGAACATCAGAAGTGATTTTATTTTAACATTTAATTCCGAAAATTTACGGCCGCCATTACAAAACCCTGTTCCAAGGTTTGGTTGCAAATGAGAGAAAGTGACGTCAAAGGCTCAAACATACCTCACGGGTTGAAATTTTAATAACAATCAGCATACAAAATTGCACGAAGAACACGTCCAAAGTTTTTGTTCCTTTTCGCGTGATTTTGAACACTTATTGTTATTCTCATTTCAACCCGTGAGGTATTTTTGAGCCTCTGACGTCACTTTCTCTCATTTGCAACCAAGGCTTGGAACAAGGTTGATTAATGGCGGCCGTAAATTCTCTGAATTAAATGTTAAAACAAAATGACTTCTGATGTTCATAATGGATTGAAATTTGGCAAGGTGAGTAAGAAAGTCTAATAGGACACGAAAATGTAAAAAAATGAAACTCAAAAATTTGATCACAGGGACACTTTAAAGTAAATGTAACTACCCACGTCATACAAGTTTGGCCTAATTTTTTCAGTATACCTGGAGTTTTACAGTTACTTTTATTTTAAGATATATTTGATTCAAAGTTGTGAATTGAAGTAATATGTATGTTTTCTCATGTCATGCACCCATACAGAGAAATTTCTCAAAATCAATTGGGAGAACTACTGCCAAACAGTTTTGTAGGCCTCAGGAATCTGCTTGAACTGTAAGTTTCCATTTTCAGTAGTGTTACATCTTGTTGCGAAACAGGTCATTTGATTTCTTGTATCAAGTATTTCGTGTTTTGCGGCTGGGTTAGCTTCTCAGGTAATTTCACAGCCAGGTAGAACAAAACAGGGTAGTTGGTTTATAAAGAGCACACTCTGCAGCCGGCTAAAAATAAATAATGTTATAAAGCTTCTGTTAAACGTTTCACGTGTGTTTTCGGGCTGGCGTAGACGGCATAATTATCCATGGCCCTCCAAACGGCTTACTGATGACTATTACTACAGGCCATCGTATATGAGCTGATATAGTACGGAGCAAAAATATGGTAGGTGTACGCGTCAGTCAAAACAGCCGGGGAGCCCAAATATTGCAATTCTTTAAGAATTTTTTCCACTCGCACTTGCTGGATATATACACCTTATTCGATGGTTTAACATATAATACGCGCGGATATTTTGCGAGTTGCGTAGTATTTTTCCGAGCCCCGTAGGGGAGAGGAAAAATACGAGCAATGAGCAAAATGTCTGCTCGTATTATATGTTAAACTATCGAATAAGGGTTGAATGTTGTCCTTCAGTAGCATTTTAGAATATGATGATGCCGTAGATCGGCGAAAGCTTGGATTTTATCATTTTACCATTTTACAGTAGTGTAAGGCCTCAGTTGAACTTTTATAATTTTTATCGAATAAGGGATTTATTATTCTACTAAAAATTAAAGTTTTGTTCGGCCATTTTGTCGCTTCGCTTTCAGTCTGTATTTTTGCCCTGTTCTACAGTGTAATAACGTGGCATATTTTGCGCGTTCTTTTGCCCTAATATGGTAAAATGGCGCAATAGTGGAATAATAAGAAATAATTATACCCAACTCGGCGCTACACGCCTCGTTGGCTATCTACCATCTCCTATCCAGTGCGCGCTCGTATGAGTATGAATATACTCTGTTGTGGTTAATTAATTAATTAATTAATTAATTAATTAATAATAATAATAATAATAATAATAATAATAATAATAATAATAATAATAGGACAATTAAATGACTTTTTGAGGGAATATTGTCTATTTGCGCCCGCGTAGTGTCATTTGCGGCCCGAGCGCAAAGCGCAAGGGCCGCAAATGACACGACACGGGAGCAAATAAACAATATTCCCGAAAAACGATATTTGATTATCATTATTATCAATATACAAGGCCAAATAACATCCAGATATAAACTAACACATTTAATGAGCTTTACATGTTCAAAAATACAAGTATTTCCCGTAGACAATTTTGTGCTGTTACACTGAGGTCCACGTATTGAATAGGTGTAGTTAAAAAGAGCTGCTTTGTCTCTGAAAAAATCCTCACAATGCTTCAGTTAATTTAGCTCGACCCGAGAAACACAAAATGAAGTGAAGCGATGTTTTGTCGTGCTTCGTTTCTCGTAAGACAATAAGAAGTTGCTCTCTTCATATCTTCGCCTTGTGCTTTTGCTCCTAAATCCGATTTTTTTAGCTGCATTTTGTCCCATTCATAACAAACAGACTTTGATTTTTCTTTTCGAACACTATTTGCTCAGCGAGAAACTGTTCGAGACTTTTTTTTACTTCAAAACTTGCTGTACGCTGCTGTACGCAAGCTGTTCGCACCTTAATGGTTTTCCCGCGAAATTCAACGTAATCTGATTGGTTTGTATTCATCGGATGATGAACCGAGAACCGATCAGCTGCAGGGCCGTTAATGCATTAACGGCCCGCTTAGAGTCATTTGCGGCCCGCAAAGCGCGTGTTTTCAAGAGGGCGATTTTCAATTTGGCTGCGCATATTGATAATAATAATTATAATTACGTGATTTATCTTGAAAGGTCACTGACGTATAACAACATCCAGGTGATTCACCAAGACGCTTTTAGCGGCCTGTATTCTCTGCAAACACTGTAAGTTATATAAGTTGTTGTTGCCATTAGATGAGTTATTTAGCGTACACTCATTGTCGACAAGCTAAGGAAGTTTTGTAAACAATAATCGGCCTCACAAGGTTTTTTTGGCTTGGCAGGAACCTGACAGGAAATAAGCTCCAGACATGGAATGCCCGCGGTTCATCGATACACCTTCCATCTTTGATGATCATTGATGTGCAAGGGAACATGGGATGGAGGCCGGGAGAAAAATATCTTTTAGAATTACCAAGACTAAAGGAAGTTAGAAATGTGTCCTGGGCTGCTGAATGCTTGGACTGTTGGCTCGTAAAAAGCGTTAGCGAGGAAGACATCAATACATTCCGCAATTCAATTTACAATTGGAGCAGTCCTATCACGTGCTTCAGATATCATTACATCTTCAGCAATTATCTTGCGTTGCTCGCACGGAACCACTTCCTCGTCAGAAAGTGCAAGAGTTTGTCGGATTGCATTTTGCAACAAGAAGCTAATGTCACCAAGTCTTACCCTTGTTGGCCTACCAAACAACGCGTCTTTTCAGTGCAGCTGCTGATAGGAATAGTCGGAGGCTGCCTGAATTTGATTGTGGTCTTTAACATTCTGATGACCAGATCTCTTCGAAAGAACGTTTCCATGGTACTCATAAGCAATTTAGCCATGGGAGATACATTGATTTGTGTGTTTTCGGCATTAATGGCGTCTATGGTAGTGAGCAATCGACGTGAAGATTGGTCGAGCTTAGAGGCCAGTCTTTGCCCCAAAGTTGGATTTCTCTGGGTGCTAGGACAATCCACAGCGTCCATTACCTCTGTCGCACTCACTCTTGAGCGATACCTTTGTATAGTTTTCAGCATGAAGCCTAACATTCGCATGACACCCAGGTTATCCTTGTTGGCAATTGCTTTTAATTGGGTCTTTGCAGCATCTATGATGTCTCTTGCATATTACTTCAATATTTACCGGCGCAACTCCATGTGTATTCCAATGGTGCACGGCAGTAGATATCCCATAGAGACTCTTTACACCATTGTGATGGGCTCAACTGGAATAACCCTTTACCTGGTCACCATTCCTCTGTATATCCACATTTACTCGGTTGTCAAACGATCCAGTCAGCAAATGGGAGTGCAGCGAGAGTCAGCTCTAGCCAAGCGAATTGCCCTCCTAGTCGGGACTAACTTGGTGTTCTTTTTCATACCCGTTATTTCGGTTGGTGCATGGAGGTTACTTGTAAATGAGGCAGATAAAATGCAGTTCAGCATTTATTTTAGGAAAACAATAGGCGAGTGGCTTCTGCAGTATTGCTTGAACGTTAACTCCTGTTTAAATCCTTTAGTGCACGCCTTTAGAAATGATAAGTTCAAGAACGCTCTGAAAAGGAATCTTCCATTTAGAAGAAATACAGGTAATGTAGCACCTCAGTAAAACAGCAAGTTTATTTCCGCCGATAAAAAATACTGTAGCTAGTTCGACTTGAGTTATTGTTTCAGATTGTTCCCATAATATTTTCGTTAGAACCTTTTTCAGACCATAATTATAACTAAATCGGGAGTTTAGCTGAGGACCCAGTGGAGTCGCTATTGATGTGTTTTGGGGCTGAGAACAGATTGAAGACGAGAGTGGATTGAAGGGGCACAAACGTCTTTCATCCAGCCAGGGGATCTAGAACACCAACGACTCATGCTTTCCTCTTTCGGTGTGCTTTCAAAATTGACCGTCGAGTAAAACCAATCCCCAGACAGCTTGTGATTCTACTTGAGTTTTATGACGTCATTAAGTATTTAAGATTGCGGAAAAATACAGTTTATATGTTTTATCAGCACGATGTCATGCGCGCGTTTGACAACTTGTAAGTTCACAGTTGTTCCAGGTGAAACCTAATGTGCTGAAAGTTTCGCCTCAAATGCTCCAGTTGATATTTTACAACTTGCCCAATTTTGGCGAAAGCTTCTCAAATTTTCCGAAATTTGATTTATGTTGCGTGGCTACGTCATTTTTATGGTCTATACTCTCATCGACCATAGCTCTCGACCAATGAGAGCGAGAGAATTCTCTCATTTTTGTATAAAGTGTTGTAGTAAAAAGGATGGCTTTAGTTAAAAACAAGTAGGAAAAATACATAGTATACGAAACTATTAAATCATTCATTATAACATTTATAAGTATTTAAGAAATACTGTTTCATTACTTTGTAAATTGAACGCCCTATCAACCGGCAAAACGAACAAGAAGCACTCACGCGATCGAGTTTAATCCCTTCCTGTGACGTCACGTGTGTCAGAGGAGCACAAGCTTATCTCAGGAGACTAGATCGCAATTAGTTCATTTAATATAGTGATAGTACTACTATTAGTTAATGTATAAGGTTCCGTTTTGTAAATTATAATAACATTATTTCAAATGCAATGTAAAATCTTGGTTTTCTACTTTGAGGCGTAATGTAATGTAAGGTTACGTAAGTGTAATGTGATGTAACGTGACGTGATAACGAATTAAAAAACAAAAAGAAAAAAGAGGAAGATGAAGATGGTGAGTTTTAAACTCGGTAAATAAATGATAAAGATGATACGTTCATCAGTTTCACGAGCGGGGAACAAAGAAAATTGCAATGTTAATTGCAAAGTTTTCGATTTCGTACAGTTAAATAATCATTTATTCCACAATTTGCGAGACTGGTGGTAAAATTTGATTTAACCTGTCGAACGTCCCTACAATAGACTGCCTTGTAGTTGTCTACTCAGTGACCTCGCCTTTGATTGGAAGCGAGGCTGGAGGTGACTTTGTTCTAGACCTTGCTGCTTTCGTTTTGTAAATCAAGTTGTTCTGATCGGGTTAGTCTTGGAGAAAGTACATGTGTAAGCACTTGCCTCTTAAACCAAAAGATGACGATCGCTATCGTGATTCTGAGCATGATTACAAAAGCGTATTATACGCTTGATAGCTTTTTGTCTTCTCAACCAGGAGGATTTTCAAGGATTTTACTACCGCTCTATGTACGCCACGCTTTCACGGTAACGTCATTTACCTTGCCACGTGATGGCATGTGAAGAAACTTGCAGAAAGCTCTTTTAAACTGAGGAAGCCTCCATGCGTACAAATACGGGTTAATACCCGAGTTACAAAGCACGATTACAAACTGTAAATCCCGCAACCAGTGAATCATCAAACAGCTGCAGTTTGAGCAAAAATTTAACAAGTAGATCATAATACAGGCGGGTGTGAACGAAGCGAAGAAGGCGAGAAGAACAATCATCATTGCCTTGACTGCCTTGCTTTCCCTTTTTGTGTTGATTAGATTGTTTCTGTTTTCCTGTTTATCAAATTCAGCACATTCTACCGCTCTTCGGTCTCGCCAATATTTCGATCTCTCTCGCAGGCGTTTAAGGATGCCGACGTGAACAAATATGAGAACCGCTAACGTGCTGAACATGGCGGTTTTAGCGAAGATGAAGGAATAGAATATGAAGCCGAGTTTAAAGTAGATAAAGGAGAAACCCAGTGCTACTATCCAAATCGACATCGATGTCACAATGGCTCGCTTGGATGTGACCATTGTTTTGTACTTCACTGGTGAAGCTACCGCGACATATCTGTCCATTGTAAGAGCGGCTAGTGTTAAAATAGATGCTGTGCTTAAAATAAAATAGAAGATGTGTAGGATTTTGATGTGCACGGCGTTTAGTTGAAGTGCTTCTTCGACGTGAAACGCCACTGAAACTGGGTCCACGATTACACCCACCATTAGGTCCGTCCCTGCCAAGCTCAATAGGAAATAATTGAATGGCGTTTTCAAGTTTCGGAATGGATCCTTTATGATGGCTAAACAGACAAGGAAGTTCCCTGGAATGGTCAGGATGGCAAGAAAAACTGAGAAAGTTGCTATGAAGTAAGACAGGCTTGCAGGAGGAGGAACGTTGTCACAACTTGTATGCGCCGATAATGAGGCCATTGCCAAATTGCGAAATTTTCACGGTGTTGTGAATAACACTTTGACTTTGTCTTGGTACCGGTTTGTCGACTTGAGACTGGTTGAATTTTGATGTGTGGTCCTTCACGCGTGGATGTTACGCATTTAGATGTTAAACCCAGACTGTAGAAACTGTCCGACTATAAGCTTGAGTTATTTCTACTTAGTCGCCGTGCTGCGGTCAAAATAACCAAAATACAAGTTGAATTTTTTTTTTCAGTGTCGCACCAACTGCATTTTGAATCCTTTCCGATCTGTCTAGGTGTTTAGACGTCGTATAATTATAGTTATACAGTAAAAAGCAGCAAAGCAAATGTCACACGAGGTCCTTAATTAATTTTATTGAGAAATACGGGGTTACGGAAATTCCTGTAAATGACAAGTTAGTGTAACTTTTTAACTTCCAAACGTATTTTTGATAAACCAAAGTCTTATTTCGCGATATATTTTAAAATTACCTAAAAGATTTTAAATTCGAATTTAAATACAGTTTATGCATGTATGTATGCTTTTTTACCCTTAGCATGTGTAAAGCGTCGAGGAGTTGTGTTGAAACTATCAGCAAAACACCAATTAATACCTCGCAGCTGCTATTTCTAATTTTGGAAGCTGGTTTAGAATAATATTGGCGTATTGTATAATGATGATGTTCCTTTTAGCATATAAATTAATTACACTCAACTTTATTTGGCATCCATGTCTAGTTCATGAGAAAAACGTGAAAAACAAAGAGAAAGATAATGCACCTGAGTAGATGCTTTTCTTTGAAAAAAACTGTTGATCTAGCTTGGTGGATTTTTTAAAGTATTGGGAGTGTAAAACTGATGCACGTTTTCCTTGTTATAAGTTAAAAAAATCCGCTCTCCTCCGCAGAGGACTCTTTTATTTTTTCGTACGGACTTGGAAATGGGGAGTCCCCACTATTTTTCATTTTTCGTGTCTTTTCGCCCTTTCTCCCTCCACTGAAGGAGCATCTGGGGAGGGGAGAGATTTAAAAGGGTCGTTAAACATCATAGCGTCACATATATAAATTTAATGCCGCGAAATTAAAATCTCCTGTAAAATGTACATGATGATGATGATGATGATGATGATGACGATAATGCGGATGAGATGATGGTTTTAATGGAACAATACATCCGAGAATCAGATAGTCTATGTAGCCTGTACAAATGTCTTGAGAACCATCGTAACCTAAAAGAAGAAATTGAAGTTGTAGGTTGCTGTGCGTCGAGCGGATCAATACTTCATTCATACTTCCTACAGTAGTTTATACGGGGGGACTCCACCCGAAAGGAGTGTCTATTTCAGTCTAGAGGTATATAACAAAAATGACATTTTACGAGTTGAATTATGGAAAAGGTCGCGAAAACAAAAGTGCAATTTATGCGTTGAAAGGGCCTTTCAAAATATTTCAAACAAACACAACTTATACTTATATTACATGTAAAGGTTAAACTGTTTGTCACTGACTCTTATTTTTATTATACGTTTCGGCTAATACTAAAGCCTTCATTACTGAGTAGGACTTTGATGTGCACGTATCTTTGATGTGCTTTGATGTGCACGTTAAGCATTAGCCGAAACGTCTAAGAGAAAATGAAAAAGAGTCAGTGACAAACCGTTTAACATATAACATGTCAACTCCTGACTACCCGTATTCGATATTTAAAGACACCTTCTGATGCCTTATGGCTGATTCATCAGCTATTTTAAGGTTACTCATTTGAAACCTTTAGCAAAGTGGTCCAGGCTTTCTATTGTAGGGCTGACAGGGGTACCATTTTCTATGGACGCTATGAGAAAGGGTATATTATATTTATTTATTTTTCTTCTTCCTGCATTTTCTCCTTCACCTCCCGCCTGGAATAGCTAGGCTAATTGCGGGAGGTGAAAAATATTGTAAATAATATGTTTTTGTGAATAAAGTTTTGTTGTTTGTTTGTTTGAAGGGTGCATCTTCTGTCAGAAATGGCATGATCTGGCCGTTTCTGTTGGAGCGCGTGATACAAGTGAGCGGCGAAGCTGCGATTTACAGTGGCGGTGTTTTTTTTTGCTTCCTTCCCATTCCTCAAGCGACTTCTCCGCTTACGGTCTTATCCACCGTCGTGCGCCAACAACTAAGCTCTAATGCGACTCATTTGATAAAAACAATTTAAATTCCAGTTTCCAGGTTAATAAGTGCGTCCCCAAGTTTCCTTCTCCTCCTCTACATTTCCCAAAATTTTTCCAGGGTTTATTTTACTGCCTTCGAGAACATCAAAGTGTTCTAGATTTTGAAGCTTGGTTCTATTTTACCTAAACGTTTCATAGATGCTTTTTTAGCTTTTAAGCTGACCTTGTTGGTTTAGTTTTCACTTATTTTAAGTTTTTTCGGCTGTTCCGATATTTGTAAAGGAAGGTTCGGGTGTTCCTCATTTTTGTGTTCCTATTAACCTTAAGAGGACCAGCTTTTTACAGAGTAGGAACATAACGTTCCCTGTAAGGTAAGACAAGAACATTTTGTTCCGAGTTGTCAACTTCAAGTGGAACACATTGTTCCCAAATGAGTGATTTAGAACTGTTTTGTTCCGAGTTCCTATTTGTGCATGGAACACATTGTTCCTAACTGGATAAATTAGGAATGTTTTGTTCCGAGTTCCTATTCGTGCATGGAACACATTGTTCCTAACTTGATAAATTAGGACTGTTTTGTTCCGAGTTCCTATTTGTGCGTGGAACACATTGTTCCGAAATTAATACAGAAAGACTGTTTTATTCCGATTTTGCTATCTGTGAATGGAATATATTGTTCCGAAATTGGTCATCAGGAACAAGTTTTGGACTTTATTGTTCCGATTTTATATCTGCTAATGGAACATTTTGTTCCAAAAGTGGTATTTCGGACTTTTTTGTTCCGTGGTCCCATTTGCGTATGGAACATAATGTTCCCTAATTCATCGGTCAGGATTAAAGTTAAGACTGTTTTGTTCCGATTTATCTATCCGTTAACTATGTATTGTGTCCCTGAATTGAAAAAGGCGCGTACAGGCCTGCTTGGGCAAGTTTGGGTTGTATCTCACTGTCATGAATTTTACACAATAGTAATGAGCGTGGGCAAGCAAGGGCATGTTTTGGCAAGGTCAAACGTCCTTTGTTTCGGCTAAGATTTAAAGACGATTGTGTTAGCCACATGTTGTTTAAAGGGAAAAATGAACAAGAAGTGCAAAGTCAATTGGTCAGATGTCCAAGGAGCATCACCCAAACCAAAGCGGCTTCACTTGGAAAAGGATGCAGCAGACAGCTTGTACCATTGCCCGATACAAGAGTGTGAACATGATGGATTTCAAAGTCAAAGAGGCTGTAGAAAACACGTTAGCACTAAGCACAGTTGGTTCTTTTATTTTGACGAAAGGCCCGATTCTAAACAAGTAACAAAGTCGCTGACGATTGGAAGAAATGAAGATGAGACAAGCGAAACCACAAAGCACAACCTGAAGTTACTTTCGTCATTTCCATTATCAGGTAACATTGGCGAAGTATTCACGAAATGGTTGACAGGAAGTGCTGGCGGTTGCAAGAAAGATCGTGCCGCTCAACAGATAGTGACAAGGTACTTCAAATTTCTTAGATTTTGCTGTGAAGATGAGGAAGAGTTAACGTTTGAAGTGGTCGAGTTTAGTCTGTGTTCTCCAAATCTGTTTTTTAAGTTTATCGACTACTTACAAGATGAATGTAAGCTCGGCCATGGTGGGCGTTTGGGCTACATAGATGCTATTTCTGAATTGATCGACTTCAGAAAACTTCATGGCGCATCAGAAGCAGTTCTAAGAAAGTTCTCTACGACAGAGTTGTACCTCAAGAGAGCCCGAAAAACAGTTGCAAAGATGATGAGATTGCAGTGGACACAAGATTTAGACATCGCGACTCTGGAAGCAAGAGGGCACCGGGCAACAATGGAGGAGTTATTGGAGGTGGTGAAATTTCATCTGCCGCGTTACGAAAATACAGTGAAAATGTGCAAAGCCAGTCCAGTCCAAGTTAACCCCTCAGAGCTAACGTTTGCCACGAAATTTGTAGCCATGTATCTGTTCATCAAGGTGAAGGGATCTCGACCCATGACTTATCAATATTTGACGGTGAACATGATTGCCACAGCTAAGGAAAATGGTGGATTCATCGATCAGAAAACGTTCAAGACGGCTGGAAAATATGGCTTCGATTCTTTGATTCTGACTGACGCAAACATGCACGTTCTTAACGGCTACATCTCGAACGTTAGACCGTTGCTTAAACCCCAGTGTGATTTCGTTCTCGTCACCAGAAATGGAGGTCAGCATGGCAAATTGGGCGAAACTATGAGCAAACTGGTTTTTGACGCAATTGGAAAATACATTCATCCGACACGTTATCGGCAAATCGTCGAAACGCAAAGCCTCAATCAGCTCACTAGCGAAGAGCAAAGGTTTTTGTATGAGGACCAGAAACACAGTTCTGCCGTTGCCAAAGTTCATTATCAAAAGCAACGATCGCGAGAAGTTGCCCTGAAGGGTCACGAGTGTCTTCAAAAACTTCAAGGTACCAAGGGTTCCGAGGTAGACGATGACGTACACGCAAGACTAGGCGGTTCAACGTCCAGCCCCGGGCCTTCAGTTGAAACAGCTCAGAATAAAAACAGCTCGACCCCCATAAAGGATGCCCTGCCTAAGAGAAACTTGCACCTTCAGAAGAAAACTCGTCATGTTTTAAAATTCACGAAAGAGGAGGATGATTTTCTAAAGGAAGGGATAACTAAGCACGGGTTTGGACAGTGGACAGCTATTTTGAGAGATTCCAAGACGGAAGAACAGCGGACTCGCGAAAGAAAAGGGCCGGAATGAAATTGTCGCTAGTTTGAAAAAGAGACTGGAAAAGTGTGGACACTGACTTTTAATGCAAAGAATGGGTGTAAGCAGAGTTTGTTGTACACAAAAGAGACAAAAGTAAATTGCTTTATTGTAAATTCATCTTCCTGTCTACTCGAGATGACAGCATAACGCAACCAAAAAGAATCATTATTTATTTATGGAATTAGGTAATACACTCTTTGAATATCACTCTCTCTATTCGATTGCCTGAGTTTACAGTGCTTGCAAAAATTACAAACTTTCAATTATATTCAATTGATATTGGGTGCAGGATCCACATTATTACTACATGTGTGAACGAACATCAACGCTAATTTCTCTTGCTTTCTTTTTGAATGTAGAATTATTTAGGAACATTAATATTCACTCTATTACATTTGCAAATTTAAACACAGCACTAGAAGAAAACGTTCAATCTACGCTTGCGACAGGAAAATAGCAGTTATTTTCTTTTGCTTCCTTGGTTTTCTCTGACTCTGGGCACGCGGTCTCTTCGTTGACTTTGCTGGCTTGCACGCCATCACTGGAGACAATGGACAGGGACTTTCAACGTCGCTGCGCGGGATGTAGGTGGGGGTCTTTGGCGGAATCAGGTCTCGTATGAAATTCACGCAAGAACGGTCTACCAGCTCGTTGCTAAGGCAGAGCCTCTTGCGTTCTGCCAGGGCAGTCGGTAGTTTCAGCGTTCCATGACGCTCGTGATAACAGCGCAGTTTTTCGCAATTGATTTCCAGGAGACTTTGCATCACTCTTCGTTCTTCTTCGTCTCTTGGATCTTCCATTCTTTCGCTTTGCTCAGCCATTTCCTTCTCCATAGCTAAAAGCCACGGCTTCCCAAATGCTGTCCTGATCCTTTCCTGTTCCTGATCTTCTTGAAAGGCAGCGAGGTCCCTTCGAATCGGTGTGGGCAGCGGCTCGTTATGGTCGTGCGGGAGCAGCGACACGTGCTCCACCGACACTCCCCTCGTTTGTAAGAAGTGTTGCCTCTTCTTATAGCACCTTTCTTCAACCCTTTTCAGCCTTTCCTTTTCAGCGAGATGACTTTCTAACATGTGGTTCAGTTGGCGGTGACGTAGAGAGCCAGGTGAGCATTGTGCCAGCCTAGCTTTCAAGGTCGTCAGGGTCTCGTCTTCATCGGAATCGCCGACATCTTCAATGGCGTCCTCTTCAGAGCTTTCTTCTCGGGATTGCGGTTCTGTCGGAAGGCCGCCACTCTGTTCTCGTCTACAATCGCCCTGGGAGGTTTCGTCGACTTCTTCGTCTATTAAAGAAACCCTCAAAATGTTGCGCAATTCCTCCTCAGGTATACCACTTTCTTGCACAGTGGGCATTGTACTGGCCTGACTGCTCGGGCTGTCTCCTACGATATTGTGCGCCCACACAATGCAATCCATAGCATGTTTCCTCAGCCACTTGTTTGCTTCAGGTTCGACACGAGGAAGACTCTTGAAGTGGTACTTGCGCAGGCGTTTGTCCATAGCTTCATTGTGAGCTGCACCAAAATCCATTTCCACCTGGCAAGTTATGTACATGGTCGCAGTGCAATGGAAACCTTGAGCCTTTTTCCACTTCGCGTCGTGCGACGTGAAGCCCCCTTGACATATGATTTTCCAGTCAGCTATGTCGAGCAGGGTGGCAACATGTCAAGAGATTTATCCTGGTCGAATCACGTGGACGTAATTGTGAACAAAGCAAACAAAGTGCTGGGCTTGTTAAGCCGTACAGTTGGCAATAAGAACAAAGACATTTTCTCCATGCTTTACAAGTCATTGGTGAGACCGATCCTAGAATATGCATGTCCTGTATGGTCACCACACCTAGTCAAAGATATACTAGCCATTGAAAAAGTACAACGAAGAGCATCAAGAATCACTCTTGGGCAAAAACCCCGTGAGATGCCATACGAAGAACGATGCAAATTACTAAATTGGAACTCACTTCAGCATCGACGAGAGTACCTGTCCTTAGTAGAATGTTACAAAACAGTGTTCGGATTAAATGGTTTAAACTTCAACGACTATTTCGGGTGTTGTAGAAGCAAAAGCACTAGAGCTAACCATCCGTTTAAGATCCAAACGAAATCAGCAAGAATTAATGCCTTCAAGTATTCCTTCTTTGTTAGAATTATTAAGGAATGGAATAATTTGCCGAACCATTTGTTCGGACACGACATCAACGACATCAATATAAACAGGTTCAAATCAAGCCTTAAAAAATGGATGAATATTCATTAATCTTATGCCACAGTACCTTATATTATAGATATCATAGATATTTTAGATTTTAAATTTTAGACTGTTAATTGTTTACGTAATAGATATTTTAAATTCTTAAATTTTTTAGATTGTCAATTATCTACTTAACAGATATTTTTAAATTTTTAAATTTTAAATTGTTAATTACTAACGTAATAGATGTTTTAAATTTTTAAATTTTAGATTGTAATTTTAGTTAGGGGACCTAAATAGGGGATAACCTCATAGTCAAATACCATTTGTATACTGTATACTGTATTTGAATAAAGTATTATTATTATTATTATATGCCTCGTCGAGGAAGATAACCTCTGTCAGGTTGTCGATCATAGCCTTGTTGAAACTCTTTTGCTTCGTGACGCGAGCAATTCGGCTTAGGGGAATGATCTGAAAAACAGGTGAGAAGAGGCTGGTCTTTCCGCTGTCAGCTGAGCCAATGGCACACAGCACAGGCTGTTTGTGTTCTTTGGGACGGAACAACGCCAGGAAATGTGCACAGAACTGCCGAATTTCATCTTCTGTTAGGCTGTTCCTTAGGATTGCCTCAAAATATCTTGGCTCCGGGTCCTTGAGTCGGTCGTAGTCCACAAACGCGCGTGGAGTTGTGAGACCCTTCTGTTGAAAAAAGCCAAAACAAAAGCACATCAGACAGTGCTACAGATCGTAAAGATTTGGTTTGAAAATTTGATTGTATCTTCTTATTTAAATGTTAAGACAGTCCAGTGTATTCTTCTCACCTGAGATTCTGAGATAATCCCTTGGACGAACGACCCAGAGGAAAAGCTCCAAAACCACCCGTCTTGTACTTCGATCAGGTCTCTGTCAATCTTAATTTGGCGTATGAAAGAGCTTTCTGGCTCGCTTAGTATGGGAAGAACACGTTGAATATGCTGAACCAGACGGTCTTTGAACGCTTCGTTTCCCATTAGGCTGTGGAGGAACGTTTTCATGGTACACAGATACTGGAACGTGAACTGCGATTTGGCCGCCAGTTTGTACACCTCGCCGCGATACACAGCATACTGCAGCTTTTTCATCACAATTTGTATATCGTTGCACAGGACTGTTACTGGACAGGATAGTGGTTTGTGCGGCGGATCTGGTAGTGCTGTCTGCGATGTACTTTGCAGGTTGTTATCAAATCCAAAGGTGTCTAACACGAGACCAGCTCGGCGTAATTCCGAAACGGATGCTGCCATCATCGTTTGAAAACTCTCAAGAACGACACGAAGGCGAACGACATTTTCCGTCGGCGCTGACTCTTGGGATTCTTCTTATGATACTTACAGATCAAAACGTGATAGGGAACAGAAATTTTGGGAAACGATCCTTCACGTTTCCCAAATATTTTTCGTTATATATTTCACTGCCTTTGACTGCGTTAAACTTGACCAAACTGTAATGATAGCTTTCATTTTACTTGAGCCCTCATCTTACCATTTTGTGACTTTAAACTCGAATCTTTGCTTAAGTTTTAACTGATTTTAAATTTTGTGGCATGTTCCGATCTTTTCGTAAGGAACGTTCCTCTAACATCGATTGTTCCTTGTTTTTGTGTTCCTATTAACCCTAAGAGGATCAGATTTTTTCAAAGTTAGGAACAAAACGTTCACTTTAAGATAAAATAGGAATATTTTGTTCCGAGTTCCCAAGTGTAAATGGAACACAGTGTTCCTAAATTGTTAATTAAGGTCTGTTTTGTTCCGAGTTCCTATCTGTGCAATGGAACACAATGTTCCCAAAGTGATAACTTAGGACTGTGTTGTTCCGAGTTCCCATCTGTGAATGGAACACATTGTTCCCAAATTGATAACTTAGGACTGTTTTGTTCCGAGTTCCTATCTGTAAATGGAACGCATTGTTCCCAAATGGATAACTTAGGACTGCTTTGTTCCGAGTTCCTATCTGTTCATGGAACACATTGTTCCCAAATTGACGATTTAGGACTGTTTTGTTCCGAGTTCCTTTCTGTGCAAGGAAGACTTTCTTCGAAAAATGACGATTAAGGACTGTTTTGTTCCGAGTTGCTATCTGTTCATGGAACATATTGTTCCCAAATTGATAATTTAGGACTGTGTCACAGGATGTTTTGCGAAATAATTGGGAAAAATAAAGAGTTTTATTTATCTTGATTTAGTGGCTTTTAACGTTTAGGCAATTAGTGCCGAAGTTTCTAGAAATCCACAATATATCGAAAATATCTATAAACATAAGATAATGATAATTGATTTAACATGTGAACCTAAGGTCACGGTTTTTGTAACCACTGAACTGAGGTACAGCCAGCGCCCATTTCTGCGCACAAAAGTGTTTTTCTGTATTTAAGTTCTTTCTTTGAAATTTCTATGTGTTAGGAACAAGTTTAGGAATTTCCGTGATTTGTAAACGTGATTTGAATTTACCGATGGTAGAACTAATCTATTTTCATCCGTCAAACATGGGACATCGTGTCTCAATCTTGACATTTCTTCTTTTAGAAATATTCTCTATTTCCCCGAAAAACCATTAGTAGCAAACCTCGGTGGATGTGTACTTCCTAATCAATTTAATTTATGAATCTTAATCTTAAACTAAGGAAAGATAACTTAAAATATGTACATGTTATTAAGTAGTTCAAAACACATATAAGCAAGATTGTAAAACTAAGAAAATAGAAGAAAGACGATGTTGAGAATAGAAGAAAGACGATGTTGAGATTAGGAGAAAGTAAATTGTCAGTCAAGAAAGCTAGAAGAAGGCCCAGGACTGAAGAAACTAGATTGTGAGTATCTAAATAAAATAATCTGATCAAGTTAAAGCTTGAGTCTTGCTGCTGCGACAGTGGAGTACTTGCCGTTGAGCTAATTCCACCCTTTATACAACTGTTTTGTTCCGAGTTCCTATCTGTTCATGGAACACATTGTTCCCAAATTGATAATTTAGGACCGTTTTGTTCCGAGTTCCTATCTGTGCATGGAACACCTTGTTCCCAAATTGATGATTTAGGACCATCCTGTTCCGAGTTCCTATTTGCTTGTAGACCATTTTGTTCCTAGAGTGAATTGTCTTTTTAAATGAAGGCAAACAATAGTGCGCGCACAGACCTGTTTGGGCAAGTTTACTACGATGTTGTTCACATATCCTGTCATGAATTTTCGCACAATAGTAATAAAGGCAGGCAAGTGAGGGCATGCCCTTGGCAAGTTTGAACTTGCATAGAGTTCCTTTAGCTGTCATTGGTTCCTTGGTTTTGGTTAAGATGCAAAAGCGGCTCTGTTGGACAAATGTTTCTCAAAGGGCAAAATGAGCAAGAAGTGCAAAGTCAATTGGTCAAATATCGACGGAGCATCGCCTAAACCAAAACGGCTTCACTTGGAAAAGGATGAAACCGACCGTTTGTACCATTGCCCAATACAAGAGTGTGACCATGATGGATTTCAAAGCCAGAGAGGGTGCAGAAAACATGTTAATACCAAGCATGGTTGGTTTTATTTTTTTGACCAAAAACCTGAACAGGAAAGACTCGTTGCAAGTGCCAAAGAAGATGCTGATGATGACAAATCGAGTAAAATAGCAATGCAAACTGGGCGCATATTGCCTTCATTTCCAGCTTCCAGCCAAATTGGCGAATCATTCACGAAATGGTTAACTAGAAGTGGTGGAGGTTGCAAGAAAGATCATGTAGCCCAGCAGATAGTCAAGAGGTGTTTCAAATTTCTCAAATTTTGCTGCGAAGACGAGGAGGAATTAAGTTTTGAAGTGCTCGATTTTAGCCTGTGTTCACACAGTTTATTGTTCAAGTTTATTGACCACTTGCAAGATAAATACAAGCTCGGACACGGTGGACGATTGGGCTACATTGACGCCATTTCTGAATTGATCGATTTCAGAAAAATAAATGGCGCGTCAGACACGGTTCTTCGAAATTTGTCCTCGACAGAGTTGTACCTTAAAAGAGCGCGAAAGACAGTGGCAAAGATGATGAGACTTCAGTGGACACAAGACCTAGACATTGAAACTTTGGATGCTAAGGGGCACTGGGCAACAATGGAGGAACTGTTAGAAGTAGTGACATTTCATTTGCCCCGTTACGAGAACACCGTGAAGACGTGCAAAACTATTCCAAGCCAAGTTAATCCTTTGGACTTAACATTTGCCACAAGATTTGTCGCGGTGTATTTGTTCATCAAAGTGAAGGGATCTCGTCCTATGACGTATCAGTATTTGACGGTGGACATGGTTAAAACAGCAAAGGAGAACGGGAGATTTATCGACCAGAAAAAGTTCAAGACGGCCAGCAAGTATGGATTTGACTCATTGATTCTGACCGATGCAAGCATGCAGGTGCTCGAAGGTTACATCTATTTCGTGAGGCCACTGCTGAAACCCCAGTGCGACTTTGTACTGGTCAATAGGAATGGAGGCCAGCACAGCAAATTGGGCGACGTCATGAGTAAACTAGTCTTTGATGCAATCGGAAAGTACATTCATCCGACGCGCTATCGCCAAATTGTTGAAACGCAAAGTCTCAATCTTCTCACAAGCAAGGAACAAGAGATTTTGTCAGAAGACCAAAAGCACAGTTCTGCCGTTGCAAAAGTTCACTATCAAAAGCAGAGATCGCGCGAAGTTGCTGTAAAGGCTCACGAGTGTCTACAAAAGCTACAAGGCACCAAAGGCTCTGAGGTGGATAGGGAAGTGCACACGAGGTTCAGTGGTTCATCATCAAGTCTTTCAGCACGAGTGGAAACAGCAGAATCAAAGAGCGGTGCTCCTAAAGGGGATCCCCCTCCCACAAATCAATTGCGAGTTCGAAGAAATTCTCGTCGGGTCTTGAAATTCACGGCAGGGGAGGACGAATTTCTCAAGAAGGGCATACGCAGGCACGGGTTTGGACAGTGGACGGCGATTTTGAGAGATTCCGATTTCAAATTTCAAGACGGAAGAACGGCGGATTCTCTAAAGAAAAGGGCCGGAATGAAAATGTCGCTAGCTTGACAAGAAAGAGACTAGGAAGGTTTAGACACAGAATAAACTCTAGAAACTCGTCTAAGGAAGTACTATACGCGACCGACCTTGCGTCGTGTAAGAGACAATCAAAATAAACTAAACAAAGTTGCAATCGAAAAATGACTTCCGTTTAATCAAGGTTGGCTTCAAATTTCAAATTACATACTTCTTGACATTTCCAGTGTCGACATATTACTACTTAATCAATAAGCTAATCAATTTTCCATCCACACACAAAAAAAGAAAATAATTCGCAACTGCCAAAGTCTACTGGTTCATTTCTGACTGGGAAAGTATCTTGTGATCTTGTTCTTCGTTCTCTTACGATCCGACGCTTGCTGCTGACTGGAACTGATCCTGCGTTTCCGCGTACTATGCATGCGGAGGAGTTCGTCGGAAATGCTGCAGTCGTGTAGCCCAACTTGTATTCCCTCTCCAGTTTGTGGCAGACGTTCCGCGACATCGTCAGGTGCTGGACCATACGTGATCGCGCACGGCGACTGTGGGCCACAGGGATCGAAGTCGTGTTGCGGAACGTAGCTTGGCGTTTTGGGTGTGCGCTCGAATGATTCCTCCTCACTTTGCACGGTCTGGTGCGAGCTTAGCAGGGGCAATGGTTCGCAAAGGCTTTTGACCATGACTCGGTCTTCCTTCCTCAAAAGCCCGAGTTCCATGCAAACATTTCGTCTTTGCTCCAGGGCTTCTTGGCATCCGAGGGTACCTACGTTCTTGTGATGTTCCTTGAGCTTTCCTTCGATTATCTCTCTCAGTGCATTCATTGACGCTTTCATACCAGGGTCAAGACTTGTTTCCAGGATGGTCATGCAATCATACAGCTCTTTCTCTGTGTTCTTCAGCCATGGCGATTGGAATACTTCCCTTGCTATTTTTTTCCTTTCTTCTCGATCGGCTTTTTCTTGCCTCTGTTCGTAAGTGGCCAGGTCATTTCTAATCGGTGTGGGAAGCGGCTCAGTGACATCTCGTGGCAGCAGCATTACGTTCTCCGCGGAGACACCCCTGGACAGAAGATGTTGCTGATATCCCTCGTGGCGCAGATCTTCCAGTCGCGTCCTCTCTCTGTTTCGCTGCAGACGAGATTCTAGCAAAAAACTAATGTGGCGATAACGCAGGGATCCCGGTGTAGTATCTGCCAGTGACGTCCTTAAGGCGGTTGTGGATTCATCGTCGTTCTCGTCCGAATCATCGTGCTCGTTGTCGTCTCGTGCAGTTAGCTCTTCGTACTGCGTTCTTTTACGTGCATCGGCTAACAGGTCCGTCAGCGGCACTGTCCTCAAAACCTCCTTTTCAGTTGCCAGCAGCGTGCCCTCTTCGTTTGGCATGTCTCGCTCTGCTTCTTCGTCGTCATCCTCAGAACTATCTTCTTCGTCGCTATCCTCCCTGGCTTTGGACGCAGCCCAGACAATACACTCCATAGGGTGTTTGCGCAGCCACTGCGCTGCCTTCTTTTTTGGACTCGGTAGGCTTTTAAAATTGTAGTACCTCAGCCGTCGGTCCATAGCCTGCTGGTCGTCTGGCTTGAATTTAAGTTTCTGCTGCGCAGTCATAAACATGGGACATCGGTTGAAGAAAGACCTCGCCGTCTTGTACTTTACGTCGCAGGCCGTGAATCCTCCCTGCGTCAGTATTTTCCAATCGTCAACGTCAAGCGTTTCTTTACTGATCATGGCCTTATTAAACACTTTCTGCTTTGTGATCGTAGCTACATTGCTGTGATGAATAATACCCAGTAGTGTGGTACTGTCCGCGTCTCCAACTAAACATGGTACTTTCTCCTGGTGCTTCTTCTGATTGAACTTGAGGAGCCGAAGGAAGTCTTCACAGAATAATGAAATCTGGCTTTGTGATAGGCTGTTTTCGAGAATCTCTGTAAAGTACTTGGGATTTGGATCTTTGAAAGGATCGTAGTGCGAGAACGCTCTTGGAGTGATTAAGCCCACTTTCTCGGCGGGAATTGGGTCTTTCAAGAACTTTCGCTCCTCAATGGACCAACAATATCCTTGGTTAACTTCGATGAGATTATAGTCGAGGGTAATAGGACGGATGAGTTCACAGTCGGAGTCGCTTAGAAGGTCGATTACTCTTTTCATGTCCCTGATTAGCCTTGACTTAAAAGATTCGTTAGCGGCCAAGCTGTTCACAAATGCCTTTACATCACACTTGTACGAATAGGTGTACTTAGCGTCTTCGCACTTCTTGTATACCTTACCCTTATAAAGGGCATAATCTAGCGTTTTCATGGCGATGGCGATGTCATTGATCAGGACAGTCAACTTGTCTCCGAGACCAGGCTCTGCTACTTCACTTTGTGCTTCTGATGTTTCTTGAAGAGTGGTAGAATCTAAACCAAATCGACCAATTGTAAGTTTTGCGCTTTCCATTTTCGTGATGGCCTTCACTAGCGAAGCCTTGAATGCGGGATTCACGAGGCATACGCGAACCACATTTTCTGTGCCACATTCGTCTGCGTCAATTTCATCTGGATCTTCTAGCACATTTTGAATCTCCGCAATAAAGCATTGCTGGTACGAGGCGGTCACAAGCTCTTGCATAAAACTGTTGCTGTGATCTTTCAAAACTTTAAACAACTCCCTCATTGCACTGGATTCTTTTCCCTCTTGACAGGGCACCTTAAAACGGAAAAGAAAAACAGTCGGCTGTGTTCTAGAAAAGTATCTTTTTTGCCAAAGGTTTTAAAAGCAGTAGACAAGTGAAAATTTAA
This sequence comes from Meandrina meandrites, assembly GCA_963693305.1. Lineage (NCBI taxonomy): Eukaryota > Metazoa > Cnidaria > Anthozoa > Scleractinia > Meandrinidae > Meandrina > Meandrina meandrites. Next base: position 21,128,843 of record OY855904.1, read on the forward strand.
AACAACAACGACGACAGCACAACACTTTTATACTTTCGTTTTCTGTCCTGTCACAATCTTCCCAATGACAATTCTGTTAAATTATTTGTAGTAATTACATAGACAACTCTTTAATTGATTTTGTGACTGACGATCACGGTGCAAAAATGCCGAAACGTGTATTCTAAAATCAAAAGCCTTATCTTGTGTCTTGTAACTCTTTAGGAAGGAATTATACAGCTTTTACTAAAACACGAACAGAACAGCAAGGATGGAGCGGCAAAAAAGAACTATAAAAAAAGCCATAACCGGTTCTGACCGCCATAAAGTTGTATTAAATGTGATTGTTTTACGATGTTCTATACGTATATATCTCCATTGTTGCAACTTGGTGTTATTGAAACGGTTCCTTTTACATCATACACAAGGCTAATTAACCAATTTGCGTTGAAATTACAGTGATTCATAAACATTAAAAATGTACATATAAGAAGCATGTACCTGATTTGCAATTGTCTCCACTCCGCATTCCAGAAGAGCTCGATGAACGATGATCGGATTGGCGGGAACACCATTTGGCGTGGTAATCGCGATCCAGTAGCTTATGCATGGACGCAGTTTTTTGTTTACGATAGACGGATGCTCTGATAGCCAGGTTTGGCTTGAATTAGACGAAACCTGACTTGGTGAGATGCAATCATCTTCGCTGTCAGCATTATCGGCATTTTCGGTCCCCTTTTTGTTGGCTTTTCTCGCGGGACCTTGAGTGCTGACAGCGCTAAAAAAGAATGCGACGCTTCCAATGCCTATGAAGAAAAGTTGAAAATATGTGTTCATAACTCGAGGTGTAGGTAAACGATTATATATTCAATGTTCCATGAAATCTGTAAAATCCGTAAGATCCACCCGTATACGAGAAAGAAAATCCATGTGTTGCCATTATATATTTATGTTTCCGTGAAATCCGTCATATCTTCCCTTCTAGGGGACTGCTTGATAGTAAACTATATATGAACGGGACTCGATTTGTTTAAAAGGACATAAACGGCCAATACCAACCTTTCAATGCTTTGTCGCAAGCGTCTCTCGTTTTGCATACTTCATCCCAAGCTCTCTGCAAGCCGTCGTCGATGTTACAAACACATCTAGCGCTCACTACGCTGCATTTGTTGACAATGATTGGACTAAGATAACATAAAGTTGCGCCTTTGATTCTTTCGCTGTTGAGCTGGCGACAAGGATGATTCGTCCTCCTCGACATCTTTTGACTAACGTGGGCCAACAGAAGTGTTCAACTTTTATAGGTAATGGATTTGCGATTTGAATAACTATCGGAGTGAGGTATTGTAAATGACTGCATGTGCGATGAAATAGACTATCATACTATTGTGTGCTTTTAATGTCATGGGCAGAAAAATACATTTTTTTCGTTTAATGGAGCTTTTGTATTTGATAGTGGTGAGAAAATTGTCAGCATTCTACGCGGCTTAACAAGTCAACATTCATATTCTAATGAACCATTCACGACACCGTTAAATCCGTAACATCCGTAAAATCCACACGCCGAAAGAAATATTGCTCATGATCTGATATGCACCTTTTCCAACAACAGCACCGATCGCCTGCAAGTTTCACGCTCGTCAAATGTTTAAATATAGAATGTGGCAATATATTCCATAGTCTGAAATAAACACACGCACATTGCAAGTTAAACCATCCACAAGTACCTGTATTGGCGTGGATATTACGGATCTTACAGATCTCATGGAAAAAATGAATATATAATAAGGAAGCATCGATTTTCTTTTTCGCAGAAGGGTGGTTCTTACGGAATTCACGGAGTTCACGGAAAATTGAATATTAAATGAAGATACTTCTATTTTCTTTCTCACCGAAGGGTGGATAGTACGGATTTTACGGAATTGGCGGAAAAATAAATATAAAAAGATATATATATAAAAAAGAAGAAGAAGAAGAAGAAGAAGAAGAAGAAGAAGAAGAAGAAGAAGAAGAAGAAGAAGAAGAAGAAGAAGAAGAAGAAGAAGAAGAAGAAGAAGAAGAAGAAGAAGAAGAAGAAGAAGAAGAAGAAGAAGAAGAAGAAGAAGAAGAAGGAAAAAAAAAAGAATATATATATATTTTTTCTTTCTTTCTTTCTTTCTTTCTTTCTTTCTTTCTTTCTTTCTTTCTTTCTTTCTTTCTTTCTTTCTTTCTTTCTTTCTTTCTTTCTTTCTTTCTTTCTTTCTTTCTTTTTTTTTTTTTTTTTTTTTCGTTATATCTTTTTATATTTATTTTTCCGCCAAGTCCGTGAAATCCGTACAATCCACCCTTTGGTGAGAAAGAAAATAGAGGTATCTTCATTATATATTCAATTTTCCGTGAACTCCGTAAATTCCGTAACAACCACCCTTCTACGAGAAAGAAAATTGATGTATCTTCATTATATATTCCTTTATCCGTGAGATCTGTGACATCTGTAAGTCTGCAGTGTGTGTGATATGGAATATATATAGAGGATATTACACGGTGGCGAGAAGATATGAATTTTATGTTCGAGTGGCAGAAACGATATCTCACGAGTGAGCGCAGCGAACGAGTGAGATGTCGTTTTTGCCACGAGAACATAAAATTCATATCTTTGAGCCAACGTGTAATGTTCTTTTTATTATATGGAGACCAGATGTAATTGAAATTGCCGATTTTTATTTCATTGTTTTCGAAACATCGAGCAAGTTTTACATATCACCGTTCGTCTTCACAGAAAATACAAAGCACCCGTGTCCGGGATATAGAAAAACGTACTGAATTCCAGTCAAACAAAATACATGAAATATTTGTCAACTAAATATCGTAACACGTAAGAACTGAAAACATCACTAACTTTGACTTGAATCCGATGCGGCAATGTCTTGACGGTCGATAGTTTTCAACTGCTTTTGTTTTCTTCTTTACAACATCTTGCACTTTGTGAAATTCCTTGCGAAGAATTCTCTCTAAAAGCCTTCAAATCGTCAAGGTTTCCATTACCATGTTTTCGTCCTTGAGTATTTCGGAAAACTAATTCTTTTTCGTCGCTTAATTAAACAAATTAAACCTGCTTGTCGATGCTTGCTCACAACAAACCTGAACGACACAAGAAACCAAGTTCATTCAACAAAGTAGAAATGGCGCGAATCGTGACGTCAATGAGCGATATGACACTCGCAAGCGTGTCATACGGAAAATACGCCACTCAGGTCCCGGATGGAGTGGCGTATGGATTCTACGAGTGGTTTAGTTCCCAGTAAAACACTCTCCTCCATATAATAAAACATATTAAATACTCATATTATTATCTGGAGATGGAAAACACGGATCTGATGGATTTGGAGGAACCCTTTAAGCCACATGTTCTCTTTCCAATTTATGGAAGAGATATTTCAAGTTAATGATCTTAAACTCGCTATTCAAAGTACAACATAGCCCAGAGTTTGTCTTTTTCACCTCTTTTCTTTGAATCAACGCTTAGTTACCAAATCACATAGGTTGTTTAAGAGCACGAGTCAAAAAAGAGTAAGAGGGAACGAAGAAATTTGGGAAACGATCCTTCCTCTCGTCATCGTCCTCCTTCTCCTTTTCCTTCTCCTCCTCCTCCTCCTCCTCCTTCTGCTTCTCCTCCTCCTCCTTCTTCTTCTCCTCTTTCTCCTTCTTCTTCTTCTCCTCCTCCTTCCCCTTCTTCTTAAAGCAAGGCACTGCGGTGACAAGATGCATCATTTTTACACTCCAATTACTTTAAAAATCGACAGTTTTTAAAGGAATGCATCTGCTGAGCTGTTATTTATTTTTTCATGTTTCATGTTTTTTATATAAAACGTCATGAGCTAGATGTCACATGCAGTTGATTGTAATTAATTTACATACTAAAATGAACATAATCCTGAATATACAAAACGCCCATTCCAAAACCAGCTTCAATTAACTTCTCTAAAATTAAAAAAAAAAAAAAGCAGCTGCGAGGAAATAATTCGTGTTTTGCTGACAGCTACAACACAACACCTCAACACCTTAATTAGGATAAGAAAGCACCTTTCAGGTAATTTAAATACATATCGCGAAATAAGACTGGTTTATCAAAAATACGTTTTTAAGTTAAAAAGTTCCGCTAACTTGTCATTTACTAGAATTCAGGCAACCCCATATTTCTAAAGAATAATATTTAAGAACCGCGTTTGACATCTGCTTTGTTGCTTATTGTTTTCCTTGAAAGTTCTGGGTATATAGGTACACGACGTTTATAAAGACGACTTCAGAAAGGCTTCATGGTGCAGTTGGTGCGACACTGAAAAAAATAAACCCAACTTATTTTTGGACCGCAGCACGACTAAGTAGTAGTCGGACAGTTTCTGCACACTGGGTTGATATTAACATCTACGTGCGTAACATCTACGCTCAAGCACCACATATCTAATTTCAACAAGTATCAAGTCGACAAACTGGTATCACTCAAGCTTTAGTCGGACAGTTTCTACAGTCTGGGTTAATATTTTAAAACATCTACATTCGTAACATCTACGCGTGAAGGACCACACATCAAAATTCAACCAGTCTCAAGTCGACAGACTGGTATAAAGACAAAGTTTAAGTGTTATTCACAACACCGTAAAATTTCGCAATTTGGCAATGGCCTCATTATCGGCACCTACAAGATGTGACAACGTTCCTCCTCCTGCAAGCCTGTCTTACTTCACAGCATCCTTCTCAGTTTTTCTTGCCCTCCTTACGATTCCAGGGAACTTTCTTGTCTGTTTAGCCATCGTAAAGGACCCCTTCCGAAACTTGAAAACTCCATTCAATTATTTCCTGCTGAGCTTGGCAGGGACGGACCTAATGGTGGGAGTAATCATGGACCCAGTTTCAGTGGCGTTTCACGTCGACGAAGCACTTCAACTAAACGTCGTGGACATCAAAATCCTGCACATCTTCTATTTTATTTTAAGCACAGCATCTATTTTAACACTAGCCGCTCTTACAATGGACAGATATGTCGCGGTAGCTTCACCGGTGAAGTATAAAACAATGGTCACATCCAAGCGAGCCATTGTGACATCGATGTCGATTTGGATAGTAGCGCTGGGTTTCTCCTTTATCTACTTTAAACTCGGCTTCATATTCTTCTCCTTCATCTTCGCTAAAACCGCCATGCTCAGCACGTTTGCGGTTCTCATATTTGTTCACGTCGGCATCGTAAAACGCCTGCGAGAGAGATCGAAATATTGGCGAGATCGAAGAGCGGTAGAATGTACCGAATCTGACAAACAGGAAAACAGAAACAATCTTATCAACACAAAAAGGGAAAGCAAGGCAGCCAAGGCAATGATGATTGTTCTTCTCGCCTTTTTCTCTCCGTTCACACCCGCCTGTATTATGATCTACTTGTTAAATTTTTGCTCAAACTGCAGCTGTTTGATTATCCACTGGTTGCGGGATTTACAGTTTGTTATCGTGCTGTGTAACTCGGGTATTAACCCGTATTTGTACGCATGGAGGCTTCCTCGGTTTAAAAGAGCTTTCTGCCAATTTCTTCACCTGACATCGCACGCCAATTCAGTAAATGACGTTGGCGTGGCGCAAGTAAACCGGAAGTAAAATACTTGAAAATCGTCCTGGTCATGAAGACAAAAACATACGAAAGGTATAATACGCTTTTGCAGTCAATGCTACGATAGCGATCAGCTTCATTTGCTCGACGTTTCGGCCGTCTCGGCCTTCTTCAGGAGCATAGTAACTGTATACCGGTGAGTCGCAACAGTGTTTTTACACATAGCAAACAGTTCTTAAACGGCAACAACAAGAACAACAAAACAGAATTCAGATAATAGAAATTTATTACAAAGTCAATCACCAAAACAATTATTGAATTACTTTTCAAATACACTTAGGTATTATCGGTCAAAATCAAAGCGCACTATATATATACGTTTTTTCTTATGACCTTAACGTACATTAAGAACATCGGAAGTATTTTTAGCTGCAAAACAAGCAAACAAACAAAATAACGAAAAATAAAAAAGCAAAAAACGACCGAGGCAAAGCTAAAGCAACCAACCAATTCAACCCGGAACTTCTTTAATGAAGAAGTATGCTTGAAGCATTTCTCCATTGAATGTTGAAAAGTTTCAGGAGTTTGCTTTGGTACTGCATTTGCTAAGCTCCTTTACTGGCCCCAGTTGTGCAAAGGGTGACTAACGCTATCCACCGGATAAATCACTATCCGGTGGACAGCTTAGTTTGTTTTACTGACACTTATCCACTGGATAGCGATTTATCTGGTGGATAGTTATACACCTTTTAAACAACGGGACCCAGGTCAGAGGAGTCGTGCAAAGTCCTTTAGCCAATCAGCGCTTTAGACTTATTACGAGAAAACCAGAGCCAGTGGTGAATGGTGGCTTGGCTTGTGCGGGTTTTCCCGCGCTTTGCACTGATCACGATTTTGCTCGAGTTGTGATTGGTTCATTCCGTTATCTACGTTTGTTGTGATTGGGCAGATGTTGTTATTTTGGGTTTGCAAGGTCTTACGACAGCCAACAGAAAATCGCTCTAAGTAAAATAAATATTACCTGCTCCTAATAAATTATTAAATGTTCAACTACATATGTGACAGGATACAATGTAGCTACTGATTTTATAGTAAAATTGAGCGCGAGAATCCAGGAAAAAGTTCAGCGGTCACTCAAAGTGAAGATGTCCAAAACCTAAATTAAAATAATATTGTTCAGCAAATTAAAGTAGGATACACGGTAAACCACATTTTATTCTAAAGAGGCCAGGTCACGCTGTTTTAGGCAACTGTTACATGCATTTATCCTATTAATGTACAACAAGCCCCAATTGATGCAAACAAAATTCAAAATGAAATATTCACCCTACGATGAACAACATTTGCGTATAACGGAGCATATTCAGTCAGCCTGATTAAAATAAAGTGATGGCTTTCAGAGTCTGTTTATATTTTTCATGTCCATATTTTAAGCAATTTCTTAATTCTTGTACGCGGTAACCGGTCGTTCCGCCTGAAATTACATTCGCCCCGGGGAGAAAAAGTTGGTCCGCCCGGACTAAAAGTCTGTTCAGTTGAATGAGCCAACACGGAAGGAAGAATCGTATTTTATGATTGTAGAATCACAATTCGATCTAAAATACAAAATACAAGAAACTACGTTGGCACAAGCTACAACGAAAAGAACGAATACAGCTTTACTTGAAGAAATATATCTCGTTCTTTAAGCGTGAGAAAAATGTGACTACATTAATTATCGGTGGGAGCAAACTTTATAGAATATTATATCATCCGAAACGACTTTTAGTCCGGGCGAACTGACTTTATGTCTGGGTGAATCGACTTTCAGTCCGGGGGGGAAACGGTTTAAAGTGAACAGAATTTCGGGCGAAACGACCGCAATTCCTGTACGCCATCCTAGCATTTCGATTATGTGTGTGTTTTTGTTACAATTTCGTTGCTATATATTTAATTGTTTCAGTCAAATTTACATCTACAATATGAGTCCTACATGTACAGTAACAGAATCACCTACAACAGTGTGACCAAGCCATTGCAGTGTGAATTAAGCCACCCGCCCACACCCCACACCAACAAACAGAAATATCAAGTTTCATGGACTGTGAAACACAAGAGTGTAAATTAATAAAAGCATGTACTAGTTAACGCAATGTCAATATGTATATATACAATGTAGTCATCCATAACACTAGACACTTTACCCCAAAAAATAACCCGAGTGTTCACGTCTTGGACTACTGTAGATGCATTCAGAAGGAACAATGTCCAATTATTGAAAATCTTATTAGGAAAAATATATCACGGTTATAATAATAAAATAGTCAATTATTATTGTTTTATTTGTAATTGTTATTGCAATGGATTATCAATAACTTCTGCATCCTAACACTATTATAAAACTGTACTCAGTGTTAATTGTAGTCGAGAGTATGCACATTGTAGATGTTGCAGGTCATATTGGTTTTCAAAATATAATGTTTCAACCTGTCAAGAGTTGAAAGTGATCTTTTATGATGCAATGTTATTGTTGTTGTTGTTTTGGATGTGCATGTAAACACCACTTAGAAGTCCTGGGTTATTCCAGAAAAATATTCTACCCCCCACCCCCCCCCCCCCAAAAAAAAAAATGATGACGTTGGGGAATTCTCGTGGGATGGAGGTCAAGGGATGGGTGGGAGAGAGTTTCAGCTTAACAATTCTTCCTAGTAAGGAATTACTTTTAACCATAACCTCGATGTTTTCTTTTGTTTTCCTAATAATTTATGTCTCTGGAGAAAGTTTTCCATTTTAAAAAGGGTACTAATATTTTCTCAAACTGTACACTTCTTACCTCAAATTTTCTCCGTTAACATTCTTATAATAGGTTCCATAAAATTCGTTGAGAATAAGCCAGACAAAAAGGGCACGCAAGTTTTAAATCACTGCAATCTAGGCAGATGGAAGTGGCAGGGGGGTGGGGGTGGGGGGGGGGGGGGGGGTGTATTGCTAATCCCTGAGTCAGGTGGTATACATGTACCAGACAGAGGGGGAGGGGGGCTAATAAAAGCTTGCCATTGGTCACAAGGGGGGGGGATTAATTTTATAAATAAAAAGTAATACAAAATCTTTACTCAAGCCAACATGGCCCACTCCATGGGAGCTTAATTATCCCAAAACAGAGTAGAAGTACAGCTAGAAGTATTTACTGCCACCAGCTGGGATGCTAGTCTATAATTTGCAGATTAATTGAGGCTAGTATTAATATCATGTTGCCCTAACAGTGCTCCGATTTCAATAGTGCATAATGAATGAAATATTGTATATAAAGCATGGTGCTTTGTTTACAAGTATTAAAGGGACCAGATTTGCATGTATAAAGCTGCTATTGTTCTTTCCTCAAGAAATAAATCTTTTTCTCAAAAGTTGTTTAATCGTGTATAAATAACTGAGAATGTACTAGTTGAGAATTGAGTGAGTATTAAGGAATTAAATCAAGACTTGATAAAATTCAACTTGATACAGTCAATTCTCAGTTACTACATGGATCAAGTATTGAGAGCCAACTTAGATTTGCCCAGTATTGAAACTGACATTAGCTATTATTATTCAACAAATTTGCACGGTGCCCATATATGGTCATAAAGTCATTGTTATCTGTCAGCTGTGTTTAACAGACATCCTCCGATATAAGAAGGTTGCCAACATTTACCCGAAATCTTGCAAAGCACTGCACAACCACAGTTTTTCTCACTGCAAAAAGCAGTTCGTTGACAATTTGTTGAACAATAAGACAAATTATCATCCTGCTCAATCTTGCGGAATATCGTCTGATTTTAGCTAAATAGGTCTTAACAGCCTTGTTGGCTAAGTATCAGGTGATATTCTGCACAATTTCACAGGATAATTATTATCTATCAAATTCCTAGTGTTAAGGAAAAAAATAAGCAGAGATTGTGTTTATGAAAATACATGTACAGTACAAGTATAAAAATGTGCCATTCACATTTATAAAAATTAATTATTTAACACCTCTTAGACTTACTGTAAGCAATTTTCAAAATTATAACATGCAGTGTACATGACTTAAATACTTAAGATTTTAGACTACTGTAGATATCAAATAAAATAATTTACATCTTGATTGAAAATCAGGTCTACATGTGGAACAGTTATATACTACCAGAGTTAGATACTACATATTAAGCTATCCTACAGTGAGCGTAAAGGGAACAAAACTGGAATGCTCTTAAGATTTGCCAGTTCATACAATACATGCCTACATCAAGAATAAAAATGCATATAGATCTACCTCTGTTCTAGTAGCTCATCAAGACTATCATCTCCCTTGATAAGAAGTGCTCTCATCTTACAGCTCCGAGCCACTGAAATGTTTGTTTCATCGTCATCCAAGAGAATAACTTCTTTACTTTTAATCTTCACCTTGTGGTCTTTCTCAATCTGATTGAGCACAGACTCGATGTGCTGTTGTTTTCCTGTGCAAATAAAGGCAGGGTTTGTAAAATAAGACAATCATACATTCAAACAATACCATGACATTCTACCTACATGTACATTGTACGGTTCCAAAAAAAATATCCATACCCACCCCAACAATGGTAATTGGAAATTCCGAAGGGGAGGGAGGTCTCAATAGCCAAAATTTATAAAAGAAAGTATGAAGCAAAACTGGAAATTCTGGGGGATGGGAGGGTCAAAATCAAAGAACCATCCTTGGGGGAGGTATGGATATTTTTTGGAACCACACATTGTTATTGGGTTAATTTTTAATGATTGGCTGTGAGATGCATATGGCCAAAACTTGCAATTACTGTGTTTTGTGAGTTGCTAACATGAAGAACTCAATGCAAAACCATTTGATATTGTAGATCAAGATCAATTTTATATATGTTATATGTTAAACACAAGTGCAACTGCACTTTTCTGCTCCCACGGCTCCCACACTTTTTCTAGGGTAAACATTTGGATTTGGTAAGTATTAAGTAATTGGCAAGTATTCCACTGATTCCACCAGCGTGTTGGTAACTGGTGGTTGCTGCTCTCAGGGTTGCCAAGGATAACTTTGTGCTCACTAGAATCACACAGGGCTTCACCATATCTAAGGCACCTTCCCCAACCTGATCTATAACTGATTATTGGTGATGAGTTTAAAGTTCTGATAAGCTAAAAATAAGTGCAGCTTTACGCAAAACAAATGCAGAAAAGTGAAACACCACTCCAGTGAAAAGTTGTAAATGATTACAAGTAAGGCTGCTGATACATGTACTGTATGGTCTTCCGACGTATTTCAAGAAGGCCCAATTTCAAAATCAAGCAACTGGGATACTCACCTGTGAAAATCACCCAAAGACTGAACATTTCTGAACATATTTTTAGAAGATAACCAGAATATTTCTAAAGATTTCAGAGCTGTGCTCTAAAGGTGCCCAGGTGCCTTAGGCGACTAACTTTTGCCTTTGGGCGACCAGATAATCTTATTTCTTCCATATACATATAAGCTTTCTGCTGGGCACCCTGGTTCTCACAGTTTGGAACCTTTGGGCTCCTTGTAATTTTTCTTAGAGCACAGCCTTGGATGTCACAACATTGTGGATAGGTTTGCTACTACATGTACTTTCAGAAATTTTCTGAAATATTTTAGAAGACCAAGAGCACTGCATGCTGCCTAAGTAATTAATAACAAGGTTGCAAATATGCTGTTGTTCAAGTGTCATTATTATTAACAAGTACCAGAAAGAATTCACACATGATTAATGCTCTCTGGCTATAACTTTTTAAAATACAAAATCCTAAAACATCTGTATCTGAAAACTATCTTTGGTAAAGATATTATAATTTTACTCTTCTGTGATCTTTCACATGTTATATTAGTAACATCATGGGTGACAAATTACTCCTTAATTTTGGCGCGAAATTTTAGCGCTAATTTACAATTTCACATGTGAAATTACAAAATTGCCATGGCAACGTTTCCCATGTTTCAGTGTCAAGATGGCATACAGGATTTTAAAAGGTGGTCTTAAAGTCAAACTTTGCACATTTTTGCTTGAATTTCACCTTGGCCAGTTCATTTGGTCGTCTTATAATCTTTTAGCGATAACATGAATGGCATTGAGCGGATGTTTTCAAGTGTTCAACACGGGCGTCGTTTCCAACCGGTTCGTTCATGAAGATACAATAAACAAGTTAAAATACTACGATTCTAAGCGTAATTTGTCACCCATGATATTAAAAGGTAACCAAATGGTTAACTCGTGAAATTAGGAAATAATTTCACTTGCGTTTTGTCAAAATTCTAATAATTTCCCTCGCCTGAAGGCTCGCGAAATTATTAGAATTTTGACAAAACGCATGTGAAATTATTTCCTAATTTCACTCGTCACCATTTGATTACCCATACGAATTTTTATCACCTCATATCATGTTTTGTTATATATTGTCAGTATGATCACCATTATTCTTTCATAATTATTCCAACCCGATCAACCATTAGGTTTCTCCACTCTATGTAGTGGCATGATTGTACGTGACGACTCTGGGGTGGGGGGGGGGGGGGGGGGGGGGAAGGAGTCAGGAATAAAAGGGACAGAGATGTTGCGATGTTTAGGGCCCTCCAAAGTCCCCCTCTATATAGCTTTATATATTTTTAAGGGAGTACCAGTGCCAGATCCAGGGGAGGGCCCCCTTTATTTTTTGGAAATAGCGCATTTTCTGTGCACTGCCAGAATTATCTTCGCAGAATTCAACATCCAAAGTGCCCGTCCGCCTAAGCTGAAGGTAGCCCCACCCCCACATGCGAAATTAAAAATTGCTACCTTCCTTGGTTACTCCTTTAGTTTCCTTCCACTTTCCATCCGACCCTCTGTAATGAATTCGGCTCGCGTCACACTCAGGCAGAGCCTGTTCTAAAACCTCACGAATTAGAGGAATTTGCGGCGACTGAGTCACAACAGCAACGTGTAGATCACTGGAATTCAACATTGCCGTTAAGAACAGCTTGAACGATGGACGCACGCGAGAAACCAAGCTTTTGCTTGTGAACTGCCAACTGCCTCGCGTGTGAACATTGATGAGCGTTAGATCAAAGTCCACTGCTACTAACTTGATACTCAGGGACACTAGCTTTTGCACCATACCAGCGTACTTGTCCATTCTCCCGCTGTGAGCTCCTCGTCGCTCGATGAAGTAAACGATTTTGGGCTCGTAACGCGTGACGACACGCGTGACGAGCCCTACGACGCGTCTGCGCAGAAGGTTGTGGTGAAAACCATTCTCGTCCCCAGAGTCCTCCGTTTCTTTTGCTCTGGGGACGAGAATGGGTGAAAACTGAATAATCAAATGTTTGGATCAGCGGTGAAAGATAAACCGATATGGTATGTGGTATAATTGGAAATGTAGTGTAACCTACAATTTAAAAATGCCATGTCATTCACTGTCGGATAACATGCTCAGTTCCCATAAAATGGGATATACAGTGGAAACTCGATTTAAAGTGGTACTATGATCAAATTTTCACCCCTTGCAATTTTAGGCGTTTTAAAGAGTATTTAATGAAAGATTTAAAATGCCGTTTACCGTTTTCAAATACCTATTTTAGTTCCAGAGATATTTACGCTTAAAAACATCGTTAAATATGCAAATTAGGGAACTGATGACGTCATCTACTCAACTCAGCTTTTAGTCAAGTACAAAAATTAAGTTATCTCAGTCATTTTTCTGTAGAGACCAATGAAACTTGGCAGACTAATAGTTCCTCAGGTGACACACCTACAGCTGTAATAAAATTATGTTACCACGGCAACTCACTCTTTTCCAGTCCCCATCAATTTGTTTTTAATATTTCAGAATTTTTCAGTTCAGAAAAATTAAACCCAGGCAAGACGTCTGCCAAATCCATTGACATGCTTGCTAGATCTCGCATGTAAAGCATTATTTACAAATATTAATGGAGAATGCCAGAATTGGCCAGAAAGGCCTTAAGCATTGGGGGGATCTGGAACCCAGTATGTTGCCATGGTAACCAAGTTGCCAAGTTCATATTGTGAAACACAACTAGCAGAGTGTTACTGCAAAGAATCAGAGACTTTCAATACAAATTGGCTGAGATATCACTTTCTTAGTATTTAATCAGAATTTGGTTGAGTGTATGATGTCACTACTTTGCTAATTTGCATATTTTAAAAACTTGAATATCTCTGGAAAGAAAAGAGGTATTGGAAAACAGTAAACGGCATTTTGCTTCTCATATAGAGTACTTGTTATATATTTTAAAACGGTTGCGAAAGAAAACATGCGAATTTCATCATAGTAGCACTTTAACGAACCTCTATTTAACTAAAACCTCGATATAACGAACGGTATTCTTTGCCCCAGCAATAGAAAAATATATGAAAAAGAACCTCGATACAACGAACCCTCCATTTAACGAACGAATTTGGCCAGTCCCCAGCGACTTCGCTAAATCGAGGTTCCACTGTATAAGGTTTTTCCTAGGAACTTGAAACGCAACTAGGTGAATCACACTATCATGCAAAAATAAACAATATTCTCCATTTGGCGCGAAAATATGCACGGATATTTGAGATATTTGTCCAAGCGAACAGTTCTCGAGGAAAATCAACTGTGAGCTACTGTGAGGTACGAGGTCTGACGAGGTCTACGAATAAAGACGGAACAGATAATGTCCAAGGACGAATATCCGTGCCAAATGAAGGCTACTGAATTGTGTTAATTATCTTTCCAACATTTTTTTTTACAAGGCCGCATTTTGGGAGACCATGGCATAGATTTAATATTACAATCCATGGGGAGACCTTTTCTCAAAGATTTTAAACTTCAAAGTAATTCTGCTGGCGTGAATTTTACGCTTTTAATACTTTGTCTGAGGTGTCGATCCCTGGCGCAGGCCAGCAGGATCGTGGGCTCTGGGGACGAGAATGGTTAAACATCGACTTATCGTGAGAATGTTTCGAGAAATACATGTACATTCAAAAGGTGGTTCCCAAGCTTACCCAGAGCTAGTCGATCATTTTAAAATCTCGGTTCCTCTGGAAATAACAATAGATGCAATATTGAATGAAGGAAAGTCGACAGCAAAGATCTTTAATCCATTGAATAAACAACAAAATCATGACAACAAGATGTTGCTCTATCTCATGTATGTTTAGCAGCACTGGTTATAGGCGTGCACAGTAATATCTAAGACGTCCAATTTTGCATTAGCGGCACATCCTCCACCAGGACACATTCATTTATCTTGAAGTTCCCTCGTGCAGTCCAGCTCACGGGTATACAGGCACACGTTTCTTCGCCACTCCGAGTCACGCTGTTCCTTAATGGCAAAAAGAACAACAACAAAACTTATTCACAAGAACAGTGAGTCACTTTCCATGAATCGAAATACTAATCATCGGGTGCTGGAGAAAGTGTTTGGGTTGCACACTTATTGCTATGTCGATCTCTCCAATTTGCTACTATTGTTATGGAATGACTGGGCCCGTTCCAATTTACGATGGAAAATGGGACTTCGAAAGACGAAAACAAAAGTCTGCTTAATAATCAAAATAAACGTTGCCTTCTTAACAACAGTGAAAGGAAACATCCAGGAGTACTGGCTTGTTTATTAACAAAGTTGACAATGTGTGAAAATGTCAAAACTGACAAGAAAAAAGATAAACACAAAGAAAAGCACAGTGACTCTTTACACTAACCTCAATCTCTCGTCTGCCGCCGTTGTACAACTTCTGCACGGCGTTCTGCAAGCGTTCCAACTTGGAATTGCCATCCACATCTTGATCAAGCATCTAAAATAAAAAGTAATCAAAACATGAGGGAAGTTTGACTCGGAATGAAAGCGCATGAAATTGCTACATGATCCCGACCGTACCTTCATCATCCGTCTTTTCCCTGCATTTACCGGAAATTTCGCAAGGCTTTCCATCAACAGCGTAGAAAGGAGTAGCAAGAGGATACAAGACGCGGCAGTTTTCTTCATCTTGATGCTTCAGCCGATGAACTATCTACGTATGAGTGAGATATTTTCGTGCAATTTAAGTTTTTTCGAAGGGACCAGCAGGGTCCAGCTGTCCAGCAGCCCTTCAATTTCAATTCGATTCACGCTCGAAATTAAATAGTATTTTAATCAGGTGTTCATCGAAATGATGATATCTGGATAGAAGTATAAAGAATAAAGTATCTTTGCAGTTGTTGCTGGTTTTTTTTTTTGTGTGTGTGGGTACCTTTCCCCTCATGCGACATTATTCAAGTTAGTTGAATGTTATCTGTCACATAGTGTATTTGAAGACGTTTTTGCGGTGTCAAAAGAAGGAAAATATGGAAAAATATTGTTTTGTAAACGAGAATATTTAGCACTCTGAAATACTTAGAGAAATCATTAAAAAAGTAGCAAACAAAACTGTCATGTTTAACATTTTAACGACGAAGTATTGACAGATTAAAGACACTAGGATGTTTATGATTCTTCTTTCTTTTTAATTGCTTTTGAATTTATCAATACTACTCAAATATACAGTAGAACCCCTATTAGCGGCCACCTTCGGAGAAATAGCAACTGGCCGCGGTTGGCCGCTTAATAGGGGCTCGTCAGAAATTAGCACAAAACAAACATCGATCGTATATTACATTCTTGTTGGCCGCTAAATAGGCCTAAAAAGAATGCTCATCGAGACGGCAAAAGATGGCCGCGGCCACTTAATAGATTTAAAGTATTATAATGACAATAGTTTCGGGACTTTATTAACTGGCCGCTTTATAGGGGATGTCATGGCCGCTTAATAGGGTTCAACTATATTATCAAATGTAGTAGTTATATGTTTTAATTTTTTTAAGACTTTTTTGCTAGGTGCTTGTATATATTTTTTTTAGCAGATCGTGTCGAAACAATAGTCGCTATTTGGCCAGGTTACTTAGTAATGTTGACACGACAAAGGAAGAAGATTTTTGCAACTGATCAAGTTTTCTTCCAATATACGATTTCTCTAACAAGCTGCGTTCTTGTTCTGCCGACTTCATGCATAAATAACAGTGATGAAAAAAAAAAACTATCAGATATGAACAAAAGGACGTAGGTTGGAATACGTAATCTTTAGAGGGAAAATGCATACAAGCTAGAAGAAAATGTTTTTAACCGTATGAACATTTCATAAATTAAAATGCAGTGAAATGAGATTTTAATCACCTCTACCATCCCCTAAAACTAAAACATAGGCACGCAATGCCTAAATTTGTCAAAACTTAAAGTAATCACCGCAGCAGCTCGTTTCTTGTTCACGCTTCTGTCAAAAACAACATGATTTCCGTCATAAAAAAACTCATTAGCTACATGCTGCCCGAGTCTGTGATAACTGCTTTAATCTGCAAATACACGGTTGTGGCGTTCTGCTTCATTGAAACGGCAATTACTTTAACGTAAAACGATTTTCAAACTCTTTTACTTCATCAAATATAGCCCGTGAACAGGCTCTCAGGTCGAGGATGGGGCGAAAAGAAAGCGGCAAGAGAGAGGTGGGGGTGGGGGATGGGAAAAAGGCGGGGAGAGAGGAAGAGGTGGAGAGCCTGTTGACAAAGGATTGAAGCCGCCACTCCACCCCCTTTCAAGTCATTAATCTGTCATTAACTTGAAAGCCCGGAACGATAACGTCGCTCCGCGGATGGAGCGGCGAAATCGAGATGTCAATAAGACCCGTCAACAATCCAAGTGATCTGAACAATCAGAGGTTGCACCAGAATCTCGTGCACGGCGAGTGCTTTGGAACGGCGGCATAAAACCTTTGTCTGCAGGCTTCCCCGCTTTTGCTTTTAATTCTCCCCCAGGCTCTTCTCGGTTCGCTTCGCTCGCCAATTCTTTGGGAGCCCGCTACATCAAATATTGCAAGACGCAAAAACTGGAACGGTTAAAGAACGCAAGCCAATCTCACAATTAAGTTCCACTAAAGAAGCGTTTTTACCTCCAACATTTGCAAAAGAGTCGTATTTTTTGCGAACGCGCGCGCTCTTTAAACGAGAGCACTTCGCCAGTTCGCGCCTCGACGGTCTTCACTGAAGCGATTTAACGATTTTGGACTGGATGCCACAATGGCCAACAATGGATAAGGAGCCACTTTGTGAAAATTCTACTGCAAATTACTATTATTATGAAGAAAAAATCGACAACAAAGGTCTTTAATGCATTAAATAAACAATAAAACCATGACAACAAGATATCGCTTCTTTCTATCATTTATTTTGTGTGTGTTTAACTACACTGGTTATAAGAGTGCACAATAATATCTATTTTTAAACGACGACACTTCAGTTAGCGGAGCATCCTCCAGGACACATTCATTTATCTTGAAGTTCCCTCGCACAGTCCAGATCACGGGCATACAGGCACACGTTTCTTCGGCACTCCGAGTCACGCTGTTCCTTATGGTAAAAAAAAAAAAGAAAAAAAAAACTTATTTCAACTTGTACCAATAGTTACTTCATCACTTCGATCCGAAACTATGCACAAGAACTGTTTGTCACTTTTCCGGATTCGAGGCGAAAACTTAATCAAAAGAGTATCGGACTAAACATTGGGGACTGCATGGAGGAATTGTTTGCTTTGTACCATGTTTTTGTATTTCAATCTGTTTATATGGCCAATTTGCTGTTGCTATGGAATGGGTTCGACCCAAATCTTACACTGGGCCCGTTTTAATTGATACGATAGGAAGACGAACTAACCAAAAGGCTGCTATGCAATCAAAATATATATAACCTTCTCAATAACAGTGAAGAGAAACATTTAGGAATACTGCCTTGTTTATTACCAAAACTGTGTGAAAATGTCAAAAAGAGAACAAGGAAAAAAAAAGGCGTGATAAACATGAAGCATAGCACAGTGAGTCTTGATGCTAACCTGAATCATTCGCTTGCCGTTATGCCCGTTCTGCTTCTCTTGTAAATTGGAATCGCCATCCACATCCTGATAGAGCATCTAAAACAAAAAGTAATCAAAACACGCGAGGGAAGTTTGTTTGGGAATAAAAACGCATGAGATGGCTGCACGATCCCGACCGTACCTGCTTCATCCGTCTTTTCCCGGGATAGATTGGCACAAAGCCTTCAAAGGAGCAGCAAGAGAAAACAAGACGCGACTGTTTTCTTCATCTTGATGCTTCAGCCGATGAACTGATCTGAATATCTGAGATATTTTCGTGCATATAAAGTTTTTTTGCAATGGACCATAAGGGCCCAGCTGTTCAAGGAACTCTTCAATTTCAATTCTATCCACGCTCGAAATAGTAATTTTAACCAAGTGTTCACTCACATAATGATATCTGGAGAGCAGTATAAAGAATAAATTATTTTTTCAGTTGATAATGGTTTTATTTTGTGCGTGTTTGTATGAGTATTCTTTTCCCCCACAGTTATTCAACTTATTTGAATATTATCTGTCACATATTTCAAGACGTTTTGCACTGCCGGCTTCAGGAAAGTACCGTCAAAATAAGAAAAACATTTACAAAAAGGGTTGTTTTGCAAACGGGAATATTTAGCTCCCTAAAATACACGTAGAGAATTCATAAAACGGTAATGAACAAAACTGTCATGTTTATCATTTGAGCGACGGCAGTATTGACAGATTATACACACTATAGGTTGTTAATAATCCTTTTTTTTTCATAGATTTTGAATCAAACGCAGCAATTATATGTTTTAATTTTATAGAATTCTTTGCAAGGTTCTTGTTTATTTTTGTAGCAGTCCGTGTCGAAAACGTCGCTATTTAGTCAAGTCACCTAGTAATGTTGTCACAACAAAGGAACAAGATTTTTGTAACTGTTCAATATTTCTTCCAATACGCGATTTACGTGACAAGCTGCGCTCTCGTTCTACCGACATAAGTGACAGTCATGAAAAAAACCCTGTCAAAAAAGAACGTAGGTTGGTAAACGTAGAATAAAATGTATTTCTTCCTTATTTTGACCAGAAGTTACTGTACGGGGTGGGGGGGGGGGGGGGGAAGAGGGGGAGGGGTGTACTCCCATAAATTTCGATGGGTGGCGGACCCTATTTAAGGATAAAAAAACGAAAATTGGCACTCTTTTTAAGGCTGAAACCCGAGAAATGACACCCTATACATGGGGAGGAAAAGCTTGACGAGCCAAATAACTGCTTACCACGCACAAATCTTTATAAAATCGCTCGATAGTTCAGTTTAATAGACCATTTCTTTTCCTTTTAGCTGGGCATTTAAGCGCTGCAGTCGTAGCTGACATAAAGCCCATATATGGGAGTACACCCCCCCGTAACAATACGAGCATATCATTCAGCGCGGTGAAATGAGACTTCAATCACCTCTACCGCCTCGTAAAACTAGATGACGACAGATCATAGCTAAATAGTCATACAACTGCAATATCAGTTGATCTAACAGCAGCCCTTTTTTCCAGAATTTATTCGCCTGGTCTCACTAAAAAGTAATTAATTAATGACAGCAGTTCCTTTAATTCTTCTTTACGCTTCTGTGAAAAACAACATGTTTGTTGTCACAAGAAAACTCAATAGTCAGTTGCTACTTGAGTGTGTGATAACTTTGTGACGTCAGCTGTTTCATTGAAATAGCAATTACTCTGAGATATAACGATTTTCAAACAGTTCATTTTCACCAAATTTTATAAAACGCAACAACTGAAACGGTTCTTAATAAAATACTTCACTTCTTGTTTTAGTCAAAGTGTTTGGCTTTAATAATAATACGAAAGCGAATTTTCACTTAGGATCGAGGTTATCATTCTTCTCACGATAAAATTGCTTATTTATAAGAGGGGGCGTAAGGGTTTTGCGGTGATGCGGTTTTGCGTTATTTTTTATGCGGTTTTGCGGTCATTTTATTTTTAACCTGTGGTTAATTGCGGTTTGAGAACACTTTGCGGTTTGCGGTTATTACAAATTTTAGGCCGCGGTAATCGGTGAGAACTATATCTGCGGTAATATATGAATCCGGCGTCGTAATACACGATTAAGGTCAGTGATGACAGGACTGCAGCACCACTAATATAATGCTATAGCGTGAAAATGCTTTGTTACCCAACGAAAACTGTTATGTGAATACGTAACGTTATATTTCGGTTGTATGCATCCTGAAAAGAACAAGTTTTCTGTGTGGCTCTCATTTGTAACTGCGGTTTCGGCATTTGTGGTAAACAAACCTCTATGCGGTTTGCGGTTTCAGGGCTTTTGGGCGCATTTCTGCGCGGTTTTACGGTTTTTGAACCCTCCTTACGCGCCCCACGGCCCTTTATAAGTTTCAGTTTGAAAAAAAAAAAGATCGCATGTACTGCTAGCGCTTCGGTCTTTTGCAATGTGAGATTTAACTTTTCAAGAAAAGCGGTTAGTTCAGCAAGTTTCGTACGTACGATTTAATTTGAAAATTGTCCTGTTTTACTCGGGATTTTTAAGCATAAGTTGAATGACAATAACTGAAAAATGTCGAAAAAAAAAAAGAAACTCGCTCGGTTAACACAAAGGTCTGCGTAGGAAAACATAAAACATCTAGGAATTTCCAAAGCTGTTTATAAACGGTCGAAGCCAATGTGAAGAAAAGTGATCGCCGTTACACAGGAAGTTGTTTCCATGCAGCTGATCAGCTGTTGCATGAAAAGAATCCTCACAGTTGCTATCTATATAGAGGCAGAAGAAATCCTCGATTGTGTTGGTGTTCAAGCGAGAGGGTTACGTTGTCTCTTACTTTTTACGTTTGGTTTTGGTTGTGGTTTTTTTTAGCGGTAACTTATGTCTTCCTTTGTAATTAAAATTGAAGCAACGTCTCTACATATTGAACCTCCGGTAGACGATGTTCCGTAATTATCAAGTGGAAAAAAAGCAATCATCAAGGAAGATATTATTTAAAGTTATTTTATTGCACATGTTTAATTTCTTATTGAAAAGCTTAGTTCTCGTTTTCAAATAAAAAGTGGGGGCGCTGTAACACATTTTTACCAAGGCGTTCTCATTCACCGACTGTATGCATCACTTGCACACACACTTGAGTAGATCTGTTTGTTTAGTACTCAGAGGTACGTGTGTCTGGTCGCCTTTGAAGTCGCGCGGAATATCGCCTGATTCTATGCCGAAATGAACTATGAAGAAATATAGACGGCATTGCCAAACACAACTTGTTAAGCTTTGCACTGCCAAACGCAACTTTTTCAGCTGTTTTAGCTGAAATGAAATGTTTGGCCTTTTTGGTCTGAAATAGGGAAAGAGGTAGAAAAGTCGAGGTTGTGGTTGGATTTGATGAAATACGAGCAAATATTGATTGTTTCAGGTATGAAATAAGTTTCTCGGCAGGTTTGAAACTATAGAACTAATATATTTTGTCTCAAGAATTAAGGGTTGTTATTCTTTTCTGAAGCATCTCAATGGTCCGGAATCCTAAATCCTCGAATCTTATTGGCTAATTCCGCGCGCTCCAGCGGTCCGGATTTTCCCATCCGGACTCCGCGTACGGACCGCTCCAAGTTTTCCAGGATTGTATTTCATTTCGTGGCGAGAAGAACGAAGAACCAATGAAAGTTTTGCTCTCCAAATCTGCGAAATTTAAAATGTAGATGTTCCGCATCATCCGTTGTAAATGTCAAAAGAAAAATTAGCAGCCTTGAAGTTCTCCAAAAGGCGAGTACTCATTCTCTTTATTGACAAAATCAAATTGTACTAGTTTTATGGCGGTAGTTTGTCGATCGTTGTTTGTGCATTCGCACTGATTTTCACGCCATTGCACTTAACTGCAAGTCGCCGGCTTCCATACCCGATTGATTCTTTCAAAAGCTAAATTAGTAACGGAATTAAAGGCCTTGAAGTTCTCCAATAGGCGGGTATTCCTTGTATTTATTGACAAAATCAAGTTATAGTTTTATAGCCGTAGTTTGTTGATCGTTGTTTGTGCATTCGCACTGATTTTCACGCTGTAATGCGTTTTACCAGAAGACTGCAAGTCGCTGGTTTACAGAATCGATTCATCCTTTCAAACGCTTTGCCTTTCTGCTACTTTTCCCCCGAACCGAATACTGCTTATCACCATTCAAGAAAATGAGATGTTTTGATAAAAAACAGTCAAATTAATTCTCGCAAAATTGTGCAATGTTTAGGCGACCAAACTACACACTCAGTTCAGCTTCATTCAAATTTACTTTCGTGACTCGTGATTTTTTGATGCTCTCTTTTGCTGCTACATTGTGCTGTTTTATTATAAAGTTACTTTTCTCTTTTTTCTGATGACCTTTTCCGTGAGTACTGTACACAAATCATTCTTTACTCTTGCCGTAGCTTAGCGATCGATTCAACTTTGGATGCGCGCGTATAATACAAACACATTTTGCAAGACAATCTTTTTAGTTTTTTTTATCAAGTAGGAAAAAAATAAATAAGTATTTACCGGCTTTTGGTCGGTCCGTATCGTGAAAAACTGTGACCTCGGCCTTGAAAATGCTGCCCTCGGCCTGCGGCCTCGGGCAGCATTTTCAAGACCTCGGTCACAGTTTTTCACGATACGGACCTCCCAGCCGGCAAATAACATATATTTCTTGTACCCAGAATACACTACGACCTTACGGGGCAGCACCGTATCGTTACGTAAGTCGTTTCGCAACGTTTGTTCCCGCATGATGACCAAAGTTATGGCTGCTAGGGAGACTGGGCAAAACGCCCAATTTAAAAAAACGAAAAACGTGTGGTACGGGATGGGCAATCTGTAATCTAGCATCCATTTCTGCAGTATTTATTGTAGTCTGTTAAGAAGTTGTTTCAACACAAGGATACAGCTATCAAAATGGCGGTCTTATCGGTAACTCTACACGCGGGCGGGCGCGGGCGTTTTAATTTTATGTTCAGCAACAGTTAGTGAAATGTGTCGCGGCAAAGCTGGTGATTTAATCGGTTCATCTTAAGAATTGGAGCTTGTTCAAAAAACTACACAAAAGAAACAAAGTTGTATCCAAAAGGGTGATCTGCTTTGTTGGACTGACAATCGAAGGAAATGTAACGGTGAATGTAAGAGTAAGTGATTTGCATGTAGTTCCACCCTCATTTATTGTACAAAAGAAAATAAACCATGATTGTTATGAAAAGCTACTTTATTATAGAACAAAAATAAAAGATGAAGAGACTACAAATTCTAGAATCTTATAAATGGAGTTTTTTACTAACATTTCTGGAAAACGTTTATTCTAAAAAAACGTTAACATCTTTGTTCAGTGTTCCTATATATGCGGATAATCATAAGTTTTGACTACTGACTATGAGACTGTGTTTTTGTAGTTAATTCCGTCTTTTTCATTTTGCGCAAGTCCAGTTGTCCAGGCCTATAGTCCTCCAGTTTGCCAGCTTTTAGTTTTTTCCACGCGGTTTTGGTTCCGGTTTGCGAAAAGCCAGTCATCTCGCTTGTTTCCCCAGTAATCACCAGGATATGAATTGTCTCCGTCCCAGTAATCATCTTTGGACCAATCAGGGAGCCAGAAACCGGGATTACAAGGTACGTAAGAGCACCTCACGGGGAGAAGAACGGGCTTCAGGAAGCTAGCGCCACTGTTGCATGTAAACTGAGCTGTGGTATTTTTCAGTATTGTGGGTCTAGGGCACATTGGAACCGAGATGGGAGTCTGGCCAACACGTCCAGCTCTCATTCTGATATTCTTCTGCTCTCCGAAGCAGCTGAGGTCGTGGATGATTGCATTACAGGTACCATCACGCGCGAAGATCACCTTAGTGTAGAACTCACCGCGAAGCGATCGGTGGCTTCTTATAACTGGTCCAGTCTCCATGTGATGGTGCATCATTCCATGACCTCCCATCGTTTTGTCCATCATCGTGTCTTGACCCATCATCGGTCTCCCTTGGCTCATTCCCATCATCTTGTTGCTCATCATATGGTTCATGTGCATCTTGCCCATACCGTATTTCATACCATGCATCATGGGTTTCCTGCCGTGCATCATCGGTCCCATGAACTTGTCAGGATGCATCATACCATGCATCATGGGTTTCCTGCCGTACATCATCGGTCCCATGAGCTTGTCAGGATGCATCATACCATGCATCATGGGCTTCCTGTCGTGCATCATTGGTCCCATGAACTTGTCAGGATGCATCATACCTGGCATCATGGGCTTCCTGCCGTGAATCATCGGTCCCATGCGGCTCTGATGACCAATCATTGGTGATATCATCGGATTACCTCCATAGCGCGGTGGTCCCATGGGTCTCATACCTTGGCGTTTCATTGGTCCCATGTTCATCATGCCAGGTTTCATTAATCCCATATGCTTCTTTCCCATCAATCGATGCATTTTTCGTCCTTTTGGCTTCCAAAGCATATTCTTGTTCATCTTCCTCATCATTTTCTTAGGCTTTCTGTGGGGCATTCGGATTCTTCCACCTCGCCTCTGGTTGTTGCGTCCACCTATCTGTCGATTTCCACCAGTCATTCTGGGCTTGTGGCGCCCTTGGGGCCTAGGTTTGTTTTTACCTTTGGGAGGCTTACTTTCTGATGGTTCTACACTCCAACAGTTCTCCATGCACACGGCGTCCTCGTCCGCGCACTCGTCACAAGGAGGACGGTCTTCTACGTCTTCATCGCACTCTTCGCCTACACATGCGTCCATTGGGTCAAATTCGCCTTCCCAGTCTTTATCTTTAACTGCAATGAAAATGTTTTGCACATAAAATTACGGAGGTCTTTCCCAGCACACTCACTGTGATCTCTTTACTAGTAAGACGTAATACCGACTTTTGTAACACTGCTCACTGTCAAAATACCTATGGATGTGACAGTTTGAAATGGCGGCTAATCCACGAGGCACCGATAATCATATGAGCCAATGAGCGGATTTTGCGGATCCCACAGGGGTTGAGATCTAGACAAAACATTTAAGCCATCTCTTGTCTTATTTAGATGATAGCTCAATGTATAATATTTCTAGGTAGGCCACTGAATAAGTGTTTTATGACCAACGTATTCCCTCGTCAAAAACGTCATTCTATAATATGTAACACTTACAACAGCCAAGATTATTGGACAAAGACAGAAAAAAACAAACTTTATCTTATTTGATTTCAGGTTACTGTTTTTTTTTCAAATGCAATTGGTTCTTCTTCTACTGATATTAAAGTGACACTGTCAATGGACGATCTCACATTTGCATGTATAGGATTGTTCTCCTTCCTTTTTTCTGGGCCAAAACAAATATAAAGAGAGATTAGTGGGGCCTAAGGGAAGAGCAGGGAAGGGACCTACCTGGTGGTTGCATGACACCCTCCATGGCGCGAAGGAACATAGGGCCAAGCCACACCTGGTATGTCTGATTGACAAACGGTATAGGTGTCAAGCTCTCGACATCCTTATTGAATATGCCATCTTTATACATCTCCTGTGGGGTCAGGACTTTCTGCGCCTCAAGTAAGGCTTTCGTCACCTTCCATCGCCAGACACCATCATGCATGTTGCACGTGACAAGAGCATGGGATGGTACGCGTCCAAAGTTGCATTTTTCAAAGGAATCAGTTCCGGTATAGTCTACAGTTTTTCCGTCTGGACACAACAGAACGAAGTCGTCTGTCGTGTAGCCATTGTTGGTTATGGCGTCATCAAGCGTGTAAGCATCCATGAAAGCAACGTCGCCATTTTCCCGCTTGAGACACTTCAGGGCTCCTTCGTAGTCGTAGTATTCTTCACTGACGGGATCCATGGAACATTTCTCGTCCCCTTTACCAGCACACGCTTCACACATCATTTCTCGGCAATGTTTCATGTCCACGTTGTCCCACTGAATGTTCTTCCATTGATCCATAAGCCAATGATGACGAGAACAGAGTAAGGAAAGTCTAAAGATGGAAAAGAAATAATGATGCTCTTTCACTGAGACTTAACATAGAGAAATGGAGCGTTGAACCCATTAGAGCTTGAAGCAATCCATATTGATTAGTTGCAACAGGCATATTAAATGGCATATTTGCTCTGAAGTAATATACTACGATACGCAATCTTGCTATTGACATCATTTTGTCCACGTGTTTTGTATAATACTAACCGTGAAAATGTAGTTCTTAATCAATACATTTTCTATAGTGATCAAATCCTTTTATGTTATCACGTGGGCGCCTAACTTAATTGAAATTCCTAGGGAGAAATTATATGCCGAAGAGGTATTTCTTACCTAATAAAGGCATCCTGATGCAAAGGCATGTGGTCTGTGGTATACTCCTTGTATTCGGTATCCATCCATCTTTTAAACGTTTCCCAGTCTCCAACTGTCCATTTGTCGGTGTATGATGTCCAGTCTTCCTTCTGATCCCATCGCTGCTCGGCCCACATATCGAACACGTTCCACTCCTCTTCCGTCCAGTCTTCTGGTTTCTGCCACACCCAACTGATCATCTTCCAGTTAGGCATTTGCAAGTCGTAGAAGTCTTCCAAGCCTTCGTAGTTGTCCCAGCTGAAAACTTTGCTATTCTGAAAAGTAAATAAAAAGTCTGTTTGTAAAGATATCTCTAAACAAATGTGCCGCACTTCCATTTGTTAAAACGCTCGATACGTACAACCTTCGAAATCGTTGCATACGTGGCAGGGTGCGTCAATACCTGCGGCATTTAAATTTCTGGCTGTATTTAAAGTACCCGAGTAATTGTAGTCTTGCAGTCTCATAATCAACTTTACATAGATGTCACAAAAAAGAGAATACGGTTTATTTACCTTTTCAATGACGTCATCCAGATCTGGAGTGTGGCGAGCGTGCGAGCGTGGGTCGTCTGAACCCATCTTTTTCACCAGCATTAGGAACTCTGGTGATTCGAAGTTTTCCATGTCGTGCATTGGTTGATATTCGTCGCTGTTACCATTCTGCTTGTCTTGCCATTTGCGCCACAGTGGAGTTTGGTAAAAGTCATCCCATGTGACGACTGTATCCTTGAGCATCGAACGCCAATCCAGTGTGCGTGACAGCAGAGGGTGTTTAGTCAAGTCCAGTGTGTTTATTCCGGGAACGCAGCTTTTGCCAAAGTGATGTCTGAAAATACGAGAGAGAGTGAAATTTATAGTTTAATAATAATTCACTTAGTCAAGGGCGCGAAGAAGCAGATAAGGCACACCAGAATGAACTGCCTCTAAATACTAGCTCTGGAATTTACATCGGGTTAAGACTAAAATCTGTATTCTCACCACTTGTCTAATTAAGACGGTTTCTGCTGAACAATCGAGCAATAAGATACCAAAAAGAAACTCGTAGCATGTTAACAGTTTGAATACAGTTAAGAAGAACTCATCGAAACGTTAGCCCTCAAGCTGACCCCGCAGGAGAAAAGTGAATTCGAGATTATCCATATTTTCGTTAAAACGGACGTTTCGCAGGTTTCGCGTCAGTTCAAAACAAAAAAACATGCATTTTAAACATTTTTACAAGGTTTGACATCTCGATATTGCTTTAGAATTTAACCGCGGCATTATTTGCCTTATATAAATGAATTACAGTGAGATATTTCAAATTGTATACAAAACGCTAGCGTTCTTGAGTAGATTTTTGGTAAATAACTTTTGCACTTATTGCACTTTCAGCGGAATTGATATCGTAAGTATACATTAGATTATCATCGTTCGCAAATTCTGGATTTCTGGGAAACAGTCATCGGCGCACTTTTGCTTGTGTTAAATATTCTGTATTTACTGACAAGGTATCAAAACAATGCCAACTAACCCGATCGATTTCAGAGGTGAACTGCTTCGCTTTATTGTGCCGTTAGCCAAGAGCCATCCCATCGGGTGAAGGAATCCGCTGACCTTGTCAACGCCTGCGTTACACATCGCCATGCCGCGCATGTCTTCTGGTAGGTCACTATTGTCCTTAAGCATGACACCAATGGTGATACTTTCAGTCAATGGATCCTTCCTGTTATAATAGAAGTGAAGTGTTGATCGCAAGGTATATTTAGCTGTTCGAAATTAGAGCGCTGTTACAGTAACCAATAAAAACTCGCAGCAAAAACAAACGTGAAAGTTATAAAAAGCGCGGGAAATGTTTTTTCTTGATTGCTTGTCAAGGAGAATGGACACCTTTTTTCTTCTCTTTTCTGCATTCTTTTATTTTGTTATTATTTCTTTTCATAGTTATCACCCGAGCTTAGTTAATAAATTTTGCTTAAAACATTCTTCATATTTACCCTTTGCAGTTCTCCGCCATAAAGGGAGCAAGATTATAATCCATTCCTGCCATGAACA
Source organism: Meandrina meandrites (assembly GCA_963693305.1). NCBI lineage: Eukaryota > Metazoa > Cnidaria > Anthozoa > Scleractinia > Meandrinidae > Meandrina > Meandrina meandrites. The sequence goes on from OY855904.1 coordinate 21,157,627, forward strand.
TATCCGTCGCGTTTAGATCGACAATATCAGCTACGTTTTTCGCCACCATTTCCACGCATTCTTTTTTGCACGTGGCCTCAACACAGCCCCACGAAATCTTTTTAACATCTGTAAAATAAGTGATCGTACGCTAGTCAGAAATACAACCCCTAAAATTGACCGAGCTTATAATAAAATAACAAAATGTAGTTTGGCTGTAGCAAATGCAAACATGGCAGCCACTAATTCGAAAGGGAACATTTCATATCGTGAGGAAGTCGTTATTGATTATTCATACAGTGCAGCCTTTCTAAGTTTAGGCTATTTGCAGCTTGATAAGCTACAAAGTACGTTTATTGTTAGCGAATGTATCAAGAGTATGGCCAAGGAGCTTTCCGTGATGCGTGTTTTGGGCAATTGCGAGTGCGTTATACGTGAAAGAAGTTATACATTAAAGAGAGTCAAAAGTTATGCGTGATGGGGTGATTTTGTATGAAGCGTGATACGAGTAAACACGAGCGCGTTATAAGTAAAAGGAAGTAATGGGATTTGACATGATATGAATATGCGAAATCAATACGGGAAACGGAATCCCTTTCGGAAACGCTGAAGAGGTTTTCCTATTAATAATCAGACAGAATGAACACGTTATTGTAATCCGACTGACTAACCAGTGATTGTCTGGAATTTGTTGATCATATTCTGGCATTTCTTCATTTCTTCGTCTCCGACGACGCAGATGAAGGCGCGAGGCTTGGGTTCAAGTTCTGCACAAGTCTTCCAGATAGCTGTTTCTTCACCAAGGAATTTCTTGTAAGTTGCTTGGTTCTACATATATAAATATATAAAGAAAAAACTCTATGAAAGGACTTTTGGCAGGTTTGTTCACTCTCTTATCTATGATGGTTTTTTTTTTCATTCTGCAGCGGTGTTTTTTTTTTTTTTTGCGTGTTCCAACTTTACAACTGGTAAGAATGAAAAAAAAAGGGAGAACCGAACAACTTGACTAAAATGGCTGAAAACGGTTAATCTATTTTATTTCACTTATGTGCTAAACGAAAACGTTTGTACCGGAAAACCTTCTCGTCTGTTTGTCTGTTCGCTGCGCGTTACTGCTAATCCTGTTTCGCTTGAGGATTTAAATCAGCGATGAAAAATAAAACTTGTTTATGCCGACTATACATTCCAGACTTTCCTTAGTGCCGTTTCCGATGGTCTCAAGTTTCTCTCGCCCAGATAAGTTTTCTGTGGGTATCTGGTGTCTAACCCACCCTTTTGTAAAAGGAACAAAACACAAAACTTTTACCTCTGGGATGAGCACTAGGGAACTGCTACGGTCCTTGAAAATAAGATCCTTGTTCTTCATCCAGTTCATATCCCACTTGTAATCCATATCGTCTTCGTCATCTTGTTCGTCTTGGCTGTCGCCGTCGCTTTTCTTCGCACAGTAGGGAGAGGAGTCAAACAAGCTGAACGCGTTCACTGAGCCTGGGGAAGAGAAGCGCGTGGAAGCGTCCGTGAGCGCATTGGTGCAAACTTTGATCCAGTCCTTTGGCTTGTCAGAAGAAACCATCAAGACCTGGCGGGAAAGAGCGTGCAATGAATTAACTAAAGCACTACAAAACAGGCTAGTGCTGATAGCTTAAAAAAAACTTGTTATTCCAAGAGGCGTATAAAGCTCCTTTTTAAACCTTACCGAAACGGTGATGACCGTGCAAAGTCATAGACTCGTGTTCAGTCATTTTTATCAAATATTGAGGAAGTACATGATTTTCCCCGATCAATCAAAATGAGGCAGGAATCATGGTTATATCTATGCGGAGCACGCGGAGAGGGGGAATGGGAGGGGGGAGGAGGGGGGCAAGAAGGTAGATACAACATAACTGTTTAAAGCGCTTGAGAATTCAACGGCGTTGCGTGACAACGCGAATATCGCACGCTTAATCAAGTGGATTGTGGCTATCAAATGGAGTTAGCCTTATGTGACACTAGTCACGAAAAGTTGTAACGGATAATCATTGCAGAAACGTTGTGTGATGGACCAGAAAAAGTCCCAGCGTTGTTGTAGCTCTCGAGCAAACCTAGCGTGTTGCATACCTGAGGGTGTTCCTCGGTTAGATGACAGTCTGACTTGACAACATTTCCCCAGTCCAGAGAAAGCCTCGTGTTTTTACACACAATGTCAAACTCTTTATAGAGAACATCGTAGTTCGTCATGACGTCGTGAGTATGGACCAATGCTACATCTCCCGCCCCATCGCGAAGGCACTTTAGCGTCCCTGTAAAGCCATAGTAAGGTTCCTTGTCTGATAGGGTCTCACAGAAATCATCATCTTCCGGCCCTTTGAAATGTAAAAGAAAATAAGACTCCAAAAAAGAGAAACTCTTTTTTATAACAATATACTTTATAAGAATATCGAGCCTGAAATTTGCGAAAAATTTAAGAATTATTAAAGAATAAACTTTGAAAAGGATCGTTGAAAATCCGTAAAAACAACGCAATTCTTTTCTCTGAACGGCAAAACTAGCCAATAAAAGGTCATAAAACGATAAAAACCTGCACAGCCAAATGTTCGATGCTATTGACAGTTCGATGAACGGTACGTGTAATTTGCATGACCATTAAACACTTGTAATTGATACCCCAATACATTCTGAAACGGAGATTTCATAACCTATAATCTAAGAATATTCACAGGAATATTTTCGGCATAAATGGTAGAAAACAGAATTTTCAGCCTGGGCCGGGAAAACAACATTCTTATTTTAAAAAAAAGAGTTGTATGTCAAGCCTGGTTTAAAGTTTTACTTCAGATATATACGTATAAACGATGGCACGACCTCAAGGTCAGTTGTCAAAATTTATTTGATCGACGCCCATTTTTGAATGCACATATCCGCTTCTGAAACACGTCAGCACACGCGCGAGGGAGAGCGCAATATTTCCGCGTGGTAAGCAACGTTTATGACCTTGAATTCGAGCCTCCAGGCGTTAAAATTGTACGATTAAACAAGCAAACAAATAAAACAAAACAAATAAAACTCAGTTTACTGATAGCCTGCGAATACAGCCGCCTCTCATCGCTCCCGGCCGGTTTAGCATTATTACGTAGTAGCGGGAGCGAGTGAGAGGCGGCTGTATTCGCAGGCTAGTTTCCTGACAGCCACCATCACTGACAATCCACTGTGTGAACACGCAATACCCACCAAGCAATTTCGCTACGATTGTACTGAGATTTCGGTGATTAAAGGGAGTATCTTTTGCTTTAAAGTGTATTACAGAATTTTTCGCTGTGCTTCACTTATGCGAATACAAATACACTCTTTTTTTCAATAAGAACGTCTAATTTTGGGTGAAAACGTTCTTAAGACGTTCTTAAGTTGCATGTTATAGAATTTCATTAAATCAATGCAGAGGTTATCAGGAAACGTATCAAGGAGCATTGTTCGCTGAATGTGGTGTATCAAGTTGCTCTTTAGTTCTTGTTTATTTACTACTCATTTAACAAGAAATTTTAAAACAAATGGGCAAAATGAAGACGTTCTCCGACTCTCAGTCTGGGGTATGTTCTTAGCATGTTCTTAACATTTTGGTAAATCTCAGCCTCAACGTTCTTATAAAAAAGGTTCTTATATATAAAAAAGAGTGTAATACATTTGGAATTGCGTGGTTAGTTTTTGTCAGGCAGGTAAAAGCTTTCCATGCGTTTGAAATCTTAGCTTATAATTTGACTCGTGAGAGTGACCCGAGAACTTTAAGGAACCTTGCAATATATGCGCATTTCTGAACTGGCCGGGTACAAAGAAATACGATCTAGTCGGATTCCAGAGGCACATGACAGAACAGGCAGTTTCAGGTACTCTGAGGTTTGTTATTTTTGAATACATGTGTTGATCCCACTTTAAAGCTCATGATCGATTATATGATTATATTGTTTATATACTGACAAGCACAAAATTCTGTTGTTTTGAGGGTCTATCCGCACTTGCGGACAAAACTGGAATTGTCTCAACGAAATCGAAGGACAAATTTTGTCGTGACAAATTCTGTCAACACCTTAATATAGCACTGATTATATTTCACTTTCACATTTTACTGGTCCATTTACAGCTATCTTCAAAACAGGGAATGGGAAATCAGGGAATGGGGAATGGGCTAGGAATCCTGAAAAGCGGGAATTTTTACAAGCGAGGATCTCTAAAACGGAGAATCTTTAAAAGCGGGAATCTTCAAAATAGGGAATCTTTAAAACAGGGAATCTTTACCAAAAGCGAGAATCTTAAAAGCGGTCAACTCTTGACAACAAAGCGACATATTTTCAGCCAAACACATTTAGCTCAAGGTTGATGACGTTAGAGACAAAACCGATCGACGAGAAAATTGAAATATGTTTAAATGGACAAGTAGACAACTGCAGCAAAGTTTCAGCGGATTTTGCTGAACATTGAGATCAAGACAGACTGGAGAAGTATTTACCACGGATGCGAATAGCAGTGGACGAAATAACTTCTGAGAACAATTACATGCAAGTTTTCAGTGCATAGGGTTGAATATTGAGAAAAAATGACTTTTATAGCGTTCATTCGACAACACCGGCTTTCTACTGACCAGTATGAAAGCAATAATCTGATCATTAATTAAAAACGTTTAAAAAGAGTGAGAAAGACAATCGAGTTGCAAAACTCTTCTATTCCGTAGCAAACGGGAAATAAAAAACAATTCATTGATTAATAAAACTGTAACCAGAATAATGATTTTCCTTGCTTTTGTTTAAGTTTAGAAAAGTGTTTTCCTTAAAATGCAATTAGGATACGAGAGCTTAGCTTGTATCACGCATTTGTTTAAGTAAAAAGACAGCTGAAGAGATAATGGATGAAACTGAACACTTCGAACGTGCAAGTAAGTTAATCTATTCAAGGCTATTCGAAGATAAATGAATCTTATTACTTCATGCTGATAGATTAAATGTTGGGGACGATTGCCAAGAAATTTAGTAAGCCTCGGACACTGTACCCCTTGCACGATGCGATTGGCTGCGAGGTAGTATAACGCTGCGTGAGTTTCCTGTCGTAAAGGCGAGAAAAAACCGGTTGTTTTTCCTAGTGAAAACAGTTGGCATTGTTAACTCGCCAAACACTAGACAAAGTGTTTTCAATGTATTTCCGAACTTTTCTGACTTTATCTAGCTAAAATTGTCCTAGTGAAAACACAGCTAAACCCAAAATTTGAACCTTGAACATTTTTGTCATACCGACACAAGCTCAAATTGACTTTCTTTTCTTGTAACGCTGCTCGCTAGAGAAAACTGCGTAAAACTTTTTCAGTTGACGTACCTTTACATAACTTGCACAGAGATTCTGGATTGGTCATGTTCCGGTTGTACTTGTCGTGTTGAACGCCTGGCACGCAGCTCTCCTTGAAAAACTCCCCCGCGCACTCGTACACGTTCCCTGCGCGCGGAATGACGCGCTTCTCGATGAGTGAACAAATGGGGGACTTGAAATTGGCGTCCACGCCAGGGTGACATGATTTGCGCTGGTCCATGTCCTGAAAGCTGTTGACATCGCGGTTGGTTTTCTTCGCCAATACGATAGAGTAGTGTTTGAAGCTACCATCTGGCTCTTCATACTTGGCAAACTTCGTGTCGTAGTCTGGAACATCCTGGTGATCGTCCTTTTCAGACATGATGGGAATCAAGTCATGCATCTTTCCCGCAGTGTAAATATCCTCACCTTCAGCCGTCATGATGTCTGCGTGTCCAAGTCGAATTTCCTCCATGCATGATTTCTTGCAAGATGCCATTACGCAGCTCCAATGCAGCCGAGGGCTCACCATGTAGTTGAATTCCGTGGTCATTCTCTGGCACTTTTTCATCTCACACGGGTTCGTAACGCACCAGCGAACATGCGGTATATCGTCTTCGTGGCCATGTTCTCCTTCGTGTGGTACCATCCCGTCTCCGGGCATTTTCCCTGGTTTCCTGTCCCAGGGACGAGTTTTCACTGTCCAATCTTCAAATTGCCATTTCATGTCAGCTCGCCCTTCAGGTTTCCTGGGGCTTTCTCGGCGCTTGTCCCTTCTTTCTGTTCAGGTTAGAAAATAAAATAAACAGGCCGTTTTAAGTTAATTGTTTAATTGGAAAACTGCAGGTTTAACAACTTACTAGTTATTCCAGCAAGACCAACAAATTAGAGATAGAACTGATTTTGAGATCTGCTAAGGTACCTGCTGGGATTTTCTGCTGTGAGTGTATCATGCGGTAAAAGTGAACGGAAGTGGGACCATACAATAAAAAAGAACCGAAATTTCTTGGAACAGTAATCGATTAAGGCCCACACTCAAACCTTTGCTCTCGTTTGACCTGAAACTCTCATACGCTCTCGACCACTGTTGTGTCTGGCTCCTGTACAACTCTCCTTCTACACTAGGCGGATCTCGTTCATTTCAAGCCTGCTTACACTTTTAAGGTATGGGCCATCGCAGTCCTGGGATTACTTAACATTTTCCTTCTATCATTGTTTGTGTCGCACGGTTCTCGTGCAAAATAGATGCGCGCCAGGCACCTTGCACGTTATAAAGAGAAGCATTATGAAATATTATGACTTGAGGAAGTAAATAAGTCATGATAAGTATAAGCGACTATGTACCTGATGGGAATCCATCGACCAAGACAAACACAAGCAACAGCAGAACGACGAGCGCTTTCATGGTGCACGGTTTGCTCGCAAAAGAGCTGGTGAAAAAATAGGCTTGGTAAGCTGCAATTTATAGCTGTGGAAACATCACCTGATGTGTTATGTGAGGTCACTTATCCGTCCATTGGTTGTCTCCGCTTATCAGCTGATAAGGCCGTTTCCTGTTATTGTTCTGAATGTTTTCGTGCTGTGCGGTAAAATGAGAATAGTAGGTGTATTTAATATGCTCAAATGCGGTTTTATCTCAAAGTTGTTAATTGGCTTATCGCCTTGGGGAAGCTATGTCAACAGATGCAACTTAGTAGCACTGTAGCACTAATGTACGCCAAGAGCAATCCTGATGACGCTTCAGTGATCATTGCTTAATAGAGACTACGTTGAGAAATTAAATAATAAAAGATAAACTCCAGCAAAGTACTATGTAGCGGCTGCCCAGATGTGCACGGAAAGGGGGGGGGGGGGGGGGGGGGGGCTGGAGGCGGTGAAAAGATGACGCTGGGAGCCTGTTAAAACAGGCACTTCAGGCCTTGTGTTGTTTTGACAAATCAAAGTGGCCGTGAGCCACCGAAACTCGGAAAATGAACTATGCAACCAGAACGTACTTCTAAAACCGAAAGCTTCGACAAATAAAGATATCAAGCCGTAAGTTCAACATCGAATCCGCCAAATTATCTTTGAATGCCATCGGATACAACTTAACCTTCCCGGATTTTCTGGAGCTAAAAATAACCTTTCGCGACGTGGCTCAACGGGTTAACTAGTGCGCTTCAAAATGATCTTAGATCGATTGTTAGATTTTGTCGCTTTATAACATATCATTTCTCTGTGAAGCAGGCGTATGCATTTTCTTATTGAGAAGGAAATATATAAATAATGAAACGCCAGATGGCTTTCGCCCTCGAGTTTATGCAGCTTCCTCGATTCAGTACTTGTCAGTACTGATGATAATATTGCGCAAGCGCCATGCACTAGTCAGCGGATTAACAAAAAGTCTAACAGGAAGTGACGGATGGAGTGAAGTTTGCCCACTGCTGCCGAGAAACTCGGAAAATATTTTCCGAGCTTAAAAAGGAAAAAGGGACCGAGTATCTTAGGTCTGCCACTGAACTGTGAACGACAATGTATATTAGGATATTTACTGAGAAAATCTTGCGTTGTTGTTTTGTTTAATGTGTATCATACATACAGATCGATTACCAATAGCACATTGACGCAACAATCGAGAACACGTCCCATGCATGCCTTTCTCCCTAAAACGGTTTTAATTACAGAAGTGACTATACATACTAAGATACGTGAAGGCATGAGCTAGAGAGACACAAAATATTCCAACATGATTTTGTAGCAAAATTATCACTCAATACAGTCGCTGAAATTTCAGTGCAATTATTTAAAGCTTGTGAACCCGGAACTCGAAATGCAACACAATTCCTTCTTTCGGCTTTTTTGTAGTCTTGATGTTAAAAGCTATGAGGAAAAGCGTTCGGGGGGTTTGTCCCATATGGATTTTATCTTTTGGTGGTGTCATCATGAAAGATTGGTTTACCGCGACAAAAGAGCTGACGACATGTAAGTTTTAAAGAGAGGTAAAGAATATACCTGTGGGAGGGGCGGTGGCCTAATGGTTAGTGCGCTGGACTCCGGATCGAACGGTCCGGGTTCGAGTCCTGGTCGGGGTCACTGTGTTGTGTTCTTAAGCAAGGCACTTAACTCTCATAGTGCTTCTCTCCAACCAGGTGTATAAATGGGTATCGGCGAATTTACTGCTGGGGGTAACCCTGCGATGGACTAGCATCCCATCCAGGGGGGAGTAGAAATACTCCTAGTCGCTTAATGCTACGGAAACCGGGTTAAGCTCCGGCGGTATGAGCCACTAGTAGGCTCGACGCAGACTTTACCTTTTACCTTTTAAAGAATATACCAGACACTTATTTCCTTATTTCACTCCTGAGCGAATACTGCATCGCAAGTAAAATCTATGAATTTCTGAATACTGTTGGAAATGAACCCTTAGTAAGCCTCCGTAATGATTCCCCGGTTAGCTATAGCAGGCGGTGGTTGATAAGTGCGTCCCTTGCGCCCGTCCGTTTAAATTCTGAGCACACGGGAGAGGAGAATGCGCGTAGTCCATCCACGCGCGCTCCCAAAACTCGCGCGTACGCTTGTTTTCAGGGCATCGCAGTTGTTATTCTCCGGTATTCTCCAGAGGGATGGGGTGGGAAGGGGGTGCAGACAGTTTGGCATGTTCCTTTGTCATAGCAGTACCTGTTGCTAAGAATGACATCATCCCTATATAGTTTCTTGCACTGACGTTGAAGGTCTCGTTCCCAGGGTTTCTCTATCCTGCGCTGGAAGGGGTGGAGGGGGAGGCCTGGTAACGAAATTGTATTGATTGTATTTATTGCTTTCTTTTAACAAAGAACTGCATATATAAAAAAGTATGAAGCTTGTCACACTACAGGTTCGCCACATGGCTTTTGCAAATTTTAAGGAAAATTCGCAGTCCTTGCAATTGCAGCCGCAGTTTCTCAAAGTTTTTTGTCTTGCACCCGTAAAGGACAAAGGACAAAGGTTGTCAATTCGGCGAGAATGCTGCCGGCGCAGGATCTGTTTACTTAGCAAACGTTTATGCGCCTTTGCGTACGCTCTGTATCAAGGCACAGCCATGCGGCCCCCCAAGCTCCCAAAAGGATAAGATACTTTCTCTCTGTTTTACCCACTCAGTCGAAAGGGGCACTGTCACCAGTTTCACTTCGAAAACTCAAGAGCCTAAAGACATATGGAAACTATGAATAGTGGTCCAATTTTGTTAAAAATCACCATGAAAGTCTACTGAAGTGATAAACAAGTGATATTATTGTGATGCCATCAGGAACTTTAGATCTCAACTTGAAAAAGTCAGGCTGACTTTTTCAAGATTTGTCCCTGCGGAATGGGAAAACACCTAAAAATTGTTTATGGCTGCCTTCTTCCATCAACAGCAATTTACTTTTTATCTCCATCTTGGTGCACTAGGTGTATTTCGTGTACAGAAAACCTATTCACCAATTTTAGTACTTTTTCCCGAAAAGCATTAAACTCCCCCGTGACAGTGTCCCTTTAACAGCTGTTAAATTATCAGCAGAGCATATAAGTCAACAAATCATGAATAATCAGTGTCCGTTGTCGAGTGCACAGGCATAGAGAATATATCAAGTATTTACGCAGGCGCAATGAGATGACGAATCGAAAATCTGCGTACTAATCAGTGAGCGAGAACGTAACTGACGACCAGAAAGTGTCAGTCAATTTTCTGATCGAGTGAGAAACGACTGTACAGTGCAAACGAAGATAAGCAAGGCTGATTAAACAGTTGGGAATATATATATTTCTCTGTGACAGCCTTGCTTATATTCGTTTACTATTTCATAGCTGATTAGATCTTCTACATTTAGAGGATCCGGTACTTCTATTTCGTCACGGTGGTCCTTGTAAATTTAAGTTCGTTGTACCGTGCAAGCAGTTTGAGGCTACACGATGCACTTCTTGGCGATATGATATCGGAGAATTCGAAACCAGGAGCCATTGTTAAATGATCAAAACGTCAAATCGCCCCACTGTATGCTTCCTCATATATTAGCCACGCTTTCATAAGCCCCGTCCCCCACTCCCCACCCCCCCCCCCCCGAAACAAAAAATACATCCGATTAAAACCCGGTGTATCCAATCGATGAAAATCGATGATCGGAAAACCAATCGATCAATCGATATCAATCGATAAAATTAGTTAATTGATATCAATTGGTATCGGGCAATCGATGATCAATCGATAACCACACAAAAACCGTTCATCGATTGGTATTGATTGGCACATTAAACTCGAACAGACGTCACGCGCGCCACCTGTCCGATCATCCGCCATTTTTAGGAAGCCCTGGTAACGAAATTGGTAACAAAGTTCGACCCAGTCTACTGGAGTTACTCACTTGCCCGTCATTGCCTTTCCGTTTCATTATGCACTTATCATTGGCTTTCCCGGGGGTTGACCCCGGGGACACCCCCGGGGATTTGTTTTCAGGTTCAAACAAAAACCCTCTAAATCCCTGGGGTATGGGGCAAAAATTCACACCAATTTCACCTCCCCCAGGGGCTAAGATGAAGACAAAATACCTATATTTACAAAAAAGACAGACAAATCTGTCTATTTTTGCCGCTTTCTTTGCACTGAGTTTTAGCAGCAGCATCCTAGAGACTTCAAATGCAGTAATCAAATAGCAGTAGAGTTTATTTGTGGTAACAAAACGTTATCCAACGAACTAACAGCCACTTCAGATAAACAAGATGACAGTTGGAGATCCACTAATTCGATACAGTTAAATACTACAACATTCTTTAAAGGCTATTATGAATCTTTCGACAAACATGAGCCGATAAACCTAACGAAATATGCCACGGAGCTAGAAAACACAATGGCACAAAGATTATTACTGTATAACGTCTCTAGAGAGTGTAAAATCCTCCGTTAACAGACTGAAGGCTTACATTTAGCGACCAGCGGGAGCCGTTTTTGGCCTGTCCCATTTTATATTTTCACTGCTGACCAATGTCTAACAAATCCCGGGGGTGCATCCCGGGGGTCTGGTGCATTCGTTTCAAAAACAAAACAATGCCCCTACCCCGCGGGACAATTTTTTTTTCAAAAATGCACCATTCCCCGCATGTTCCCGGGGGTTTCCCGGGGGTGTCCCCGGGGTCAACCCCCGGGAAAGCCAATGATAAGTGCATTATGTCTACGCAAGAAGTCCGGGAAGAGGCTCTACTGAATATAAGATGCGTCGTCAAAGGCTATCATCTTTGCCGCTTTGAGGTGAATGTCGGTGAAGTGTTTACTGCTAACAAGAAGCGAAGAGAGGAGAACGCGGAAACGCTTTTAAAGTAGTTAACAATCGTGGACAGCTTGGCCACCTACAATCCGAGTTTGTGGATCCTCTTTGGCCACTTGTACATGCAAATATTTCTGTGTAAGTGAAACGTTTTTTTATTCAAACTGTAACAAACAACGTTGACAAATGAAAATGAAATGTGTTTGCAATTACTGCTTACAAAGATGTGATATTTATGTGCCGATTCCGTCAGCTTTCAGTTTTTGAAACGTGACGAAATCTGCAACCAATCGATATCAATTAATCTATCGATTGCTATTGAAAATCGATACCAATCGATAACCACACGAATCTTCGCCATCGATTGGTCATCGATTATCAATATCAATCGATTTATTGATATCGATTGGCATCGATTGATATCGATTGTCATCGATTATTGATTTTATCGATTGGATACCCCGGGTTAAAAACATGAAACAAACAGCGGTAATAAACATTGTGAAAAATCGCATTTTACTAACTTGACGTTTCGTATGCTATGCAACATACATTTTCAGACTGAGACATGCCGTTCCCCTCATTTTTTGTAAACTTTTAACTTAAGCAAGAGCCAACGGACAAAACAGAGGAGCCCTGAAGAAGTCAGGCCGTGCCTGACAAAATATTGGAAATACAATAGTTCAATCCAACCGTACGGTCAGCTGTTCTGTTTTTCAGTTACTTGTACCCCTTTTTTTGCTGAATTACAGCTGAGCAGAGCTAAATTTTGCTTTATTGAAACATTTTAGAAGTTAATTAAAAACTTGTAAATCAAAACCATATTTTGTTTTTTTCAAATAATGTAAATGTCCCTCTGTTCCGGATTTCCTATGACTCATGTTCCTCTTTGTCTAATTCCGCTCCCAGGATACCCCACGCGCCACGGTTTTAGGCCGCGAGGAATCTGGAGCCGAATTCAACCGGTATTTCATAAGTGATGAATCAGTCTTGGGCTGTTGTAAAATTTGTATGTCTTGGTTTTGTACTGTATTATAGTCGGTGTCGGGGGTTTAAATGTTTGAAAGATGATGTCTCAAACAGAACTTTTAGCCTGGTCAGAGCCGGACACTAAATTTTTTGCCGATAATCTGCTAGGAGTTGAAGATTGGGGTAAGTTTCTGTTGCACGCGTCTATCGATCTGTTGAAAGCAGAATTTCATTGCGTTGCTACAATCCACTTTGCGTGGTTATATATCATCATTTTCCTGTATTTTTTAGGAGACACTATCGCTGATGTTAAATTTAACCCAGACGACTTGTTTCTGGGAGGGGAAGACCAAGATTTGGAGCTAGAAGTAAGTGTATGAAACTTGCAAAATTTTCGATCGCTCTAGATCATGTAGATCTCAGTAGGCGGTGAGTTGAGGTTGCGTGAGGCAGTTATGCGTGAACATTCATTTTCGCTTCAAGGATACGAGCTCTCTTCAAGCTGTGAAGCCGATTTTCTTAGCTTTATAAACTTCTCTCGAAGTTTCAGTCGAGTTCTATTCAGAGAATTCCCATATAATAAGTTACAAGTTGTTTGTTGTAAGGTCTCTAAACTGGTGAAACTTGAGACGTCGTGTCTAACTTCCGCAAAAATCGAACTGAGGAAGTTTAATGAAATAAACTCGATATCTTAAAAATGTTGGTGTTGTAAAGATACCTAGCTTTCGTCTTTTTCATCGAGTAAAGAGTGTCGTAATAAAGGACTTCTTAACAAAAGCGATTTAGCAATATTTTGAACGTGAATACAGTCGAATGTTGCCAGCTGTTTGTGTTTCATTGAGAACTCGAAGGTTGGAGCATTTGGTGTTTTGCATTAAAGCTTTAGTTATTTGTCAAGTAGAATTTGGGTTCTTCTAAACACTCTGGGCCACAAATTTAGTTTATAGGTCACCACAATTACAGTTAATTTTCGGCATTTGAAATTCCATGTGTAAGAACATTGATCTAAACCATAAAGCCCATTGTGTAACTTATCAGTTTTCCTAGACAACGGCGAGCAGTGTAAACTATTTTATATACTGAATTGATTATTTTATGTCGAAAGACGTTACAAATGTTGTTAGATTAATTTTCTTGGACGAACTGTGTTAAAAGGTTGCTCAGAGTTCTCTTGTAGTGTCAAATTTATATGTGCGTGCGATTTTTCTTGCAATTTTAATGAAACATGTTTTGTATTTCTTCACAGAACAAAGATGATCATTTGGACGAATTTTTGTCAAGTCTGGGCGATCCTTCTTCTCCCTTAATAGAAGATTTCGATTTTACTTCGGGTAAGGATCCATTCCATTTTTTCTTCTTCATTGCTGCACTGTTCTGTGTAATGGGATTTTTTCGTAAATTTATTCAGCTTTCTGTTACCTCTTTTGTCACGTTTTCGCTTGATTTAAACAGCCGCATTACTGCCTTTCCTGTCACTCAACAGGTGTTTGTATTAAAGAGGAACCTCTTTCTCCTTCCTCGTCGAATTCATCCTGTGCTTCTCTACCAAGTTCACCAGAGAATCAGGTATTATATTCAACGTTTTTATACATCTAGTATTTGTATTACAAATTGTAACCCATACTGAAGTGCTTCGAAAAATTGCTGAATCGCTTGATACAAACATAATCTATTTCAAGTGAAGCGCATCAAATTAACATAATTTATTTTTTGGTGACGTCCATTGAATTGGCAGTGACGTAAATGTAGAGTTTAAAAAACATCATAAGATTACTACAAAACAAATTATACTTTTAATAATAGTTTAGTTTTCACTTTTAAAAACTCACAAATCTGCAGAACAGAACATTCAATGGATGTAAACCTTGCAGTGTAATTTACAAATAACTGACTTTGGCTGCCCACCAGACTGCATGGTCTGCATACAAATTATTTCAAGACCAAAACTTAATTATGTTGCCCTGGGCAACAGCATTTTTATTCATCACTCTTGCAATCCACAGCAATCTTGACGAATCAAGATTATCTTGTTTATGAGACCAATTGTTATTCTCATGTATCATATAAATCATGTTTTTGTGTTTTTAATATAAATAATGTTGTTTATTTTAGTTGCTTTTTATTCATGAGGCCACTTTACCATGATAATTGGCTCTCTGCCAAAGTAATAATTATTACTGTAGACAAAATTTTAATTGCAAAGGGATGATGAATTATATGATTGAATTATCAGTTCGTACAGTTGTAGCCAAATAGTGTTTTACAGAAGAAACTTGAATTTACAAGTCTCCACTGTATATAGTGGATTCCTCAATAAAACAAGCAATATCAATTGAATTCTTACCACCGGCCCAGTAATAGTACATGTACATGTAAAGTAAATATATATATGATTTATATATATATATGGAAAAAAACAAAAACAAAACCTCATTGTAGTTACAAACATGTTTTGCCAGCCCCTTGGCCCAAAGTTGTGTGTTGTGTATCAAGGTTCCAAAACTCTGGTTCCAATAGGTACAAGTCAAAAAGCGTGTTTTTGTCTTATCATTTTGCTGATATAATACATGTATTCAAAAGAACACCAATTTGGAAACATCTTTTACTTTTCATCATTGCTTAGAATTCTCAAATTAATAACATTGTGAATGTGCGCTGTTATCTAAAACTAGAATTTTCTTGAAGGACAGAAGTTGCACTTGCTAGCTATGTTATTTGATTCAGAAAATTCCCAATGCTTAGCATTGAGCCCTTTTGTGCCACTTGTTTTGTTTTAGATGTTGATCAATTTACATTTAGTTGATTTTTGTTCTTTTGCCTTTGCCTTTGTTTCAGTTTCTTATAAATGGAGAAAGCTCACCAGTCCATCAGCCAAATGCAGATTTTGAATTATCACAAAACAGCTTACTTCCTAGTAGTCCTTCATATATTAAAACTGAAGCAACTCTCACACCAATTCAGTGCAATGTTAAACAAGAGAAAATACCCATACAATCGTGTGGAGTCAAATCTATTCAACCCATGCCAGTGGCTACGGTTCCTGTCGGCATTCAGAAGCCTCAACTTGGACAGCTTAATACTAAACCTGCTGGGGGTATGGATTGATTATATATATGTTGTGGTTTAAATTTTTCTTTGGTTTAAAATTTTTCAAACCAGTTTGATTTTTAGTTTTCATTGTCTTGTATTGATTATTATAATCTGAAACAAAGGAAAATTAAAATCAAACTGGTTTGAAAAATTTTAAACCAAAGAAAAATTTAAACCACAACATATACATAAAGCCTAAACTTATTTTATATAAATAATAGAATTGTATGTAGAAATTGCTTGCAAATACAATTAAAATATTGATTAGGTATAGTAGTTTATTTTAGCTTAAAAAAAAAAACGTGATCTAGGTATCACATCTATCTGGTGAACATAGACTAAAAGTGACATGCATAGAATGATTGCAGGCCCAGTGTCTTGAATATTTGACAAGGGAAATAGTAAACTTTTTCACAGTTATATATTATGTTCAATATTTTAAAGTAATTGCGATTTTTTGGCAGAAATTTTAAGGATTTCATGCCCACATGTAAAATTATGTATTTACATGTAACTGACAACAATGCACTCAAAGGCATCTAAAAGTATTCTCTTATTGAAGATCTGTTTGTAAATCCACGATCACTTGGCACCCAGCTAATACATCCGTTCAAATAATTGGACCTCCTTGCAGTGGCTCGGGTGTCCATGTACATTTAAAATGCTGTTCTTGTTTCCAAGTTTCTAACTCTACATGTACGTTTGTGTTTCTTTATAGGTATTCCAGTCTATATACCTTGCACTGGTTCATTACCAACCAATGGTGTGGTATCTGTTGTGGTTGGGGTAGGTACAGTGAACTTTCAACTTTAGTTACTGAAAAACACACTGAGTGAAAAAATTGTATTTAGAATAGAATTAATTATTTAGTAAACAATGAGGAAAAGGAAAAGACTTTTTCCTAAATATATCAATTGCTGACAATGAAATGGTACATGTATATGTATGTACACAATAAAAACAAGATTTCATGCAAAAATGCAGTATGTGCATGTATTGACTTATGGCCATCTACATACAAAATAACATGTGCACTGTATGGTAGCTCAATATTACAAATATTACAGTACGAAATGTGTGTTTTTATCCAAAAAAGGCTCTTTTAAATAAATAATTAAAACCAAATAAGTGTTAACTATCAGTGAGAGTTAATGGTTAGGATGCGATTTCATTGTTGATAATGAATTTAATATTGCACATGTACATGCAAATAAATATTAAATAAATGTTAATGTTTTTTTTTATTTATTTTAGAAAAATGTTACTCCTGCAATGCCCAAGACAGTTAGTGTTGGTGTAACTGGGAGCAGTAATAATTCTTCTTCAGATACTGATGTAAGTTACCTGTACACATGTACGTCCATACACCAAACTGTACGGACCAGGGCCTGGTTGTTTAAAGCATGGTTAATTATGCAGGATTAGATTCAATTTTTATTTCCGTTAGTTTTAAATTATAAATAACATTTCAGCAGGGACTTCTCTTTAAGCTCATGTATTTTCTGTTCTCCACTACCAATGTCAACTTAATCATCAATTAAATTCCACTAATTAAACAATTATAGCAGTATCCAAGAGAAATTAAACCTCACTCAACTTAAAATCCTGGATTTGGGGTAAATTAGCATTCAAACAAACGAGACCTGCACAATAAATTGAATTACCTTATTCACCTAGTAGTAAAGTTTATTTTTAAAGTTTAATTTTTTTTTGCGTAGAGAAGCACGAGGCACAGCTGAGTTGCTTCGCACACTTCTCGAGTGTTCTTAAAAATGCCCGAGTGCTTATACAACTCAGCAATGCATGAGGATGAAGTTTTTTTATTTCTTTTATAAAATGCTAAGGAAATCGAGCCCACTCAAACTTGTGACGTAGGCAGCATGCATTATAACTTGATAAAGCATGTGCATTATGTGGATCGTGTGCTTTATCGCGCTACAGTGAACTCTAACTGACCAATCACAGTGCATGCAATTGATTATACATTTTATAAATGTCTATAATTTTTTTAAATGCAGCAAAATGCTTACATTTTCCCAGAATGGGATGCCAGTGTACAGCAAGTTGAGCATGCATTCATTTTTACTATTTTATTATTTTCATTTTTTTTGCAGGCAAAACTCTTAAAGAGACAGCAGAGAATGATAAAGAATAGAGAGTCTGCATGCTTATCAAGAAAGAAAAAGAAGGAGGTAAGAGAAATGAGAGTTAATTGTTTGTGTTGTGGTTTAAATGTACAGTACTACTCAGTAAACTGCAAAACAGACTGACATATTTTTGCAAACATGCATGATCTTGGAATGCCAGGTCTGGGTACAGCTTTCCATGCAAACACATGACTGTACACGTACATTATACTGCAGATCTGGAAATGTTCACAAAAGGGGTACTTAAAAATGTATATTAAATCAAATCAAAGGTTACAAATTAATTTAAGTATCAGCCCCCATACATGTAATCACATGTACAAATTTGCCTGATTAGGAGAGTGGAGTCTATCAACAGACCCATGTTTTGCATAAGTAAAATACATAACATAGAATACAGTACATCTGTAAGTTATTTTGATCTACATGTATATACATGTAGACTACATAAAATAAATTGTAACATTCATGATTAATACATGATTTTTTCTTCACAGTACTTGCAAAGCCTTGAAAATAAAGTAAAGGAGATTTCCAGCATGAATGATTCACTGAGAGTGCAAAATGAGAGCTTAAAAAGAAGAGTTAATGAACTAGAAGTAGAGGTTGGTATTCACTAAACACCCTTGCCAAAATTCACATTAAAGGGAAAAATACAGTTGTGAGATGGATGTTTTATTTTGTGCTGAGTAAACGTTTGTCAAATCACTCAATACAATCATGTTGGACTGTTGTCCCTAGTAGAGTACCACTGAAAAGTAACTAAAGTTGAAAGTAACTTTTTGAGTGGTGCATGTACATGTAATTACTTACTGGGACAACGTTTCCTTTTTAATGTGATATATGAAGTTACTGAGTAGACAGTCTTTTTATAGATTTTCACTGCACAGTGTGAGTGTTTCGTACAGTATACAAAGTCATTGTCAGTTTGATGTACATGTTAATTAAATACTCAAAAAACTAATGGCAGAAATCCACACCTACAAGTATTGTTCATGAGAAAGTTGGGACAACCTATGGAGGAAAACTGTTGCACAAAGACATTCACAGAAGCTCGGCAATTTTTGTGTCAAAAAATCTTAAAGAAAAACATACAATGTAATATACAATCTACATCATGTCCCTTTGTTACTACAAGTCATTTTCAAACTTTGTTACTAAGACGTAGTTTTAAAATTTTTTGTCAATGAACAGAATACCCTCTTGCGGAGTAAACACCCAGAGTTAACAAGCACCATAAAGAAATCTACATGTGTTTTAGCTGTTGTGTTGTTTGTAGCTTTAAACATTGGACCTTTCAGGTGAGCACAGAACTTTTTAGTTGATATGTATTTTTCAAGATCACTGGTACAAATAACAAGTTATGGTACATGTACATCCCACCCAGCTTCACAGAGACGTATGGTCTATCAGTAAGCTTGTTTCATTATTAATAGTTTATTCCCATTTTCTAATAGCACTATGAAGGAGCAATGGAAATTAAACCGAGCAGATCTTCTACCGAGCTCTGTTATTCATCATGGAAGAGCACTTCTTAATTATCAAGGAGAAGAAGATGGTAGCAACATTGATAAACCACTGGTGTTTGGACCTGCTGTCAATCGATTAAGCAACAGGCAGCCAGTTGCCAAGGTGGACCCCAGCATGCTGAACACTTCACAGAAGAAGCCGTCACCTTTGAAGAGTAGAAATACAGAGAGGAGAGACCTTATGGTGATAAAGAACAAGTGGGACTTCCTTGGTGATTCAAGACAGAAGAGAAGGAATATCAAAAGGAAGGAAAGGAATCCCAAATCAAGAAGGAAGTTTGAAAGTAAACAGCAGAATGAAACAATAGATGAACAATTTTACTGCCCAAGTTATTTTAACAAGACTGAAGCAACAAGGTACGTGTATTTAACCAAGATCTCTTTACAAGAAAGTATAAAATTAGTACCACACAATATGTATGTCGCCATGCTGTCTCTGTCTTACTTTGGCTAGTTCTTGATAACGTTTGATGCAATTGCATTTTAAACTTACTGAGGGCTCGATTCCTGTTTCCCCTTCAGACAAGGAGCTCTCATTTTGTTGCTTGCCTGGGCTGATTGCCTGGGCCCCAAACAAAGGTTACTTGCCTGACGGGAATCACATCAACATGCATTGTACTAGTCACAAATCCTGTGACTAAACTGATTTCTTGATGTGCATTGCTCTTGCTGATACAATGACTTTCTTCTCTTTTTCAGGATTAATGAGGCTCTTGAAGGTTGGGTCAAGAGATACGGGGATCAACAAATTTTGAAACAGAGAAAGCACAGACGAAAGCAGACCAAGGTTTTGATTTCAATATAAAATATTGTCCTATAGATTTCACTATTTCTGTGCTATAGAAATGCATAAAAAATGCTTTTAAGAGAGTTTCGTTGTTGATCAAGTATCTTTTTATAAATTTAATTTCAGATGGAATCTGCTATCAAAGAGCTTGCTTTGAGACTGGCATCAAACTGCACGGCAGATGTCAAGCGAAAAATCAACAGGTTAGACAAGTCTGGCTCGTGTTATGTAATCTGCAGCCAGCATGGCCTCTCTTACACCTGTATGTGGATGTAATGAAAGTGGATACAAGTTATGTAAAGTAAACTGCGGCACCACTCCTTTCACCATCATGTTTATTATGGCTAGTTGCTTACATGTACATGTAAAGTACTTAACCGGTTGACTTTAATGTGCATTCCTGGATCTGCATACATGTACACTTGTGTACATGTCACAGTACAAGTGTAGCAGCTCTCGTGAGCTTGTAATTAAAAGGCTAGGGGCATTGTTCCTGTTGTTTGTCCTGTTGTTCTGTTGAAGGGTAGCGAGTCTTTCATGTGAGACCATGCGAGAGCTACATGTACTACCCAACCCACATGTCCAGCGACTAAATTTTGTTAAGTGTATAAAAAGGACAAACATTAACTTGCAATAATAACTCGCTCTCCCTATTGGTGGTTAAGGCACAAGTTTTCACGAAAGCACAACCTGGTCTCCAAAAATGAAGTGCAGTTATTCCAAAGAGAAGACAAGTAAGTTCTTTTATATGGAGCGCATTTATAATTTGTGTTGTGTAACAGTCGTGCGTACGTGTAAGTATGCGTTTGCAGTGGTTTGTGGAAAACCACCTGTCTTCACCCTTCGTGATTGGCCAGAGTAATAACCTTGGTTTTGCAAATGCTCTCGAGCCACTAAACAAAATACCACCCTATGCCGAAAGGCTGTTGAAGAGAGAAGCCCTATACGAGCCCTGCTCCTGTATTGAGGGAGGGGAGGGAGAGGTGAACACGAACGCCATTCTTGTCCCAATATTTTTTTATAAGTATTCAGGTCAATGTTAGTTCCCCCTTTATACTCGGAAGAGAGTTAACTGCTGGATGCTCTTACACTTATTTCAGGTTCAAAACATTTGAGGAGGAAATTAACAAGAAATCAGATACGTTGTACATTGTGTCTTTTCGAGGGGTAAGTTTCAAACTATCCTAACTTGTGTTTGTCAGTTTTGTCTTTGTGTCTTACTCTTTGCCGGAGCGTGCTATGAACAAATTGCCTGTGTTTTTATTCAGGACCATCTGGTACTCCCTGCCACTGAATACAACGCAACACAAAGGCCTAAGATGTCGTTTATGATAATGGCGCCACCTAACAGTAAGTTGGAATTTATACTTATGTATGTCTGTAACTTTAAACGTGCCTCTCGTCAGTAGACACTTCTGGTGAGAAAGACTTCTCCTTAGTGCTCATTTCCCTAAATCACAAACTCCCCTAAGGGGTCAGTTTTCTTGGGTGGAAACCTTCTTCGGTTAATGTCCTTTATCTACACTGGTGAGGAGGCAAACAACGAAAGATTGCGTGACCCGCCAAATGAACGTCTTGGAAAGGAGGCCAGAGGCAAACTTGAGCGGTTAATTTCTTTCTGCGATGCTCAAACATACTTTTTATTTTCAATTCTCCGTCGCATGAGTGGGCACTTCCCTATTCACTTGATTCAGTCATTTACTGGCCAGACACATGTGCTGCGTTTGTAGAGAAAACATGTTAGAGGATAAATGGTTTAGGAATAAGCTTTTTCTTTGTTTGTTTCCCGTACAATTTTAGGAACGGAATGGCAGCACGGTAACAACAGAGACAAAGACTTGGTTACCATGATGCAAATTGACTGCCAAGTCATGGACACAAAATTTGTGAATATCAAGAAGTCAAGTATTCCCGTGCCCTCCTCTGACAGTCCTTATTTTAGTACCCCGGCACCAGTCTCCGTCCCCCAGGACTACAGCGCACCAGCTGGGAACACATTCGTAAAACCCGCCAAATAAAACATCCGTAATGTCTTTTAAGAATAACAAAACATTTAAAAAAGGAAGAAATAAAATAGTTTTGTTTTCGTGGGCTTTATTATACAAAGAATGCCCATCAATTCAATTGCGGGGTCCGATCATGTATACAGTAAAAGGAATAGCTGTTTCTGGACCACAGACAAGAATAAAATTAAAAATACTTGTATAGGTAAATATTTTAAACCATTTTCACTCAAAGTGTATCATGGCATAAAAAGATGTGTCACTTTTAAGTCTAAGCACCAAACGAAAATAGTCTTCATGTTAGCCCTCCCTTACGTACCATACATCTTCACCAAGTTAAAGAAATTTTAAGCAAACTTTGTACAGTTTTTGCACCGTATTTTTACAGTGTTTGACAAAGACAGTCGCTGTCTCATATCACCCGTTTTACTGTTGTAGAAAAAGATTGTGTGAAATCTAAAGAAATTTCAGTGCCAGGTACTATTTCAAACGAAATATTTGTTGAACGACACTTTTGTAATGTATTTGTGCCATTAAAATAAACAGAGTAGATAACGGCAATGTGTATTGCGTTTTTTGGCTCGTCACGCAACAGTTCTCTGCGTGATGACCCAAATAACGGCGGGCTGCGACGAAGCTACAAAATTTGCTACTTTTCTGGTCGTACTGTAGTTGACTCTCCCTGATTAAATTTCTCTGTTGGTAACAAGTACCACTTGTGCTACGTTATAGAGGATAGAACATTTTGGGAGCTGTTGGAGCGTAGAAGTTCCACTGGAAATCCGTGAAATGAATCTGATTGGCACTTCCACTTTTTCCCCTCATGACAGACCACAATATTGCGTGCGTGTTTTTCCTTGAAAGGAAAAGCCATCAGGTTTTTGGTCTGCAATTTAGAGTGTCTACAAAAAAAAATAGACTAATATACTTGTCCTCATTTTCTACGAGCGATAGTCAGCTTGGCTGCGCCTCGTTGACTGCTCGCTAATAGAAAACTTGGGCTTGTAGTCTAATTGTTGAGGTTAATAAGAGAGAAAGCATTAAAGGTAGTGTCTGCATATAAGGCCTACAAAGAGTGCCATAAAATAGTACCTTTTCTAAAACCGTTTTGAAGCGTGGAACGTTTATCTTTTTACGCCTCTTGAATGAACAATCGGGGTGCGACGTAACAGTCGATGTTACGTCACGTCTGTTGCGAACGCCTGCTGAAGGTGAAACTTGTATAGTCGATGTCACGTTACTTGTGTTACGCATGCCTGCTGAAGGTGCAGCTTGTATAGTCGATGTCACGTCACGTCTGTTACAGACGCTTCCTGAAGGTGCAGCTTGTATAGTCGATATCACATTACTTGCGTTACGCACGCCTGCTGAAGGTGCAGCTTGTATAGTCGATGTCACGTTACTTGTGTTACGCATGCCTGCTGAAGGTGCAGCTTGTATAGTCGATGTCACGTCACGTCTGTTACAGACGCTTCCTGAAGGTGCAGCTTGTATAGTCGATATCACATTACTTGCGTTACGCACGCCTGCTGAAGGTGCAGCTTGTATAGTCGATGTCACGTTACTTGCGTTACGCTGTCGTTTGAGACACTTAAGATTTCAAAAAATAAACAAATGTGACACTCAATGTAAAGCCTAACGATTATCTTTAGAAATGAAGTACGTTCTCGAGAGCACCACTTGGTTTGCGGGGAAGGGAAATTCGCCACTATTTCCTTGCTACTGCAAGAATCCCTACAGACGTCAACCCTGGAGTAAGCAGATCTTGGTTTCATGAGCAGTTTATTTCCTTGTGGTTTCAACAGTCTACAAACTTTGTAATTACACTGTTGCTTGCTTGTATGTATTGTAATTAATCATTGCGCATGACAACTGCCACATACAAAATACAATAACGTACAGATTTAGCCAGGCCTAAAAGTGGAGCTCCACATACATTGAAAATACATTACACCAAATACATATAAATCATTGAAGACTCAAGAAAGATTCCATTGCCGAAATCAATCGTCAATTCCAATCGCAGAAATTTCGCTGACAAATTCCTGTCATTACC
Organism: Meandrina meandrites; assembly: GCA_963693305.1. Classification (NCBI taxonomy): domain Eukaryota; kingdom Metazoa; phylum Cnidaria; class Anthozoa; order Scleractinia; family Meandrinidae; genus Meandrina; species Meandrina meandrites. The sequence goes on from OY855904.1 coordinate 21,181,745, forward strand.
AAAGACAAAAAAACGAGGACTGGAACCCGCGATCCTATAGAAAACATTACCTGGTCAGCGATCAACTTAAAAAATACGTTACCTCGATGATTGCGATGAGCTCTAAACCTGAGCCCGCGATATGACCATGTGATACTGGCCAGCGAACACTTGTTTTGACAGCTGTCAATTGACCATAACATGGATGTCCAATATCAAAGATATAAGCTGACAAGGCTGACATGACAAAGTTTGGCCGCCCGGGTTGCTGAAACATTGTTTCGAAGCGTGGAGCGTTTAATAAACTTTGATGAGTCAGTACTACAAATCGTTATCAGTAGCTGCTACAATAATACTATCAAACAAATGTTCAATCATTGCTTCACTAGTTGTAGTCATTTTTATGATGTCACTGGTAACCATAGCAACAGTTTAAACTGTTAAAAACGCCCTTAATTTTCCCTTTTAGTGCTTATAACTCAAAAACGAGCACGGTGACACCCATTGTTTATTATTATTGAATAATGATCAGCACGTTAAAATACAACTTTTTGCAAAGATGCAGCTTGCACAATCGTTGTGTCGCTATTTCAGTGCGCCTCCTGAAAATACAGTTTGTGCAGCCGATGCCAAGTTACGTGTGTTACGCACACCTCCTGGAGTTGCAAATTGTTCAGCGGGCGTGACGTTACGTGTATAACGCACGCCTCCTGGAGTTCCAGTTTGTTCAGAGGGCGTGACGTTACGTGTATAACGCACGCCTCCTGGAGTTCCAGTTTGTTCAGCGGGCGTGACGTTACGTGTATAACACACGCCTCCTGGAGTTCCAGTTTGTACAGCGGGCGTGACGTTACTTGTGTTACACCTTAATGAAAGGTTCCTCTTAAGAGCGTTTTTGAACTTGTCGTTTCTAAAGGCATGCACGAGAGGATTTAAGCAAGAATTGATGATCAAGCAATACAGCGGAATCACCTCTTCTATCGGTGCCTTAGAATAAAATGATGGCGTTCCAGCCAAACCCCATATCACAAAATATAGAATAGGCATGAAAAAAAACATCAAGTTTGTCCCGACTAGGACAGCAATTCGCTTGGCTAGAGCTGACTCTCGCTGCACTCCCATTTGCTGACTGGATCGTTTGACAACTGAGTAGATGTGGATATACAAAGGAATGGTGACCAGGTAGAGCGTTACTCCAGTAGATCCCATCACAATGGTGTAAAGGGTCTGTATGGGATGTCCACTGTGGTATACCATTGGTATACACATGTAGGTTCGCTGGTAAAACTTTAAGTGAAGTGCAAGAAACATCATGAATGCTGCAATGATCCAGTTAAGAACAATCGCCAGGGAAGCTAATCTGGGTGTCATGCGAATGCCAGGCTTCATGCTGAAAACTATACAAAGGTATCGTTCAAGAGTGAGTGCGAAAGAGGTGAGGGATGCTGTGCATTGTCCAAGCACCCAAAGAGATCCAACTCTGGGACACTGAATCTCAGATATACTGCCTGAGTGTTTAAACCAGTCGTCATATTGACTGTTCACTATGAAGGCCGCCATTATCGCTGAATACATACCAATCAATGTATCTCCCAGAGCTAAGTTACTCACAAGTGCCATGGAAACGTTCTTTCGTAAAGATTTAGTCGACAGAATGTTAACAAACACGACCAAATTCAGGCAGCCTCCTATTATTCCAAAAAACAATTGTATCGAGTAAACGCCCTGGAGGGTAGGCCAACAAGGATAGGATCTGGTTAGATTAGCTTCCTTTTGTTCAATGCAATGAATTAAACTCCTGCACTTTTTGATAGCAAAGCGGTGCCGAGCTAGCATCATAAGGTAATCACTTAAAATGTAATGTTTTTTGAAGCACGTAATAGTCTGAGACTGAAAATGCGAATGGTTGAATATGTCGATCAGATGGTCGCTAACGTTTCTAATTAGCCAACAGTCCAAGCATTCTGCAACCCAGGACACATTCCTAACTTCCTTTAGTCTTGGTAATTCTAAAAGGTATTTTTCTTCCGGTCTCCATCCCAGGTTCCCTTGCACATCAATAATCGTCAAAGAAGGATGGTGTATTGAGGAACCACGGGCATTCCATATTTGGAGATTGTTGCCTGTCAAGTTCCTGAAATTGAGGAAGAAAAAAAAAACAATCAACCCTGTTTAGTCATTTCCGCTTTCGAAGAGAATATAAAACTGAAGTACAAACAAAACTTTAAAGTGCAGGTTTTCTAGCTGATTGAAAACTCGAAATATCAGTCGCGCCGATTTTCCAAATTCATCAGAGCAGATACGCAGTTACCAAAGTTGAGAAATAGCTAGTATGGTAGCTGTTTATGGACTTCTGGTGATTATATGTTTGGCTCTTATTTTACGCACGCAGCAGTTGTTTTTCTCTTTTCTTGAAATGCGTTTGATTTATAAAACAGTCCGTTTGGTCAAAAACCAGCTGTTATTGACTATAATAACAGTTACACAATGATTGCAAACCATGGCTTGCAGGTATAATCGGTAAGGTTAAAGTTGCCCAAAGTTGGGTGAGGTTTTTTGTGCTTAGAAGAGATATTTGTTGCTAAAAATTCTGAGCAACAAAAACAAAAGGAATAGAGTAGAAAATTTTTATGGATTGTAAAATTGACTTCAATGATTACGCTTGTTCTCGTTCAGTAACCTACCAAGAACGACTTGACTTCGATTTGTTTTACTTACAATATTTCCAGAGAATATAGGCCGCTAAAAGCGTCTTTGTGAATCACCTGGATGTTGTTATACGCCAGTGACCTTTCGAAATAAAGCAGAAATTAAACTATTATTTTGTAACATCCTTTTCCACGGGTAACGGGTGGCGGGTAAAGGGTAACGGGTAGCGCGAGGCGGGTAACGCGTAACAAACAGTTATAAAAATACACTGACACGACTGTACGACTCTCAAGCACGTGTATTAGCCATAGTTTTGATCTTACGAGTCCTTCCCCTTTTGTATGATATTAGGGGAGGTTCTTTGAATATTTTCTTGATGCTGTTCAAAGGGACTCTCTCAGAAACTACAAAAGCTACAGAACCGTGCTGTGCGTGTCATAACCTTCTCTAATTATGATAGAAATACTGATGAACTCTTACATAGTTTAAACTGGCACAAACGTGAGCATCAAAGGGCCGTGAGTAAATCGATTATGATGTATAATGCTGTGAACAACCAGATTCCGAATTATTGAGTTCTCGGTTTTTCTCGCGTAATGAAGCCTTGACTTACAATCTCAGGAATACTGAAGGAAAGCTATCCATACCACAGCCGCGCACTAATTATTGTAAACGAAGTTTTAGCTACAGCGGGGCTGTGTTATGGAATAGCTTACCGAATGAAATAAAACTATCCAGCACGCTTAACGAATTTAAGAACAAATTGAAAAATCACACTTTCGGATCCTCTTGCATTTAAATTTTCAATACACGTCATCCTTGTAAAGCAGGTATTTGTTTGTTTGTTCTTTTAATCAGTTAGTCTCTCTTAGTTAGTGTAGTCAGTGTTTTTGTCCTTTGTTTTTATTCTGTACCTGAATGGATTTTACCGTATTTAAATAAAGTATTACCATTACCATACCAGCAATGGTTGTTGTTCTATTAAATGCCAGTTTTTCATGAGTATTTGCTTCAAGTTAGGTATTTCGCTGAACTGAATGAATTGTTCCTGGATGTTCACGGCTAACTTAATTACAGGTTGTTTTGAAACATTGGTGGTACTGGTCGCGCGGAGTACGCTGGGTTTTTTTATTTAGACTTAAAAAAGAAAAGAAAGATGATTCGTGAATTCTGCTGTTTCAAGTATACGTGACAGGTGAATTTGGTTAAAATTTGTGCGTGAACCAGGATCACGACCCCCTCCTCCCCCCCCCCCCCCCCCCCGCCCCCCTTTGCTACCCTCTTCATGCACGTGAAATGCTTTGTGCTTGTTATCTTAACTATCCAAATCTTAACGCTCGATATTATAGTAACTCAGTCTCAGTGTATTACCCGCCACCACGGTTACCCGTCACACGTGGAAAATACCTGCCGGGCAAGACTTTATCTTGAGGGTCATTCTCTTATCATTTTTTTTCTGGGCAGCACTGTTACATTACAGTCACCATAGCCAAAATCACCAGCGAAACTTTCGAAACCATTTTCACACTAGCCGCGAAATGCCAAACCGGCCAGGAGCGATGAGAGACGGCTTTATTCGCAGGCTATTTTTTACACAAGTTCTTTATAGTTTTCCAGTGGCCATTATAGACCAAGATATTTGCAGCTTTGTAGTTACTCTTATTGACAACCAAGAGAAATAATAATCTATATAATAGAAATTAGAAACTTACAGATTCAGCAGATTCTTTAATCCTGTAAAACGGTTTGGCAATAACTCTTCCAACAGGTTTTGAAACATTTCTCTAATGAAGCATAGAAACATATGCCTGTTAATTTAATTATCAACTATTGATAATAAAATCTTAAAACAATACCCATGTGGTACTTCTGTAAACATTTATTTTCAACTTGTTTTACCTGAGATTGTTTCATGTGCATTGCCAGGTAATAAAATACCTAAACAAAATGTCTTAATGAGTAATGAGTAAGTTTTTCCCATTTCTCTGACATACAAATTTGGTTGGTTAACTATTATGCCGCACAACAGAGAAAACCCCCTATATTCTAGATCTTCGCCAATTTCGCGCATCTGCACACATTACGGGCCTACCCAGTGATGTTTACCTTCAAAATAAATTCCTTCCAACATGGCGTCTCGATTGTATAACAACTCTATATTAAATCCGTTTAGCTTTACACTTTTGGTGCCACTGATTCACATAAACTAGCCCCTGAGGTAGGTACGATATATTTCGTTTCTACAGTGTTCGCTAAATTCGACTTAAGTTCGACTTAAAAATGCGTGTTACAGCAAGAGCTGAATAACTTCTCGAGTTTAGAGTCAGATATTATTTGGGGGCCAAACATCTTACTGGGGGCTAATCGACTTGAGTTTGGGGGTAATCGACTTCACTTTGGGGGTTAATCGACCTCGGACTCGGGGCTAACAGATTGGGGGCTAAACGACCGGATACCAACTGAACAAAAATCTGCCAAAGCTTGCTCGTCCTTGTTACCTTTTTTGCGTCAAGCTTTTGGTTTTTCCATTTATATATTTTAGCAGAAACAAGTCAGCGTTTTTGCATTTTTCTTTGTAAACTTCTCAACGTAAGAGTAACCGGTCTAGATGCCGGTCTAGACGGTCATAATCGATTTTAGCCAATCAAATCCGCGAATTTGGTAGTTCCCAGTCCTTGCGAGACACTGCCATATAATAAAAGATAAATACAAACGTACTACAGCAATAATAAAAGCAAATACATAAATAGAAAATATAAAAATAAAAATGAAATACATTGGTTCAACTAGTATTTGTTCAGGGAGAAGAGGCCGAAAATTAAAAAAAAAAGACTTACAAGTTGATGAGTCCTGAAAAAGTTTCAAATGTTCTTAGTTCTATTGCCCTTATTTCATTGTTGGACACATTCCTAAAACAAAAGAAGAAGAGAAACTTTGCATTGGAAAAAAATGTTACAGAACACAATTGTATGGGTTTTTTCTAGCTTTAGACAAGCTTTAGGCATGAGGTGTGTCTAATTTACTGTTTGATCAATAAATCAATGATAATGGAATGAACCGATTGTTGGTGTGGAGAAAAGATAGATTGGATTTGCACCCACGACCTTCCGTGCACTAGACTGATGATCTAACCACTGAGCTGCGAAAAACTCTAGTGGTGAACAGAGGTCAATTGTGGGTTGTGGCACAACGACTGCATCGCGCAATTACATTATTATGTCTAATACCATCCTCGTCCCCAGAGCCCTTTTCGTTTCTCTTAGCCAGCGGGGCCTTGGCACGAGAAACGAAGAAACTAAGGGCTCTAGGGTCAAACGATTTCCAGTCCTAGATTCCGGACTTCCGGTCTTCATGTATGCAGTCCTGAGATTTCAATATACTGTTTGGGAGAGTCATAGCGTTTTACACTTCCGCTCAAGGTTTCTTTGTTTCAAACATCCAAGCAAAAAAAGAGAGCAGAGCCGTTCGTTTCTCGGTTAAGAGAAGCGAAAAGCGCTATGGAAACGAGAATGGTCCAATACTTGATTTAGCTAAAAGCTCGTCACTTACAACGAGTTCACACCCGCAGGAGTGCTACAAAACTGTGATATGTTTCCCAAGTCACTCATTCTGCAAACTGCTGTAATGTTCTCATTATCACGAGAGCAGGTACATCTGGCATTTGTACCGCAAACTCTGCTTTCTCCAGCCTTGTTCTCCGCGAAGATGAGGAAGAAGTATATGACAAGGCTAAACGAGACGATTCGATTCATCTTGATTCGTATCAGTTGGACAAATGTTCTGAAATTTAAAGACACGTCAAGAGAATGGATTAAAAGTCAGGAACATTTATCGCATGACAACATCACTTGATATAATATCCCTTAAAGGAAGTTTGTGCCCGTCACTGCATTGCAGAACTTCTATCCATTTTCTACTTATACCATCTGTATATGAGCGTTGTTACGACATATCTCTTCAGTTCAGTTTTCCAGCAATTCATCAGTACTGGCAGTGGAGACAGAGCCGGCACCGTGAAAGTAAAGTAAATTACCCAAGACGAATACTACTTTTCTCTTTCCAATCTTGATCCAAACCTTGCAAACGGAGCGAAACGCGTTAACCTTTTTGCATCTACATGCGTCCTTTTGAAATGATATGGGATAAGTGCGTATCAAAAGAAGTGCAGCTGCCTGTTTCTTTTCAGCACACTTAGTCCTTCGATTTTAAAACTGATAAAGTGCGTTGGAAAGTTAAAAATCGCGTATGTTCAGTTTCTCCTCTGATTTAACAATCAAACCGGTCCGTGCTTTCGTCAATATCTATTCTGGGTTTCGCGCAATAAAATTACATTGAATAGTGAATAAAAGAAGAATAATATCTGAATTATCCGTATTTCCCTTTGACTGATCAATTGATGGGTTGTATAATAATAAGTTGTATAATCCTGGTCTCGCACATGATTCTATATCAAAGCAACAACAAGATAAAGGATAAAATCTACTTTGATCCTTAATCTTCTGCTGGGATTTGACTTAACATGACTTCATGCGCTTGCGCTTCTGCTTGAGAGAAGGTCTCTTACCATTGTAAACCGAATAAAACACAAGAGATGAATTTAATCTGGTGGAACACTTACATGGCACTGATCTCGTCTTCTCTGTTTTGCTACGAGCGTAAGTGCAGAATGTAAGCTTTTGGCAACGATGACTACGGCTCTGAGATTATAGCGTGGGACTGTGCAGAGCGAATGGTTTGGCCACAGTATGCGTAGCAGCACATTATTAGAAATTTTTAATTAAAAATGCTTCTCGCGACGAAAATAAAGAAGTTGATTTATTGGCAATGACCCACAATACGATAAATTTGTTTTCTTGATTTGACCATCATTCACGCTGACTGGCTCTTTAGTCCAGGGTGTAAACAATACATTTAATTTGAGTGAAAGCGATTTAGTTGCCTCCCCTTGTTGCAGAAATGAGCAATCACTCAAACAGCTGCTTGCTCAAATCCTTTATAATGCCTTACTATGTATATACAGCTATTAAGCAGACATTGCAATTAATATTATTAATTTAAAAAATCTCTCCAGCGGTAGGGTAATCTCTTCTGCGCATGGAATGTAAACAGTAAGATCTTGTGACAGTACATATCATGCACGTTGAGAATATTTCTGTGGGGTTTGTGGAACAAATGTTCCAAATTAAGACCAAATCAATTTTTGTGGCTATCGGTATTTTTAATTAAGCAGCTAAAAAACCTGCAATTTTCAAAATGCAAGAGAGGCCTGAAAAATTTGAAGGCCAATGGCAAGAACTACTACACACAAAAGCTGACAATGCTTGCAAGAAGCTATTGTCCTGATCAATCTTTACTCTTATTATCACTGTTAACCGCATCTAAATTAGATTTTTCTTCGACCCTTTGTCTTTGACTCCAAATAATCAAAAGCTTTTTTTTTTCATACTATAAATTTCATTTTCACAAGGTGGACAGACCTGCAATAATCACGATTTCAAGCATCTTGTAAAGTAAAAACTACTGAGTGGAAAATATGAGCAAATTATCTTGTGAAATTCTGCTGGAGTACTATCGTTCAATCTCCGACTTTGACGACTTCTATTCGACGTACATCGCTAATTGTATCTTTAACAGTTTTCTCAGCTATACAGCCATCGTTTTGAATATTGCAGCTGTTCATGCGATACTGAAAACTTCTACGCTGTCGAAAACTTTGAAGACATTGCTCGTGAGTCTTGCTGTTTCTGATGTAGGTGTTGGTTTGCTCGTCCAACCATTTTTCATCTCACTTCTGGTCAAGTGGCTCCAGCAAAGCAATCCCGGCTGTTTCGTTTACTGGTTTTTTGCAGCAGTCGTAGGATTTGTTTCTTCCACTTCGTTCTTTGGTGTTGTGGTCATCAGTGTAGACAGGTTCTTGGCTATTCATTTTCATCTCAGATATCAGGAACTTGTGACTCACAAGCGAGTTGTTGCTATGGTGATCTCAGTATGGGTGTTGAGTGTGTTTTCGTGGATACTGCTTATATCGGGTATTTACGTTGCATTTATTTCCATTGTCGGCAATGTTTGTCTCCTTCTTACAGCACTGGTTTACAGCCGAGTTTATGTGGTTTTGCGGCGCCACCAAAACCAAATTCAAGCCCTGCAAGTAACTCAAGTAGCCACGAATGGCAATGAAATGGCAAATTTCGCGAGCATTAGAAAATCTGCTGTCTGTACATTTTATACATATTTTGTGTTTTTGGTTTGCTACGCGCCTTGGTTTAGCTGTTCGATTGCCTATAAGGTCTATGGCCCGAGTACCGAGATAAAGAAATGTTTACTCTATTCAGGAACTGTCATGCTTCTTAATTCAACATTGAACCCTGTTATTCACTGTTGGAAGATGAAGCATATTCGCTGTACTGTCATTAGCTGAGGAACATGTCTTGGCACAGAATTCGATAATCATAAGAAAACCAATTCGGAGTTAGGATGGTCTGATCCATACACATAGCAACTCTATTTGACCTCGGATTTACAGAATGGCTGGAAACATAAACATATCCGCCAAAGAAAAAAAACTGCTCTAGACTAATTTGAGGAACCAAATAAAGTCCATTAACATCAACATTAAGCACTGTAAGCTATCCAGTCTTAGATCAAAATAATAGATTGTGCATGGTTTAGGTACGCACAGTCGACAGTCAGTTGACAGTCAACGATCGACAGCCAACTTGTGATTATGATTATATATATAATTATACGTATTATGAGATTACATACACCTTTTTCCATAGTGTTATTGCAATTAAATGAAAAAGCAGCTGCTGCTCATTATACATATTTATTAAATCCATTTTAAAATCACTGGTGATTGTTGCAATCTGAATGGCTCTCAGCAGTGCGATTTTTTTTACGAACCGCACTATTTTTGGCTCTAAATCGCATCTTTTTCCCAGCCAATAAGAAAACGTGGAAAAACCGCGGTTTCAACACAATTGGACGGCCTTCGTCAACCAGGCTATTTGCGCTGCTTGGAAAAGCCTACCCAAAATGGTGGCATGAAACCGACCTCGTGGAATTCGATCCAAAGCGTGTTTTTTCGTTTCGCCCCGATGGGGAGAGTCGAAAAACGCGTTTTGAACACAATTGGACGACCTTCGTCAACCCGGCTTTTTGCGCTGCTTGGAAAAGCCCACGCAAAATCCTCGTATGAAACCGACCTTGTGTAATTCGTTCCCAAGGGTGTTTTTTCGTTTCGCCCCGATGTGGAAAGTCGAAAAAACGCGTTTTGAACGAAATTGGACGACCTTCGTCAACAAGGGTTTTTGCGCTGCTCGGAAAAGCTCACCCAAAATGGTGGTATGAAACCGACCTCGTGGAATTCAATCCCAAGGGTGTTTTTTCGTTTCCCCTCGATGGGAAAAGTCGAAAAAACGCGTTTTCAACGCAATTGGATGACCTTCGTCAACAAGGGTTTTTGCGCTGCTTGGAAAAGCCCACCCAAAATGGTGGTATGAAACCGAACTCGAGGAATTCAAGCCCAAGGGTGTTTTTTCGTTTCCCCCCGATTGGGAAACTCCAAAAAACGCGTTTTAAACGCAATTGGATGACCTTCGTCAACCCGGCTTTTTGCGCTGCTTGGAAAAGCCAACCCAAAATGGTGGTATGAAACCGACCTCGTGGAATTCGATCCCAAGCGTGTTTTTTCGTTTCGCCCCGATGGAGAAAGTCGAGAAAACGCGTTTTCAACGCAATTGGACTACCTTCGTGAACGCGGCTTTTTGCGCTGCTTGCAAAAGGCCACCCAAAACGGTCGTAAGCAACCGACCTCGTGGAATTCAATCCCAAGGGTGTTTTTTCGTTTCGCCCCCGATGTGGAAAGTCGAAAAAACGCGTTTTCAACGCAATTGAACGACCTTCGTCAACCCGGCTTTTTCCGCTGCTTGGAAAAGCCCACCCAAAGTGGTCGTATGAAAACGAGCTCGTGGAATGCGATCCCAAGGGTGTTTTTTCGTTTCGCCCCGATGTGGAAAGTCGAAAAAACGCGGTTTGAACGCAATTGGACGACCTTCGTCAACCCGGCTTTTATCGCTGCTTGGAAAAGCCCACCCAAAATGGTGGTATGAAACCGACCTCGTGGAATTCGATCCCAAGCGTGTTGTTTCGTTTCGCCCCGATGTGGAAAGTCGAAAACACGCGTTTTGAACGCAATTGGACGACCTTCGTCAAAAAGGGTTTTTTCGCTGCTCGGAAAAGCTCACCCAAAATGGTGGTATGAAACGACCTCGTGGAATTCAATCCCAAGGGTGTTTTTTCGTTTCCCCCCGATGGGAAAAGCCCCAAAAACGCGTTTTCAACGCAATTAGATGACCTTCGTCAACAAGAGTTTTTGCGCTGCTTGGAAAAGCCCACCCAAAATGGTGGTATGAAACCGACCTCGTGGAATTCAAGCACAAGGGTGTTTTTTCGTTTCCCCCCGATTGGGAAAGTCCAAAACACGCGTTTTAAACACAATTGGTTGACTTTCGTCAACCCGGCTTCTTGCGCTGCTTGGAAAAGCCAACCCAAAATGGTGGTGTGAAACCGACCTCGTGGAATTCGATCCCAAGCGTGTTTTTTCGTTTCGCCCCGATGGGGAAAGTCCAGAAAACGCGTTTTCAACGCAATTAGACGACCTTCGTGAACGCGGCTTTTTGCGCTGCTTGCAAAAGGCCACCCAAAATGGTGGTATGAAACCGAACTCGAGGAATTCAAGCCCAAGGGTGTTTTTTCGTTTCCCCCCGATTGGGAAACTCCAAAAAACGCGTTTTAAACGCAATTGGATGACCTTCGTCAACCCGGCTTTTTGCGCTGCTTGGAAAAGCCCACCCAAAATGGTGGTATGAAACCTACCTCGTGGAATTCGATCCCAAGGGTGTTTTTTTGTTTCGCCCCGATGGGGAAAGTCGAGAAAACGCGTTTTCAACGCAATTGGACTACCTTCGTGAACGCGGCTTTTTGCGCTGCTTGCAAAAGGCCACCCAAAATGGTCGTAAGCAACCGACCTCGTGGAATTCGATCCCAAGGGTGTTTTTTCGTTTCGCCCCCGATGTGGAAAGTCGAAAAAACGCGTTTTGAACGCAATTGCACGACCTTCGTCAACGACGGTTTTTTTCGCTGCTTGGAAAAGCCCACCCAAAATGGTAGTATCAAACCGACCTCGTGGAATTCAAGCCCAAGGGTTTTTTTTCGTTTCCCCCCGATGTGGAAAGTCGAAGAAACCCGTTTTCAACGGAATTGGACGACCTTCGTCGAAGAGGGTTTTTGCGCTGCTTAGAAAAGCCCACCCAAAATGGTGGTATGTAACTGACCTCGTGGAATTCGATCCCAAGGGTGTTTCTTCGTTTCGCCCCGATGTGGAAAGTCGAAAAAACGCGTTTTCAACGCATTTGGACGACCTTCGTCAAGAAGGGTTTTTGCGCTTCTTGGAAAAGCCCACCCAAAATGGTGGTATCAAACCGACCTTGTGGAATTCAATCCCAAGGGTGTTTTTTCGTTTCGCCCCGATGGGGAAAGTCGAAAAAACGCGTTTTCAACGCAATTGAACGACCTTCGTCAACCCGGCTTTTTCCGCTGCTTGGAAAAGCCCGCCCAAAGTGGTGGTATGAAACCGACCTCGTGGAATTCGATCCCAAGCGTGTTGTTTCGTTTCGCCCCGATGTGGAAAGTCGAAAACACGCGTTTTGAACGCAATTGGACGACCTTCGTCAAAAAGGGTTTTTTCGCTGCTCGGAAAAGCTCACCCAAAATGGTGGTATGAAACGACCTCGTGGAATTCAATCCCAAGGGTGTTTTTTCGCTTCCCCCCGATGGGAAAAGTCGAAAAAACGCGTTTTCAACGCAATTGGATGACCTTCGTCAACAAGAGTTTTTGCGCTGCTTGGAAAAGCCCACCCAAAATGGTGGTATGAAACCGACCTCGTGGAATTCAAGCACAAGGATGTTTTTTCGTTTCCCCCCGATTGGGAAAGTCCAAAACACGCGTTTTAAACACAATTGGTTGACTTTCGTCAACCCGGCTTCTTGCGCTGCTTGGAAAAGCCAACCCAAAATGGTGGTGTGAAGCGGACCTCGTGGAATTCGATCCCAAGCGTGTTTTTTCGTTTCGCCCCGATGGGGAAAGTCCAGAAAACGCGTTTTCAACGCAATTAGACGACCTTCGTGAACGCGGCTTTTATCGCTGCTTGCAAAAGGCCACCCAAAATAGTGGTATGCAACCGACCTCGTGGAATTCGATCCAAAGGGTGTTTTTTCGTTTCGCCCCCGATGTGCAAAGTCGAAAAAACGCGTTTTGAACGCAATTTGACGACCTTCGTCAACGACGGTTTTTTCGCTGCTTGGAAAAGCCCACCCAAAATGGTAGTATGAAACCGACCTCGTGGAATTCAATCCCAAGGGTGTTTTTTCGTTACCCCCCGATGTGGAAAGTCGAAGAAACTCGTTTTGAACGGAATTGGACGACCTTCATCAAGAAGGGTTTTTGACCTGCTTGGAAAAGCCCACCCAAAATGGTGGTATCAAACCGACCTTGTAGAATTCAATCCCAAGGGTGTTTTTTCGTTTCGCCCCGATGGGGAAAGTCGAAAAAACGCGTTTTCAACGCAATTGGACGACCTTCGTCACCCCGGCTTTTTGCGCTACTTGGAATACCCAAGCCAACATGGTGGTATGAAACCGACCTCGTGGAATTCGATCCCAAGGGTGTTTTTTCGTTTCGCCCCGATGGGAAAAGTCGAAAAAACGCGTTTTCAACGCAATTGGATGACCTTCGTCAACAAGGGATTTTGCGCTGCTTGGAAAAGCCCACCCAAAATGGTGGTATGAAACCGACCTCGTGGAATTCAAGCCCAAGGGTGTTTTTTCGTTTCCCCCCGATTGCGAAAGTCCAAAAAACGCGTTTTAAACGCAATTGGACGACCTTCGTCAACCCGGCTTTTTCCGCTGCTTGGAAAAGCCCACCCAAAATGGTGGCATGAAACCGACCTCGTGGAATTCGATCCCAAGCGTGTTTTTTCGTTTCGCCCCGATGGGGAAAGTCGAAAAAACGCGTTTTCAACGCAATTGGACGACCTTCGTCAACCCTTCTTTTTTCGCTGCTTGCAAAAGGCCACCCAAAATGGTGGTATGAAACCGACCTCGTGGATTTCGATCCCAAGCGTGTCTTTTCGTTTCGCCCCGATGGGAAAAGTCGAAAAAACGCATTTTAAACGCAATTGGACGACCTTCGTCACCCCGGTTTTTGCGCTGCTTAGAATACCCAAGCCAAAATGCTGGTATGAAATCGACCTCGTGGAATTCGATCCCAAGGGTGTTTTCTCGTTTCGCCCCGATGCGGAAAGTCGAAAAAACGCGTTTTGAAAGCAGTTGGATGACCTTCGTCAAAAAGGGTTTTTGCGCTGCTTGGAAAAGCCCACCCAGAATGGTGGTAAGAAACCAACCCTATGGAATTCAATCCCAAGGGTGTTTTTTCGTTTCCCGCCGATGGGGAAAGTCGAAAAAACGCGTTTTCAACGCAATTGGACGACCTTCGAGAACCCGGCTTTTTGCCCTGCTTGGAAAAGCCCACCCAAAATTGTGGTATGAAACCGACCTCGTGGAATTCGATCGAAGGGTGTTTTTTCGTTTCGCCCCGATGGGGAAGGTCGAAAAAACAGGTTTTGAAGGAAATTTGACGACCTTCGCCAACCCGGCTTTTTGCGCTGCTTGGAAAAGCCCACCTAAAATGGTGGGCTTTTAAAGGGACCTCGTGGTTTTTTTTCGTTTCGACCCGATGGGGAAAACCCAAAAAAAAGCGTTTTCACCGCAATTGGACGACCTTTGTCAACCTGCCTTTTTGAGCTGCTTGGAAAAGCCCACCCAAAATGGTGGTATGAAACTGACCTCGTGGAATTCGATCCCAATGGTGTTTTATCGTTTCGATCCGATGGGGAAAGTCTAAAAATCGTTTTTTCAACGCAACTGGACGACTTTCGTCTACCCTGGTTTTTGCGCTCCTTGTAAACGCCCACCCAAAATGGTGGTATGAAAGCGACCTCGTGGAATTCGATCCCAAGGGTGTTTTTTCGTTTCGACCCGATGGGGAAAGTCCAAAAAACCCGTTTTCACCGCAACTGGACGACCTTCGTCAACCCGCCTTTTTGCGCTGCTTGGAAAAGCCCACCCAAAATGGTGGTATGAAACCAACCTCGTGGAATTCGATCCCAAGGCTGTTTTTTCGTTTCGCCCCGATTGGAAAAGTCGAAAAAACGCGTTTTCAGCATAATTGGACGACCTTCGTCAACCCGGCTTTTTTCGCTGCTTGGAAACGCCCACAGAAATGGCTGGTATTAAACCTAACTCGTGGAATTCGACCCCTAAGGGTGTTTTTTCGCTTCGGACCGATGGGGAAAGTCGAAAAAACGCGTTTTCAACGCAATTGGATGACGTTCGTCAACCCGGCTTTTTGCGCTGCTTATAAAGCCAACCCAAAATGGTGGTATGAAACCGACCTCGTGGAATTCGATCCCAAGCGTGTTGTTTCGTTTCGCCCCGATGGGGAAAGTCGAAAAAACGCGTTTTGAACGCAATTGGACGACCTTCGTCAACCCGGCTTTTTGCGCTGCTTAGAAAAGCCCACCCAAAATGGTGGTATGAAACCGACCTCCTGGAATTCGATCCCAAGCCTGTTTTTTCGTTTCTCCCCGATGGGGAAACTCGAAAAAACGCGTTTTCAACGCAACTGTACGACCTTCGTCAACCCGGCTTTTTGCGCTGCTTGGAAAAGGCCACCCAATATGGTCGTATGAAAACGACCTCGTGGATTGGGATCCCAAGGGTGTTTTTGCGTTTCGCCCCGATGGCAAAGTCGAAAAAACGTGTTTTGAACGCAATTGGACGACCTTCGTCAACCCGGCTTTTTGCACTGCTTGGAAAAGCCCACCCAAAATTGTGGTATGAAACACACCTCGTGGAATTCGATCCCAAGGGTGTTTTTTCGTTTCGCCCCGATGTGGAAAAACGAAAAAACGCGTTTTGAACGCAATTGGACGACCTTCGTCAACAAGGGTTTTGCGCTGCTTGGAAAAGCCCACCCAAAATGGTGGTATGAAACCGACCTCCTGGAATTCAATCCCAATGGTGTTTTTTCGTTTCGTCATAATGGGGAAAGTCGAAAAAACGCGTTTTGAACACAATTGAACGACCTTCGTCATCCCGGCTTTTTGCGCTGCTTGGAAAAGCCCACCCAAAATGGTGGTATGAAACCAACCTCGTGCAATTCGATCCCAAGCGTATTTTTTCGTTTGGACCCGATGAGGAAAGTCGAAAAGACGCGTTTTCAACGCAATTGGACGACCTTGGTAAACCCGGCTTTTTGCGCTTCTTTGAAAAGCCAGGCCAAAAAAGTGGCATGAAACAGACCTCGTGGAATTCGATCCCAAGGGTGTTTTTTCGTTTCGCCCCGGTGGGGAAAGTCGAAAAAACGCATTTTCAACACAATTGGACGACCGTAGTCAACCCGGCTTTTTGCGCTGCTTGGAGAAGCCCACCCAAAATGGTGGTATGAAACCGACCTCGTGGAATACAATCCCAAGGGTGTTTTTCTTTCGCCCCGATGGGGAAAGTCGAAAAACGCGTTTTCACCGCCACTGGACGACCTTCTTCAACCAGGCTTTTTGCTCTGCTTGGAAAAGCCCACCCAAAATGGTAGTATGAAACCAACCTCGTGGAATTCAATCCCAAGGGTGTTTTTTCGTTACCCCCCGATGTGGAAAGTCGAAGAAACTCGTTTTGAACGGAATTGGACGACCTTCGTAAAGAAGGGTTTTTGGGCTGCTTGGAAAAGCCCAGCCAAAATGGTGGTATCAAACCGACCTTGTAGAATTCAATCCCAAGGGTGTTTTTTCGTTTCGGCCCGATGAGGAAAGTCGAAAAAACGCGTTTTCATCGCAATTGGGTTGGCTTTTCCAAGCAGCGAAAAAAGCCGTGTTGACAAAGGTCGTCCAAAATGGTGGTATGAAACCGACCTCGTGGAATTCGATCCCAAGCGTGTCTTTTCGCTTCGCCCCGATGGGGAAAGTCGAAAAAACGCGTTTTCAACGCAATTGGACGACCTTCGTCAACCCTTCTTTTTTCGCTGCTTGCAAAAGGCCACCCAAAATGGTGGTATGAAACCGACCTCGTGGAATTCGATCCCAAGCGTGTCTTTTCGTTTCGCCCCGATGGGAAAAGTCGAAAAAACGTGTTTTAAACGCAATTGGAGGACCTTCGTCTCCCCGGTTTTTGCGCTGCTTGGAATACCCAAGCCAAAATGGTGGTATGAAACCGACCTCGTGGAATTCGATCCCAAGGGTGTTTTTTCGTTTCGACCCGATGGGGAAAGTCCAAAAAACGCGTTTTCACCGCAACTTGACGACGTTCGTCAACCCGCCTTTTTGCGCTGCTTGGAAAAGCCCACGCAAAATGGTGGTATGAAACCGACCTCCTGGAATTCAATCCCAATGGTGTTTTTTCGTTTCGCCACAATGGGGAAAGTCGAAAAAACGCGTTTTGAACGCAATTGAACGACCTTCGTCATCCCGGATTTTACGCTGCTTGGAAAAGTCTACCCAAAATGGTGGTATGAAACCGACCTCGTGGAATTAGATCCCAAGCGTGTTTTTTCGTTTCGCTCCGATGGGAAAGTCGAGAAAACGCGTTTTCAACGCAATTGGACGACCTTCGTCAACCCGGCTTTTTGCGCTGCTTGGAAAAGCCCACCCAAAATGGTGTTATGAAACCGACCACGTGGAATTTGATGCCAAGGGTGTTTTTTCGTTTCGCCCCGATGGGGAAAGTCGAAAAAATGCGTTTTCAACGCAATTGGACGACCTTCGTCAACTCTGCTTTTTGCGCTGCTTGAAAAAGCCCTCCTAAAATGGTGGTATGAAACCGACCTCGTAAAATTCGATGCCAAGGGTGTTTTCTCGTTTCGCCTCGATCGAGAAAGTCTAAAAAATGCGTGTTCAACACAATTGGACGACCTCAGTTAATCCGGCTTTTTGCGCTGCTTGGAAAAGCCAACCCAAAATGGTGGTATGATACCGACCTCGTGGAATTCGATCCCAAAGGGGTTTTTTCGTTTCGCCCCGATGGGGAAAGTCGAAAAAAATGCGGTTTCAACGCCATTGGACGACCTTCGTCAACCCGGCTTTTTACGCTGCTTGGAAAAGCTCACCCAAAATGGTGGTATGAAACCGACCTTGTGCAATTCGATCCCAAGGGTGTCTTTTTGTTTCGTCGTGATCCGGAAAGTCGAAAAAACGAGTTTTAAAGGCAATTGTACGCCCTTGGTCAACAAGGGTTTTTGCGCTGCTTGGAAAAGCCCACCCAAAATCGTGGTATGAAACCGACCACGTGGAGTTCGATCCCAAGGGTGTTTTTTCGTTTCGCCCCGAAAGGGAAAGTCGAAAAAACAGGTTTCAAAAGCAATTGGACGAGCTTCGTCAACACAGCTTTTAGCGCTGCTTGGAAAAGCCCACCCGAAATTGTGGTTTGAGACCGACCTCGTGGAACTCGATCCCAAGGGTGTTTTTTCGTTTCGCCCCGATGGGGAAAGTCTAAAAAACGCGTTTTCAACGCAATTGGACGACCTTCGTCAACCCGTCTTTTTGCGCTGCTTGGAAAAGTCCACCCAAAATGGTGGAATGAAACCGACCTCGTGGAATTCGATCCCAAGCGTGTTTTTTCGTTTCGCCCGGATGGGGAAAGTCGATAAAACTCATTTTCAACGAAATTAGACGACCTTCCTCAACCCGGCTTTTTGCACTGCTTGGAGAAGCCCACCCTTAATGGTGGTATGAAACCGACCTCGTGGAATTCGATCCCAAGGGTGTTGTTTCGTTTCGCCCCGATGGGGAAAGTCGAAAAAACAGGTTTTCAACGCAATTGGACGACATTCGTCAACCCGGCTTATTGCGCTGCTTGGAAAAGCCCATCCAAAATGGTGGCATGAAACCGACCTCACGGAATTCGATTCCAAGGATGTTTTTTCGTTTCGCCCCGATTGGGAAAGTCGAAAAAACGCCTTCTGAACGCAATTGTACGACCATTGTTAACCCGGCTTTTTGCGCTGCTTGGAAACGCCCACCCAAAATGGTGGTATGAAACCTACCTCATGGAGTTCGATCCCAAGAGTGTTTTTTCGTTTCGCCCCGATGGGGAAAGTCGAAAAAACGCGTTTTGAACGCAATTTGACGACCTTCGTCAACCCGGCTTTTTGCACTGCTCTGAAAAGCCCACCCAAAATGGTGGTATGAAACTGACCTCGTGGAATTCGATCTCAAGGGTGCTTTTTCTTCTCGCCCCGATGGGGAAAGTCGAAAAAACGCGCGTTCACCGCAATTGCACGACCTTGGTCAACTCTGCTTTTTGCGCTCCTTGAAAAAGCCCACCCAAAATGGTGGTATGAAAGCGACCTCGTATAATTCGATCCCAAAGGTGTTTTTTCGTTTCGCCCGGATGGGGAAAGTCGATAAAACGCATTTTCAACGCAATTAGACGACCTTCGTCAACCCGGCTTTTTGCACTGCTTGGAGAAGCCCACCCAAAATGGTTGTATGAAATCGACATCGCAAATTTCGATCCCAAGCATGTTTTTCCGTTTCGCCCCGATGGGGAAATTCGAAAAAACGCGTTTGCTTTGCTTGGAAAAGCCTACCCAAAATGATGGTATGAAACCGACCTGGTGGAATTCGATCCGAAGGGTGTTTTTTCTTTTCGCCCCAATGGGGAAAGTCCAATAAACGCGTTTTCAACCCAATTGGACCACCTTCGTCAATTCGGGTGTTTGCGCTGATTGGAAAAGCCCACCCAAAATGGTGGTATAACACCGACTTCGTTGAATTCGATCCCAAAGGTGTTTTTTCGTTTCGCCCCGATCGGGAAAGTCGAAAAAACGCGTTTTCAACGCAATTGGACGAACTTCGTCAACCCGGCTTTTTGCACTACTCTGAAAAGCCCACCCAAAATGGTGGTATGAAACTGACCTCGTGGAATTCGATCTCAAGGGTGCTTTTTCTTCTCGCCCCGATGGGGAAAGTCGAAAAAACGCGCGTTCACCGCAATTGCACGACCTTCGTCAACTCTGCTTTTTGTGCTCCTTGAAAAATCCCACCCAAAATGGTGGTATGAAAGCGACCTCGTGGAATTCGATTTCAGGAGTATTTTTACGTTTTGCCCCGATGGGGAAAGTCGAAAAAACGCGTTTAGAACGCAATTGTACGACCTTCGTTAACCCGGCTTTTTGCATTGCTCTGAAAAGCCCACCCAAAATGGTGGTATGAAACTGACCTCGTGGAATTCGATCTCAAGAGTGCTTTTTCTTCTCGCCCCGATGGGGAAAGTCGAAAAAACGCGCGTTCACCGAAATTGCACGACCTTCGTCAACTCTGCTTTTTGTGCTCCTTGAAAAAGCCCACCCAAAATGGTGGTATGAAAGCGACCTCGTGCAATTCGATCCCAAAGGTGTTTTTTCGTTTCGCCCCTAAGGGGAAAGTCCAAAAAATGCGTTTTGAACGCGATTGTACGACATTCGTCAACCCGGCTTTTTGCGCTGCTTGGAAAAGCGCACCCAAAATGGTCGTTTGTAACCGACCTCGTAAAATTCGATCCCAAGGGTGTTTTTTCGTTTCGCCCCGATGAAGAAAGTCAAAAAAACGCGTTTTCAACGCAATTGGACGACCTTCGTCAACCCGCGTTTTTGCGCTGCTTGGAAAAGCCCACCCAAAATGGTGGTATGAAACCGACCTCGTGCAATTCGATCCCAAGCATGTTTTTTCGTTTCGCCCCGATGGGGAAATTCGAAAAAACGCGTTTTGAACGCAATTGTACGACCATTGTCATCCCGCCTTTTTGCGCTGTTTGGAAAAGCCCACCCAAAATGGTCGTTTGTAACCGACCTCGTAAAATTCGATCCCAAGGGTGTTTTTTCGTTTCGCCCCGATGGGGAAAGTCAAAAAAACGCGTTTTCAACGCAATTGGACGACCTTCGTCAACCCGCGTTTTTGCGCTGCTTGGAAAAGCCCACCCAAAATGGTGGTATGAAACCGACCTCGTGCAATTCGATCCCAAGTGTGTTTTTACGCTTCGGCCCGATGGGGAAAGTCGAAAAAACGCGTTTTCAACGCAATTTGACGACCTTCGTCAACCCCGGTTTTTGCGCTGCTTGGAAAAGTCCACCCAAAATGGTGGAATGAAACCGACCTCGTGGAATTCGATCCCAAGAGTGTTTTTTCGTTTCGCCCGGATGGGGAAAGTCGATAAAACGCATTTTCAACGCAATTAGACGACCTTCGTCAACCCGGCTTTTTGCACTGCTTGGAGAAGCCCACCCAAAATGGTTGTATGAAATCGACATCGCAAATTTCGATCCCAAGCATGTTTTTTCGTTTCGCCCCGATGGGGAAATTCGAAAAAACGCGTTTGCTTTGCTTGGAAAAGCCTACCCAAAATGATGGTATGAAACCGACCTGGTGGAATTCGATCCGAAGGGTTGTTTTTCTTTTTGCCCCAATGGGGAAAGTCCAATAAACGCGTTTTCAACCCAATTGGACCACCTTCGTCAATTCGGGTGTTTGCGCTGATTGGAAAAGCCCACCCAAAATGGTGGTATAACACCGACTTCGTTGAATTCGATCCCAAGGGTGTTTTTTCGTTTCGCCCCGATCGGGAAAGTCAAAAAAACGCGTTTTCAACGCAATTGGACGAACTTCGTCAACTCGCCTTTTGGCGCTGCTTGGAAAAGCCCACCCAAAATGGTGGTATGAAACCGACCTCGTGGAATTCGATTTCAAGAGTGTTTTTACGTTTCGCCCCGATGGGGAAAGTCGAAAAAACGCGTTTTGAACGCAATTGTACGACCTTCGTCAACCCGGCCTTTTGCACTGCTCTGAAAAGCCCACCCAAAATGATGGTATGAAACTGACCTCGTGGAATTCGATCTCAAGGGTGCTTTTTCTTCTCGCCCCGATGGGGAAAGTCGAAAAAACGCGCGTTCACCGCAATTGCACGACCTTCGTCAACTCTGCTTTTTGTGCTCCTTGAAAAAGCCCACCCAAAATGGTGGTATGAAAGCGACCTCGTGTAATTCGATCCCAAAGGTGTTTTTTCGTTTCGCCCCTAAGGGGAAAGTCCAAAAAATGCGTTTTGAACGCGATTGTACGACATTCGTCAACCCGGCTTTTTGCGCTGCTTGGAAAAGCGCACCCGAAATGGTTGTATGAAATCGACATCGCAAATTTCGATCCCAAGCATGTTTTTTCGTTTCGCCCCGATGGGGAAATTCGAAAAAACGTGTTTAGAACGCAATTGTACGACCATTGTCAACCCGCCTTTTTGCGCTGCTTGGAAAAGCCCACACAAAATGATTGTATGAAACGGACCTCGTGGAATTCGATGCGAAGGGTGTTTTTTCGTTTCGCCCCGATGGGGAAAGTCGAAAAACGCGTTTTCAACGCACTTGGACGACCTTCGTCAACCCAGCTTTTTGCGCTGCTTGGAAAAGCCCGCCCAAAATGGTGGTATGAAACCGGCCTAGTGGAATTCGATCCCAAGGGTGTTTTTTCGTTTTGCCACGATGGGGAAAGTGGAAAAACGCGTTTTCAATGCAATTGGACAATCTTCGTCAACAAGGCTTTTTGCGCTGCTTGGAAAAGTCCACCCAAAATTTTTGTATGAAACCGACACGTGGAATTCGATCCAAAGGGTGTTTTTTCCTTTCGCCCCGATGGGGAAATGCGAAAATGCGCGTTTTCAATGCAATTGGACGACCTTCGTCAACCCGCCTTTTTTCGCTTTTTGGAAAAGCCCACCCAAAATGGTGGTATGAAACAGACCTCGTGGAATTCGATCCCAAGGCTGTTTTTTCCTTTCGCCCCGATGGGGAAAGTCGAAAAAACGCGTTTTCAACGCAATTGGACGACCTTCGTCAACCCGGCTTTTTGCGCTGCTTGGAAAAGCCCACCCAAAATGGTGTTATGAAACCGACCACGTGGAATTCGATCCCAAGGGTGTTTTTTCGTTTCGCCCCGATGGGGAAAGTCGAAAAAATGCGTTTTCAACGCAATTGGACGACCTTCGTCAACTCTGCTTTTTGCGCTGCTTGAAAAAGCCCTCCTAAAATGGTGGTATGAAATCGACCTCGCGAAATTCGATCCCAAGGGTTTTTTTTCGTTTCGCCCCGATCGGGAAAGTCGAAAAATCGCGTTTTGAACGCAATTCGACGACCTTCGTCAGCCCGGCTTTTTGCGCTGCTTTGAAAAGCCCACCCAAAATGGTGGTATGAAACCGACCTCGTGAAATTTAATCCCAAAGGTGTTTTTTCGTTTCGCCCCGAAGGGGAAGGTCCAAAAAATGCGTTTTGAACGCAATGGTACGATATTAATCAACCCGGCTTTTTGCGCTGCTTGGAAAAGCGCACCCAAAATGGTTGTATGAAATCGACATCGTAAATTTCGATCCCAAGCAAGTTTTTTCGTTTCGCCCCGATGGGGAAAGTCGAAAAAACGCGTTTTCAACGAACTTGGACGACCTTCGTCTACCCAGCTTTTTGCGCTGCTTGGAAAAGCCCGCCCAAAATGGTGGTATGAAACCGACCTCGTGGAATTCGATCCCAAGGGTGTTTTTTCGTTTTGCCGCGATGGGGAAAGTTGAAAAACGCGTTTTGAATGCAATTGGACAATCTTCGTCAACAAGGCTTTTTGCGCTGCTTGGAAAAGCCCACCCAAAATGGTGGTATGAAACCGACATCGTGGAATTCGATCCCAAGGCTGTTTTTTCTTTTCGCCCCGATGGGGAAAGTCGAAAAAACGCGTTTTCAACGCTATTGGACGACCTTCGTTAACCCGGCTTTTTGCGCTGCTTGGAAAAGCCC
Source organism: Meandrina meandrites (assembly GCA_963693305.1). NCBI lineage: Eukaryota > Metazoa > Cnidaria > Anthozoa > Scleractinia > Meandrinidae > Meandrina > Meandrina meandrites. The sequence continues at coordinate 21,205,284 of OY855904.1, forward strand.
ACCCAAAATGGTGGTATGAAACCGACCTCGTGGAATTCGATCCCAAGGGTCTTTTTTCGTTTCGCCCCGATTGGGAAAGTCGAGAAAACGCGTTTTCAACGCAATTTGACGACCTTCGTCAACCCGGGTTTTTTACAGTCACCATAGCCCAAATCACCAGCGGAACTTTCGAGACCATTTTCACACCAGCCGCGAAACGTCTAACCGGCCAGGAGCGATGAAAGATGGCTGTATTCTCAGGCTATTTTTTACACATGTTCTTTATAGTTTTCCAGTGGCCATTATAGACCAAGATATTTGCAGCTTTGTAATTACTCTTGCTTTCAACCAAGAGAAATAATAATTTATAATAGAAATATGAAACTTACAGCTTCAGCAGATTCTTTAATCCTGTAAAACTGTTTGGCAACAGGTTTTGAGACATTTCTCTGATTAAGGAAAAAATAGAAACAGTCATGTGCCTGTTAATTTAATTATCAACTACAGATAATAAGATCTTAAAGCAAACTGTCAATAATATTTTTTTAACAGTTTCAAATAGTTAAATACCTTAAGCTGTTTCCTGTGCATTGTTAGTTGATAAAATGCCTAACTTAACAAAGTGAACTTTTTAAGTTTTTTCCCATTTCTCTGAGATACAAATTTGGTTGGTTAACTATATTATGCCGCACTTTTAGAATAAGATAAATACAAACGCACTATAGCAATAATAAAAGCAAATATATAAATAACAAATATAAAAGTAAAAATGAGATACATCGGCTCAACTAGTATATTTCAAGAGGCCGAAAAATTAAAATAATTGACTTACAATTTTATGAGTCCTGAAAAAGTTTCAAATGTTCTTAGTTCTATTGTCCTTATTTCATTGTTTGACACATTCCTGAAACAAAAGAAGAAGAGAAACTTTACCATGGAAACAAAATGTTACTGATCCCAGAACACAACTGTATGGGTTTGTTCCAGGTTTAGACATAAGGTGTATCTAGTCTACTGTTTGATCAGTAAATCAATGATAATGGAATGAACCTATTGTGTCTGTGGAGAAAGGAACGCAGAAAAACACATTAATAGGAGTTTAAAGATTGGATTGACCTTCCGTACACTAGACTGATGATCTAACCACTGAGCTACTGAAAACTCTAGTGGTGAGCAGTGGTCAATTGTTGGTTGTGGCACAACGACTGCATCACGAATCATATTATTATGTCCAATACCCAGGGCCCGCGCAGTAACATTTTGAGTGGAGAGGGGGGGGGGGGGGGGGGGGGGGGGGGGGGGGGCTTAAACGTGAACGTGTAATAGTAATAGTTAGCCAGGGGGCTTTGGCGTATCGGCTGTATTGCCTACTACCGGCACACCATAATACTTATAAATATCAATTAATTATAGTGTATAGATACCAACGTTCAGCGCTTAAAGCGCCATGTTTTTACAATTTGAAAGAGAAGGGACCGCGAACAACAATGCTGCTAACGTAGGATCTACAAGAGATTATTGCAATTTATTTACCCTGGCCTTCGAGCTGGCGTTTTTTAGATTTTCTACACTGCGAAAAAGGACGAAAAGGACGAAACAGCTGTCTGTGATTGCAACCCTGCTTTGTCGGTTCTTGTCATGTCGGTGCCTCGCAAAGTTACTTTTTCACATAGTACTTATCGACCTTGCTATATTTTATTTATTGTAATGCTTTTACAGTATAAGCATACTAAACATTTAGAACCAGACTTATAGATTCACAATCAAATCCTGCTTGAAACAATTTAATTTACTCCAAATCAGTACTACTGTCATTAGCCTTTACAAACCAGGAATCCGACGATGTTTGCTATACTTCAGCTTAAAGGTGTAAACGGTGTATCTATATCAATCAGAATGGAAATAAAATTAACGACTAAACATTTAGTGTAAATGAAATTCTTTAAAGATGCCGAAATTTCTCTTCCTGTTACTGCTACGATCTGCAAATTCGTTAGCGATGACAAAAAGTCATTCATCATGACTGTTTATCATTGACAGGTTGCTAAGGGACGGACCATTATTTTTCTTGAGGGGGGGGGGGGGGGGGAATGAAAAATATTGAAAAAAATTGTTTGCAGGGCCTAAAAAGACAAAATAAATTGTTTGCAAACATCATATGTATTAAAAAAATAGTTTGCATAGAAGTCAGAGAAACTTTTTTTAATTTTTTAATTTTTTAAAGAAGACTAGTGAGCAGCACAAGGAAAGACTACTCCGACGCGTTTCGTCTCTAACTGAGACTTCTTCAGGGAATGAATACAACTAGCAAAGAACAGCATATATAGCACATTCGCATGCCTAGCTACAACTTCCCATGGAAGTGAATAATAACTAAAATATGCTGTAAACGAACGTTACAAAAAACGCCTTAACGACTTGGGGGCCATACGATTAGCGCTAATCGTATGTCCCCAAAAATATAACAACACGCAATAACATATGTATTACGAAACGCGTCGGAAATAAACGACAAGCTTACAACTACAAGAAGTCTTTCCTTGTGCTGCTCACTAGTCTTCGTTAAAAAATTAAAAAATTAAAAAAAAAATACTGCCGCCAATCTTCGTAGTGTACGTCTCAGAAAACGAAAAAGATGAGTTCAGAGGTGTTTATTGGTCGCCACCATAAAATATTGAATTAAATAATGATTGATGGCAGCAAAAGCGAACCTCCTTTTTGTGTCAGATCGTGGTTAAAAAGGATCGAAAAAAAAATTGTTTGCAGGAAGGTGTTGTTAGAAAAAAATTGTTTGCAGAGGTGCATAGATAAAAAAAAAGTTTGCAGAGAGAGATTTTTCATCCCCCCCCCCCCCCCCCCCCCCCCCCCTCCAGAAAAATAATGGTCCGTCCCTAAATCTCTCTTGCCTCATTATTGAGCAAAATTTTCAATCTTCGGTCGGTGGAAACTGAATGATCGTTCACCAGATGCACTCGTTACTGGATTTACCAATATGAAACTCAATGAAAAACAATTTATCACCAGCTTCTGGAAAGGCGTTCAAATGAAATGCTTTTAGTAATTGTCCGTTCAATATAATAATTATTTTTTCGTTTCTTTCTTTCTTTACTTGCATACTTATTATATTTTTCTTTTTACTGTAAAAAGGTGGGGGGGGGGGGGCTAAAGCCCCCCCCCCCCCCAGCCCCTCCCTCTGCGCGGTCCCTGATACCATTCTCGTCCCCATAGCCCTTTTCGCTTCCCTTAGCCGGCTGGGCCTTGGCACGAGAAACGAAGGGCTCTAGAGTCAAAGGATTTAAGGATTTCTAGTCCTGGATTCTGATTCAGCAGATTCCTTAGACCCACAAAACTGTTTGGCAATAACTCTTCCAATAGGTTTTGAGACATTTCTCTGAGTAAGGAAAAATGGCCTACATTAAAACGTACGCCTGATTGTAGATAATAAAATCTGTACGTAAAACATGTACAGACTGCATAACTATGTCAAAAAATGTTTGCTATTTTTATGGCAACTTATCATTTTGAAACCATAAATATTTTGGTCTTACCTTAGTCATAATCGCCTTACCTTGAAAACCTTTCACAGGTTTCACGGGTATCCTTCAGTATCAAAATGGTTAACTTAACAACAAAATAGAGTTTATAAGTTTTTCCAGTGATAGCTCGGACAGAAAGAAATTTTGTTGTTTGAATCGCCATGATCATGTCACCTTACAGAAGGAAATTCTTAGAATAATATAAACCAACATATAAAAGCAAATAAATATAATTCAAGCATAAAGGAAAAGTAAAATAAATTAGCCCAATTTTTTTTGGACGGGGGGTGGGGTGGGGGGGGGGCATGGAGTGGACGAGTAAAGAGGTGCAGAAATATGTGTAGAATTGTATTTAACTTGAAATTGACAGTTACAAATTGACTTACAAGTTGATGAGTCCTGAAAAATTGTCAAATGTACTTTTGTCTATCGCCATTATTTTATTGTTTGACAGATTCCTGAGAAACAAAAGATGAATAGTGAATTTACCATCGGAACTCTTCAGTAAATACGTATAGTACAATGAGTACTAATTGTAGAGCATGCGTTGTGCAAATGGACATACATACTAAACAGCTTAAGACAAAATGTATGTTCTTTCCAGATTGATTTATGTTTTCGTTAGAGTATTCAACTCAATCCTAAACTAAGAAAAGAACTCATGACTTACAATGAGTTGACAGCCATGGGAATGATAAAAAACTGTGATATATTTTCCATGTCACTAATTCTGCAGACTGCTGTGATGTTTACTCTTCCACCATAGCAGGTACTTTCTCCGATCTTGTTCTCCGCAAGGAAGACGAAGACAGACACGACGAGGCTTGACAAAGAGATTAGACTCATCTTAATTTGTATCAGTTGAACATGCGTTCTGAAAAGGGACAAGTCAAGAACATTCACTGCATGAAAACATCTCTTAAAAAAGAGATATCCCTAAAAAACCTAAGTAACAGTTTGTTCCCAGCCGGGCTTCATTCTGAAGGGACTTCTCTTCAGCGTTTCTAGCTAGGTGCCTGATTGCTACTTCCCCGGGATGTGAGGCCTTCCAATGGACTACACCCCAACATATATGTCCAGTTGCTCCAGCGATTCACCAGTACATTTTAACACTCCTGGGTGAAGCGAGGTACTGTGAGAACCGGTTTAAGACCATGTGACAAGGGTTCTAACCGGACCCTTTCACTCTAGATAACTTTTAAAAGAACCAAGCACATTTTAAAAAAATCAACTTCCATTTTCCAAAAGCGAATCCCATTTTCACAAAACAAACTTTAATAGCGTAAAAATGCATCTCTTTGAAGCTTCCTTAGTTCAGAGCCATGTTATTTTTTTTTATAATAAATAATTTTTAAAACGTTTATAGAAGTTTTTATGTCGAATAGACAAAACAAAAAATCTTATCGAGAAGTTTTTAAGTTATTAGCCTCAGAAAGTCAAAAATACGGCATATTTGATGTCGACCTCTTTTTTCGTTGCCATGGAACTAATTTTGGCGCCATATGGAACAGATGGAATTGACTTTTCCTACTATTAAATGCTATACTGCTTTACACCTTTGGGCTTGCTGTAATAGCATGCCAGAGAAAGGAAAATCTATCTTGAACCACCTTAAATGAAAGCTGTCAAACCCCGGGTGTCAAACGTATCAGCTAGCTTCTAAAAGTATTCACTTCAGCTAAAGCTTGTTGTTTACTTACCTTAACATACAAATCTGTCAGCGAGCAATAAAGAACGTGCTACTGAGTTATACCTAAAGCTAGTTACACTTGCGATAGTCAATATAAACATAAGAGCACATATGTAAGGAGAATTTTGATCCTTTTGCTTGCAGTTGTGCTATTTACGGTTGCGTCCTTTGTGACGACCGAGCTTTGCACAGAATTGAAGGTCTCTGATCGTTGTGAATTCAAACGCAATCGATGAAGTTAATCTTAAAGGAGCCACGTCACGGTGATTTCACAGATTTTTGGGGGCTAAACTGTTCTGAAATAAGTAGTAGGCAACTTAACCCATGAAAAACATTATCTTTGAACATCTAAAGGAAGATATGACCCTAATTTGCGCTTGTTAACAGTTTGTTAACAGTTTCAGTGCCCTAATATAGCAATTGTAAATAAAAATGGGCCATTATTTTTAGGTTTCATACGCCACAAATATATATTTTGGCTGTTCAAAAGTCTGTTAAAATCCGTGACAAAGCCCCTTTAAAGAAAACGTACAGGGCACTGTACACAGACCTTGCGTCGTTTGTTTTGCTATGAGAGTAAGTGCAGTACATGAGCTTTTGCCATCGAATACTAAGGTGCTGTAGTTAGTGCCGGACTGTACAGAGCGACTAGAGGTTTGGCCACAATACACATTAACATCACAACAGCAGCACTTATAAGCTAGGAACTTTTAATTAAAAATGCCTCTCACGACCAAAACAAAGAACTCAATTTATTGAGACTGATCCGAACTACAACAAACTCGTTTCCTCATAAATTTGACCAAACTCCTGTATTATGAATGATTCCAAGGTGGACACAATATAGTCCATTTCGTTAAACAGCGTGCAGTTACCCTCCTCGTTGTTTCGCACAATTAGTACTGAAGCAGCTGCTTTCTTCACACTGTTACGATAACACTCTACTATGAATACAGCCTTTGCAACACGGCATATTGCAATAATTATTTTTAAATGAAAATATCTCTCCCCGCGTTTGAATTCGCATTTTGTATAACTGACTGTGAGTGGCATGCTGTCCTGATGAATATTACGATTGATTTCTACTAGTCGAGTCACAATATAGTAAAGGTAAGAAAATTATGTAAGAAATGAATAAACACAAAGCCCAGCTTTTTAAAAATAGGTTCGCAATGGTTGAGCGTATCGCGGTGTTTCTTTAATTTGATTAACTTGTTGCCAGTGTTATATTAAAGGGAAATTGCACCTTTTTTTCAACTTTGCAACTTAATTTGCCCATCATTTGTAACAACGTGTTGTTATTAAGATCAGTTTCGGAAGACCTTAGCAAGGTCAATAGAGCTTTTCAAGGAAGATCTCCACTTTTGCCTAAGCTGTCGTTTGAGACACTTAAGATTTCAAAAAATAAATAAATTTGTCACTCAATGTAAAGCGTAACGATTGTCTTTAGAAATGAAGTAAGTTCTCGAGAGCACCACTTGGTTTGCGGGAAAGGTAATTCGCCACTATTTCTTGCTACTGCAAGAATCCCTACAGACGTCAACCTTGGAGTAAGCAGATCTTAGTTTCATCAGCAGCTTATTTCCTTGTGGTTTCAACAGTCTACAAACTTTGTAATTACAATGTTGCTTGCTTGCTTGTATGTATTGTAATTAATCATTGGGCATGACAACTGCCACATACAAAATACAATAATGTAGAGATTTAGCCAGGCCTAAAAGTGGAGCTCCACATACATTGAAAATACATTACACCAAATACATATAAATCATTGAAGACTCAAGAAAGATTCCATTGCCGAAATCAATCGTCAATTCCAATCGTAGAAATTTCGCTGACAAATTCCTGTCATTACCAAAGGCAAAAAAAGGAGGACTCGAGCCCGCGATCCTATAGAAAACATTACCTGGTCAGCGATCAACTTAAAAAATACGTGACCTCGATGAGCTCTATACCTGAGCCCGCGATATGAACATGTGATACTGACCAGCGAACACTTGTTTTGACAGCTGTCAATTGACCATAACATGGATGTCCAATATCAAAGATATAAGCTGACAAGGCTGACATGACAAAGTTTGGCCGCCCGGGTTGCTGAAACATTGTTTCGAAGCGTGGAGCGTTTATTTAACTTTGATGAGTCAGTACTACAAATCTTTATCAGTAGCTGCTACAATAATACTATCAAGCAAATGTTCAATCATTGCTAAACAAGTTGTAGTCATTTTTATGACGTCACTGGGAACCATAGCAACAGTTTAAACTGTTAAAAACGCCCTTAATTTTCCCTTTTAGTGCTTATAACTCAAAAACGGCACGGTGACACCCATTGTTTTATTATTGAATAATGATCAGCACGTTAAGATACAACTTTTTGCAAAGATGCAGCTTGCACAATCGTTGTGTCGCTATTTGCGCCTCCTGAAAATACAGTTTGTGCAGCCGATGTCAAGTTGCGTGTGTTACGCACACCTCCTGGAGTTGCAACTTGTTAAGCGGGCGTGACGTTACGTGTATAACGCACGCCTCCTGGAGTTCCAGTTTGTTCAGCGGGCGTGACGTTACGTGTATAACGCACGCCTCCTGGAGTTCCCGTTTGTACAGCGGGCGTGACGTTACTTGTGTTACACCTTAATGCAAGGTTCCTCTTAAGAGCATTTTTGAACTTGTCGTTTCTAAAGGCGTGCACGAGAGGATTTAAACAAGAATTAAACGTGAAGCAATACAGTGGAATCACCTCTTCTAACGATACCTTGGAATAAAGTGATGGCGTTCCAACCGAAGCCCATATCACAAAATATAGAATAGGCATGAAAAAAAACACCAAGTTTGTCCCGACTAGGACGGCGATTCGCTTGGCTAAAGCTGACTCTCGCTGCACTCCCATTTGCTGACTGGATCGTTTGACAACTGAGTAGATGTGGATATACAAAGGGATGGTGACCAAGTAGAGCGTTACTCCAGTAGATATCATCACAATGGTGTAAAGGGTCTCTATGGGATGTCTACTGCTGTATAAATATGATATACACAGGTAGTTAAGCTGGAAAAACTTTAAGTGAAGTGCAAGAAACATCATGAATGCTGCAACGATCCAGTTAAGAGCAATCGCCAGGGAAGCTAATCTGGGTGTCATGCGAATGCCAGGCTTCATGCTGAAAACTATACAAAGGTATCGCTCAAGAGTGAGTGCGAAAGAGGTGAGGGATGCTGTCCATTGTCCAAGCACCCAAAGAGATCCAACTCTGGGACACTGAATATCATATATACTGCCTGAGTGTTTAAACCAGTCTTCATATTGACTGTTCACTATGATGGCCGCCATTATCGCTGAATGCATACCAATCAGTGTATCTCCCAGAGCTAAGTTACTCACAAGTACCATGGAAACGTTCTTTCGTAGGGATTTTGTCGACAGAATGTTAACAAACACGATCAAATTCAGACAGCCTCCTATTATTCCAAGCAACAATTGTGTTGAGAAAACGCGCTGGAAGGTAGGCCAACAAGTATAGGATCTAGTTACATTAGCTTCCTTTTGTGCAATGCAATGAATTAAACTCCTGCACTTTTTGATAACAAAGCGGTGCTGTGCAAGCAACATAAGGTAATCACTGAAAATGTAATGTGCTTTAAAGCACGCAACTGAAGATGACTGAAAATGCGAATGGTTGAGTTCCTCGCCCTCGTTTCTAATGAGCCAACAGTCCAAGCATTCAGCAGCCCAGGACACATTCCTAACTTCCTTTAGTCTTGGTAATTCTAAAAGATATTTTTCTTCCGGCCTCCATCCCATGTTCCCTTGCACATCAATGATCACCAAAGATGGAAGGTGTATTGAGGAACCACGGGCATTCCATTTATGGAGACTGTTGCCTGTCAGGTTTCTGGAAATGAGAAAGAAAAACAGTCAGCCCTGTTAAGTCATTTCCGCTTTCGAAGGAAATATGAAACTGAAGTACAAACGAGACTTAAATGTGCAGGCTCTCCAGCGGATTGAAAACTCGAAATATCAGCTTTCCAAATTCATCAGGAAAGAATGATAGCTGTTTATGAACTTCTGGTGATAATATTTTTGGCTCTTATTTTACGCACGCAGTAGTTGTTTTTCTCTTTATTTGAAATGTATTTGGTTTATAAAACAGTCCGTTTGGTCAAAAACCAGCTCTTGTTGACTATAATAACGATTACACAATAAATGCAAACCATGGCTTGCAGGTATAATCGAAGAGGTTCAAGTTACCCAAAGCTGGGCGACGTTTTTTGTGCTTTGAAGATATTTTTGTTGCTAAAAGTGTTCAACAGTTACGCTACAAATGGTTGGGCAAAAACAAAAGGAATAGAGTAAACAATTTTATAGATTGTAAAATTGACTTCAAAGATTACGCTTTTTCTCATTCAGTAACCTACCAAGAACGACTTGACTCCGATTTGCTTTACTTACAATATTTCCAGAGAATACAGGCCGCTAAAAGCGTCTTTGTGAATCACCTGGATGTTGTTATACGTCAGTGACCTTTCGAAATAAAGCAGATATTTAACTATTATTTTGACTTCATCTTGAGGGTCCTGCTCTCCTCTGGGCAACACAGTTACATTACAGTTCCCATAACCAAAATCACCAGCGAAACTTTCGAAACCATCTTCACACTAGCCGCGAAGCGCCAAACCGGCCAGGAGCGATGAAAGATGGCTGTATTCGCAGGCTGTTTTTTACACATGTTCTTTATAGTTTTCCAGTGGCCATTATCTCAAAGGCCAAGATATTTGCAGCTTTGTAGTTACTGTTACTGTCAACCAAGAGAAATAATAATCTACAATAGCAATAAGAAACATACAGATTCAGCAGATTCTTTAATCCTGCAAAACTGTTTGGCAATAATTCTTCCAGCAGGTTTTGAGACATTTCTCTGATTAAGGAAAAAAACATAGAAACAGTCGATATGTCTTGTAATTTAATTATCAACTACAGATAATAAAATCTTAAAACAAACTGTCAATAGTATTTTTTTAACATTTAAATAGTTCTACTTACGCTGTTTCCTGTGCATTGCCAGTTGATAAAATGCCTAACTTAACAGAATGAACCTTTTAAGTTTTTCCCATTTCTCTGAGATACACATTTGGTTGGTTAACTATTATGCCGCACAACAGAGGAAAACTTTTAGAATAAAATAAATACAGACGTACTGTAGCAATAATAAAAGCAAATATTAATATAAATAGCAAATGTAAAAGTAAAAATTAGATACATTGGCTCAACTAGTATATTTCAGGGAGAAGAGGCCGAAAAATTAAAACAAATTGACTTACAAGTTGATGAGTCCTGAAAAAGTTTCAAATGTTCTTAGTTCTATTGCCCTTATTTCATTGTTTGACACATTCCTGAAACAAAAGAAGAAGAGAAACTTTACCATGGAAACAAAATGTTACTGAGCCCAGAACACAACTGTATGGGTTTGTTCTAGCTTTAGACATAAGGTGTATCTAATTTACTGTCTGTGGAGAAAGGAACGCAGAAAAACAATTTATGAGTTTAAAGATTGGATTGACCTTCCGTGCACTAGACTGATCATCTAACCACTGAGCTACTAAAAACTCTAGTGGTGAGCAGTGGTTAATTGTGGGCTGTGGCCCAACGACTGCATCGCGCAATCATATTATTATGTCCAATACCATTCTCGTCCCCATAGCCCTTTTCGCTTCTCTTAGCCGGCGGGACCTTGGCACGAGAAACGGATTTCTAGTCCTAGATTCTGGTACTTCCGGTCTTCATGTATGCAGTCCTAAGATTTCAATATACTGTATGGGAGAGTCATAGCGTTTTATACTTGCGCTCAAGAAAACAAATTCGAATTAATTCAAAAATCCTTTGTCTCCAGAGCCCTTCGTTTCTCGTGCCAAAGCCCCGCGGCGAAAAGGGCTATGGGGACGAGAATGGTCCAATACTTGATTTAGCAAAAAGCTCGTCACTTACAACGAGTTAACACCCGCAGGAATGCTAAAGGACTGTGATATGTTTCCCATGTCACTCATTCTGCAAACTGCTGTAATGTTCTCATTATCACGAGAGCAGGTACATCTGGCATCTGTACCGCAAACTCTGCTTTCTCCAGCCTTGTTCTCCGCAAAGATGAGGAAGAAGTATATGACAAGGCTAAACGAGACGATTCGATTCATCTTAAGTCGTACCAGTTGGACAAATGTTCTAAAAATTAAAGACACGTCAAGAGAATGAATTAAAAGTCAGGAACATTTATCGCACGATAACATCACTTGATATTATAAATATCCCTTAAAGGAAGTTTGTGCCCGTCACTGCATTGCAGAACTTCTATCCATTTTCTTACTTGTACCATTTTCAGGAGCATATCTGTTCAGTTCAGTTTTCCAGCTACTGTTCTGAGTGGAGACACAGGCACCTTGAGAGTGAAGTATCGATAAAGTAAATTACCCAAGACGAATACTGATTTTCTCTTTGCAAACTTGATCCCAAACCTTACAAACGGAGTGAAGCGCAAACCTTTTTGCATCTGCATGCGTCCTTTTGAAATGATATGGGATAAGTGCGTATCAAAAGAAGTGCAGCTGCCTGTTACTTTTCAGCACACTCGGTGCTTCGATTTTAAAATTGATAAAGTGCGTTGGAAAGTTAAAAATCGCGTATGTTCAGGTTCTCCTCTGATCCGTGCTTTCGGTTGTGATTTCGTCAATATCTATTCTGGGTTTCGCTTAAGCAATAAAGTTACATTGAATAGTGAATAAAAGAAGAATAATATTTTGAATTATCCGTATTTCCCTTTGACTGATCAATTGATGGGTTGTATAATAATGAGATGTATAATCCTGGTCCTACTTGAGACTCGAGCACATGATTCTATATCAAAGCAACAACAAGATAAAGGATAAAATCTACTTTGATCCTTAATCTTCTGCTGGGATTTGACTTAACATGACTTCATGCGCTTGCACTTCTGCTTGAGAGAAGGTCTCTTACCATTGTAAACCGGATAAAACACAAGAGATGAATGTAATCTGATGGAAAACTTACATGGCACTGATCTCGTCTCTCTGTTTTGCTACGAGCGTAAGTGCAGAATGTGAGCTTTTGGCAAGATGACTAGGCTCTGAGGTTAGTGTGAGACTGTGCAGAGCGAATGGTTTGGCCACAGTATGCGTAGTGATATCCAAATGCAGCACATTATTAGAAATTTTTAATTAAAAATGCTTCTCGCGACGAAAATAAAAGAGTTGATTTATTGGCAATGACCCACAATACGATAAATTTGTTTTCTTTCAAATTTGACCATCATTCAAGCTGACTGGCTCTTTAGTCCAGGGTGTAAACAATACATTTAATTTGAGTGAAAGGCTTTAGTTGCAATGCTTCCCCTTGTTGCAGAAATGAGCAATCACTCAAACAGCTGCTTGCTCAAATCCTTTATTCCTTACTATGTATATACAGCTATTAAGCAGACATTACAATTAATATTATTAATTTAAAAAAATCTCTCCAGCGGTAAGGTAATCTCTTCTGCGCATGGAATGTAAACAGTAAGATACTGTGACAGTACATACCATGCACGTTGAGAATATCAAATGTTCCAAATTAAAACCGAATCAATTTTTGTGGCTATCGGTATTTTTAATTTAGCAGCTAAAAAACTAGCAATTTTCAAAATGCAAGAGAGGCCTGAAAAATTTGAAGGCCAATAGCAAGAAACTACACACAAAAGCTGACAATGCTTGCAAGAAGCTATTGTCCTGATCAATCTTTACTCTTATTATCGCTGTTAAAACAGCATCTAAATTAGATTTTTCTTCGACCCTTTGTCTTTGACTCCAAATAATCAAAAGTTTTTTTTTTTTTCATATTATAAATTTTATTTTCACAAGGTGGACAGACCTGCAATAATCACGATTGCAAGCATCTTGTAAAGTAAAACTACTGAGTGGAAAATATGAGCAAATTATCTTGTGAAATTCTGCTGGAGTACTTTCCTTCAATCTCCGACTTTGACGACCTGTACTCGTCGTACATCGCTAATTGTATTTTTAACAGTTTTCTCAGCTATACAGCCATCGTTTTGAATATTGCAGCTATTCATGCGATGCTGAAAACCTCTACGCTTGCGAAAACTTTGAAAACATTGCTCATGAGTCTTGCTGTTTCTGATGTAGGTGTTGGTTTGCTCGTCCAACCATTTTTCATCTCACTTCTGGTCAAGTGGCTCCAGCAAAGCGATCCCGGCTGTTTCGTTTATTGTTTTTTTGCAGCAATCGTAGGATTTGTTTCTTCCACTTCGTTCTTTGGTGTTGTGACCATCAGTGTAGACAGGTTCTTGGCTATTCATCTTCATCTCAGATACCATGAACTTGTGACTCACAAGCGTGTTGTTGCTATGGTGATCTCAGTATGGGTGTTGAGTGCGTTTTCGTGGTTACTGCTTATATCTCCTTCTTACAGCACTGGTTTACAGCCGAGTTTATGTCGTTTTGCGGCGCCACCAAAACCAAATTCAAGCCCTGCAAGTAACTCAAGTAGCCACGAATGGCAATGAAATGGCAAATTTCGCGAGCATTAGAAAATCTGCTGTCTGTACATTTTATACATATTTTGTGTTTTTGGTTTGCTACGCGCCTTGGTTTAGCTGTTCGATTGCCTATAAAGTCTATGGCCCGAGTACCGAGATAAAGAAATGTTTACTCTATTCAGGAACTGTCATGCTTCTTAATTCAACATTGAACCCTGTTATTCACTGTTGGAAGATGAAGCATATTCGCTGTACTGTCATTAGCATCCTGAGGAACATGTCTTGGCACAGAATTCGATAATCATAAGAAAACCAATTCGGAGTTAGGATGGTCTGATCCATACACATAGCAACTCTATTTGACCTCGGATTTACAGAATGGCTGGAAACATAAACATATCCGCCAAAGAAAAAAAACTGCTCTAGACTAATTTGAGGAACCAAATAAAGTCCATTAACATCAACATTAAGCACTGTAAGCTATCCCGTCTTAGATCAAAATAATAGATTGTGCATGGTTTAGGTACGCACAGTCGACAGTCAGTTGACAGTCAACGATCGACAGCCAAGTTGTGATTATGATTATATATATAATTATATGTATTATGAGATTACATACACATTGTTACTTAGTGTTATTGCAATTAAATGAAAAAACAACGCCTGCTCATTATACATATTTATTAAAGCCATTTTGAAATCACTCGTGATTGTTGCAATCTGAATGGCTCTCAGCAGTGCGATTTTTTTTACGAACCGCACTATTTTTGACTCTAAATCGCATCTTTTTAACAGCCAATAAAAAAACGTGGAAAAAACGCGTTTTCAACACAATTGGACGACGTTCGTCAACGCGGCTTTTTGCGCTGCTTGGAAAAGCCCACCCAAAATGATGGTGTGAGCCCGACCTCGTGGAATTCAATCTCAAGGGTGTTTTTCCGTTTCGCCCCGATGGGGGAAGTCGAAAAAACGCGCTTTCAACGCAATTGGACAACCTTCGTCAACCCGGCTTTTTGCGTTGCTTGGAAAGGCCCACCCAAAATGGTGGTATGAAACTGACCTCATGGAATTCGATGCAAAGCGTGTTTTTTCGTTTCGCCCCGATGGGGAAAGTCGAAAAAACGCGTTGTGAACGCAATTGGACGACCTTCGTCAACCCGGCTTTTTGCGTTCCTTGGAAAAGCCAAGTCAAAATGGTGGTAAGAAACCGATCTCTTGGAATTCGATCCCAAGCGTGTTTTTTCGTTTCGACCCGATGGGGATAGTCGAAAAAACGCGTTTTCAACGCAATTGGACGACCTTCGTCAACCCGGCTTTTTGCGCTGCTTGGAAAAGCCCACCCAAAATGGAGGTATGAAACCGACAACGTGGAATTCGATCCCAAGAGTGTTTTTTCGTTTCGCCCCGATGGGGAAAGTCGAAAAAACGTGTTTTGAACGCAATTGGACGATCTTCGTCAAAAAGGATTTTATCGCTGCTTGGAAAAGCCCACCCAAAATGGTGGTATGAAACCGACCTCGTGGAATTTAATCGCAAGGGTGTTTTTTTCGCTTCGCCCCGATGAGGAAAGTCGAAAAAAAGCGTTTTCAACGCAATTGGACGACCTTCGTGAACCCAGCTTTTTGCGCTGCTTTGAAAAGCCCACCCAAAATGGTGGTATTAAACCGAACTCGTGGAATTCGATACCAAGGGTGTTTTTTCGTTTCGCCCGATGGAGAAAGTCGAAAAAACGCGTTTTTACCGCAATTGGACGACCTACGTCAACCCGAGTTTTTACGCTGCTTGGAAAAGCCCACCCAAAATGGTGGTATGAAACCAACCTCGTGGAATTCGATCCCAAGCGTGTTTTTTCGTTTCGCCCCGATGGGGAAAGCCGAAAAAACGTGTTTTTAACGCAATTGGACGATCTTCGTCAACCCGGCTTTTTGCGCTACTTGGAAAAGCCCACCCAAAATGGTGGTATGAAACCGACCTCGTGGAATTCGATCCCAAGGGTGTTTTTTCGTTTCGCCCCGATTGGGAAAGTCGAAAAACCGCGTTTTGAACGCAATTGGAGGACCTTCGTCAACCCGGCTTTTTGCGCTGCTTGAAAAAGCCCACCCAAAATGGTGGTATGAAACCAACCTCGTGGAATTCGATCACAAGCGTATTTTTTCGTTTCGAACCGATGGGGAGAGTCGAAAAAACAAGTTTTCAACGCAATTGGACGAGCTTCGTGAAGCCGGCTTTTTGGCCTGCTTGGAAAAGCCCACCCAACATGGTGGTAAGAAACCGACCTCGTGGAATTCGATCGCGAGCGTGTTTTTATGTTTCGCCCCGATGGGGAAAGTCGAAAAAACGTGTTTTCAACGCAATAGGACAACCTTCGTCAACCCCGCTTTTAGCGCCGCTTGGAAAAGCCCACCCAAAATGGTGGTATGAAACCGACCTCGTGGAATTCGATCCCAAGGGTGTTTTTTCGTTTCGCCCCGATGGGGAAAGTGGAAAAAACGCGTTTTCAACGCAATTGGACGACCTTCGTCAACCCCGCTTTTTGCGCTGCTTGGAAAAGCCCACCCAAAATGGTGGTATGAAACCGTCTTCGTGGAATTCGATCCCAATGGTGTTTTTTCGTTTCGCCCTGATGGGGAAAGTCGAAAAAACGTTTTTTCAACGCATTTGGAGGACCTTCGTCAATCCGGCTTTTTCCGCTGCATGGAAAAGCCCACCTAAAATGGAAAAGTCGAAAAAACGCGTTTTAATCGCAATTTGATGACCTTCGTCAAAGCGGCTTTTTTCGCTGCTTGGAAAAGCCCACCCAAAATGGTGGTATGAAACCGTCCTCGTGCAATTCGATCCCAATGGTGTTTTTTCGTTTCGCCCTGATGGGGAAAGTCGAAAAAACGTTTTTTCAACGCATTTGGAGGACCTTCGTCAATCCGGCTTTTTCCGCTGCATGGAAAAGCCCACCTAAAATGGAGGTATGAAACTGTCCTCGTGGAATTCGATCCCAATGGTGTTTTTTCGTTTCGCCCCGATGGGGAAAGTCGAAGAAACGTGTTTTCAACCCAATTGGACAACCTTCGTCAACCCGGCTTTTTGCGCTGCTTGGAAAAGCCCACCGAAAATGGTGGTATGAAACCGACCTCGTTGAGTTCGATCCCAAGCGTGTTTTTTCGTTTCGCCCCGATGGGGAAAGTCGAAAAAACGCGTTTTGAATGCAATTGGACGACCTTTGTCAACCGGGCTTTTTGCGGCTTTTCGAGAAGCCCACCCAAAATGGTGGTATGAAACTGACCTCGTGGAATTCGATCCCAATGGTGTTTTTTCGTTTCGCCCTGATGGGGAAAGTCGAAAAAACGGGTTAAGAACGCATTTGGACGACCTTCGTCAAACCGACATATTTCGCTGCTTGGAAAAGCCCACCCAAAATAGTGGTATGAAACCGTCCTCGTGGAATTCGATCCCAAGGGTTTTTTTTCGTTTCGCCACGATGGGGAAAGTCGCAAAAACCCGTTTTCAACGCAATTGGACGACCTTCGTCTATCCGGCTTTTTGCGCTGCTTGGAAAAGCCCACCCAAAATGGTGGTATGAATCTGACCTCGTGGAATTCGATCCCAAGCGTGTTTTTTCGTTTCACCCAAATGTGGAGAGTCGAAGAAACGCGTTTTCAACGCAGTTGGATGGCCTTCGTCAACCCGGCTTTTCTCGCTGCTTGGAAAAGCCCACCCAAAATGGTGGTATGAAACCGACCTCATGGAATTCGATTCGAAGGGTGTTTTTTCGTTTCGCCCCGATTGGGAAAGTCGAAAAAACGCGTTTTCAACGCAATTGGACGACCTTCTTCAACCCGGCTTCTTGCGCTGCTTGGAAAAGCCCACCCAAAATGGTGGTATGAAACCGACCTCGTGGAATTCGATCGCAAGGGTGTTTTTTCGTTTCGCCCCGATGTGGAAAGTCGAAAAAACGCGTTTTGAACGCAATTGGACGACCTTCGTCCACAAGGGTTTTTGCGCTGCTTGGAAAAGCCCACCCAAAATGGTGGTATGAAAACGACCTCGTGGAATTCAATCCCTAGGATGTTTTTTCGTTTCCCCCCGATGGGGAAAGTCGAAAAAACTTGTTTTCACCGCAATTGGACGACCTTCGTCAACCCGACTTTTTGCGCTGCTTGGAAAAGCCCAGCCAAAATGGTGGTATGAAACCGACCTCGTGGAATTCGATCCCAACGGTGGTTTTTTTTTTTGCCCCGATGTGGAAAGTCGAAAAAACGCGTTTTGAACGCAATTGGACGACCTTCGTCAACAAGGGTTTATGCGCTGCTTGTAAAAGCATACCCAAAATGGTGGTATGAAACCGACCTCGTGGAATTCAATCCCAAGGGTGTTTTTTCGTTTCGCCCCGATGGGGAAAGTCGAAAAAACGCGTTTTCACCGCAATTGGACGGCCTTCATCAACCCGGCTTTTTGCGCTGCTTGGAAGAGTAATGTCCAGGATTGAACGCAGCAACGAAAATTACAAAATTTCGTATTCTTCAAAAATGACGAAAAATCGCTGAAACGACGAAAATGAGGAAAAATCGCAAGAGGGTCGAGGAAAATGACGAAATTTATTCGCGAGGTGAAAGGAAGGGGGCAACGAAAACGACGAATTTGATGAAAATGACGAAAAATCGCTTTCGCGACTAATATGACGAAAAATCGCAAGAGGGTCGACGAAAATGACGAATGGGGCAACGAAAACGACGAATTTGACGAAAATGACGAAAAATCGCAAGAGGGTCGACGAAAATGACGAAATTTATTCGCGAGCTGAAAGGAAGGGGGCAACGAAAACGACGAATTTGACAAAAATGACGAAAAATCGTTGTCGGGACGAAAATGACGGAAAATCGTAAGAGGGTCGACGAAAATGACGAAATTTATTCGCGAGCTGAAAGGAAGGGGGCAACGAAAACGACGAATTTGACGAAAATGATGAAAAATCGCTGTCGCGAGGAAAATGACGAAAAATCGCAAGAGGGTCGACGAAAATGACGAAATTTATTCGCGAGCTGAAAGGAAGGGGGCAACGAAAACGACGAATTGACCAAAATATTGATAAATGCTAAGAGGGTTAATTATCACTACAAAATTTCTTCCAGAGCTGCTAGGAAGTTTTCAATGTATAAACATACAACTTTACCATACATACAAGCCATAATTTGAAGTTTCACTCCCATTGAGACTTAAATTTTAAGGGAATGACTACAAAATTGTTATGAAATCTATATTTTGCCTAAAAAAGTGGTTACATGATTATTAGCCAACAGGTTTAAGCAAGAGTTGGCATAATAAAAATATAATAATGAAAAGAAAACTTACGTGGCTATGGGTTCTTCTGTTATTTCTGTCATTTTATTTGTAGGTAACAGTGTCTTGTAACCATATCTTTTATTGTAAATATCCTCATAATTGGAGGAGCAGGACCATTGAAGCCATTATTGCAGTCAATCTTGTGACAGATGTCTTTAGTATTTGCCATAGGTTGAGTTGAAGCCAATAAAAGTGAATCCATCATATATAGTTTTTTTACAATCCGGACAGTTGTGAACTGTAATTAAAGTGACTCTTCGTGCTTTCTTTCAAAATATAAAAGTTCAATTCTACATCCTTGTTGCTACTCCATGGACGAAAACAAAGTCTTGACATGCATATAACAACAAAATTTAGGCATGATTTGACAGCCAAGGTGCACATTTCTTGCTGGAGATACAAGGCTTTTAAGTCTACGCCGATGTTTTCTTTCGTCCTCTAACCAGCTAAACACCAGCTACCACACGACGATTATGACCAGACGCCAATGCATGGGGCACCTTTTAAAATTACACCAAAGATGTCTTTTCTCCTTGGAATTGAAGAAGCTGTGGCATCTAACAGGATGCGGTGGTGCATGGTGCGGATCCGATCCATAATTCGCATAATTCGCAGCTTTCCGTATCTTCAGGTCATTTTCCGCTTAAAACAGAAAAACTTGCTTCATATTAATGATGAAAAAATGATTATTTTGAGGCAGTTTTCCCCCTAAAATTATGCGGAAAACAGGCCACTTCGATTGTAAACAATTTTTAACCTCCAGGCATTCCACGCGTGTTGTCGTGATGGGTCTGGGCACCAGTTTTGTTTTAACGCTGATTTCTATTGGACGAAAAGCACTACCATTTCAGCGAATGGCAGTAGTTATAAGAACCTGCATTGAAAACTCCAATCGCTATCACAATGGATGAATTTGTCGTCAAAGAGACCAAGAAGAAGAAAGATCCCCACTTGGCTGTACACTTAACAGCAGCGAGCTTCAGGCCACGAATCGGCCTAGCAAAGAACGAGGTATATTCATTTGTAGCACACTTGTTTCGGCTCATGAATTAAAGAACGAGGTATATTCATGTGTAGCGTGTTTGTTTTAGCCGAATATTCTTTTGTAGCGCGCTTGTTTCGGCTCATGGATTAAGGAACGAGGTATATTCATGTGTGGCGTGCTTGTTTTGGCCGATGGTTTAAAGAACGAGGTATATTCATGTCGAAAGACGCAGGAATTTGCAAGACAATGAACTGCGAAAAATCGTTGACATGACGGAAAACCGTCAAGGTTACGAAAAGTCGCAAATTTTGTAAATTTTGTCAAATCCGCAGGCAGGCTCAGGTGAAGTGTTCGAATTAGCATTTCAATACACTACAAGACGCGGAAATTTGCAAGACAATAAACTGCGGAAAATCGTTAACATGACGAAAAACCGTCAAGGTAGCGAAAAATCGTTGCGTTTGACAAATTTCGTCAAACACTAAATTTTGTAAGTGCGTTCAATACTGGACATAAGTGGCTTGGAAAAGCCGACCCAAAATGGTCGTATGAAACCGACCTAGTGGAATTCGATCTGAAGCGTGTTTTTTCGTTTCGCCCCGATGGGGAAAGTCAAAAAACGCGTTTTCAACGCAATTGGACGACCATCGTCAACCCGGCTTTTTACGCTGCTTGGAAAAGCCCACCCAAAATGGTGGTATGAAACTGACCTCGTGAAATTGGATTCCAAGGGTGTTTTTTATCTTCGCCCCGATGGGGAAAGTCGAAAATACGAGTTTTCACCGCAATTGGACGACCTTCGTCAACCCGACTTTTTGCGCTGCTTGGAAAAGCCTACCCAAAATGGTGGTATGAAACCGACCTCGTGGAATTCGATCCCAAGCGTGTTTTTTCATTTCGCCCCTATGTGGAAAGTCAAAAAAACGCGTTTTGAACGCAATTCAGGGGGACGACCTTCGTCAACAAGGGTCTTTGCACTGCCTGGAAAAGCCCACCCAAAATGGTGGTATGAAACCGACCTCCTGGAATTCGATCCCAAGCGTGTTTTTTCGTTTCGCCCCGATGGATGACGTCGAAAAAACGCGTTTTCAACGCAATTGGACGACCTTCGTCAACCGGGCTTTTTGCGCCGCTTGAAAAAGCCAACCCAAAATCGTGATATGAACCAAACCTCGTGGAATTCAATCCCAAGGGTGTTTTTTCGTCTCCCCCCGATGAAAAAACGCGTTTTGAACTCAATTGGACGACATTCGTCAACCCGGCTATTTGCGCTGCTTCGAAAAGCCAACCCAAAATGGTGGTATGAAACCAACCTCGTGGAATTCGATGCCAAGCGTGTTTTTTCGTTTCGCCCCGATGGGGAAAGTCGAAAAAACGCGTTTTCAACACAATTGGACGACCTTCGTCTAACCGGCTTTTTGCGCTGCTTGGAAAAGCCCACCCAAAATAGTGGTATGAAACTGACCTCGTGGAATTCGATCCCAAGGGTGTTTTTTCGTTTCGCCGCGATGGGGAAAGTTGAAACACCGCGTTTTCAACGCAACTGGACGACCTTCGTAAACCCGGCTTTTTGCGCTGCTTGGAAAAGCCCACCCAAAATGGTGGTATGAAACCGAACTCCTGGAATTTGATCCCAAGGGTGTATTTTCGTTTCGCCCCGATGGGGAAAGTCGAAAAAACGCGTTTTCAGAGCAATTGGACGACCTTCGCCAACCCGGCTTTTTGCGCTGCTTGGAAAAGCCCACCCAAAATGGTGGTAATCATTCTTAACTTGTAACTGATATTTTTACCGTGTTTAAATAAAGTATATGATGATGATAATGATGGTATGAAACCGACCTCATGGAATTCAATCCCAAGGGTGTTTTTTCGTTTCGCCCGATGGGGAAAGTCGAAAAAACGCGTTTTCACCACAATTGGACGACCTTCCTCAACCCGGCTTTTTTCGCTGCTTGGAAAAGCCCACCGAAAATGGTGGTATGAAACCGACCTCGTGGAATTCGATGCCAAGCGTGTTTTTTCGTTTCGCCCCGATGGGGAAAGTCGAAAAAACGCGTTTTCAACACAATTGGACGACCTTCGTCAACCCGGCTTTTTTCGCTGCTTGGAAAAGCCCACCCAAAATGGTGGTATGAAACTGACCTCGTGGAATTCGATCCCAAGGGTGTTTTTTCGTTTCGCCGCGATGGGGAAAGTTGAAACACCGCGTTTTCAACGCAACTGGACGACCTTCGTAAACCCCGCTTTTTGCGCTGCTTGGAAAAGCCCACCCAAAATGGTGGTATGAAACCGAACTCCTGGAATTTGATCCCAAGGGTGTATTTTCGTTTCGCCCCGATGGGGAAAGTCGAAAAAACACGTTTTCAGAGCAATTGGACGACCTTCGTCAACCCGGCTTTTTGCGCTGCTTGGAAAAGCCCACCCAAAATGGTGATAATCATTCTTAACTTGTAACTGATATTTTTACCGTGTTTAAATAAAGTATATGATGATGATGATGATGGTATGAAACCGACCTCATGGAATTCAATCCCAAGGGTGTTTTTTCGTTTCGCCCGATGGGGAAAGTCGAAAAAACGCGTTTTCACCACAATTGGACGACCTTCCTCAACCCGGCTTTTTTCGCTGCTTGGAAAAGCCCACCCAAAATGGTGGTATGAAACCGACCTCGTGGAATTCGATGCCAAGCGTGTTTTTTCGTTTTGCCCCAATGGGGAAAGTCGAAAAACGTGTTTACAACGCAATTGGACGACCTTCGTCAACCCGGCTTTTTTCGCTGCTTGGAAAAGCCCACCAAAAATATTGGTATGAAACCGACCTCGAGGAATTCGATCCCAAGGGTGTTTTTTCGTTACGCCCCGATGTGGAAGGGCGAAAAAACGCGTTTTGAACGTAATTGGACGATCTTCGACAACAAGGGTTTTTGCGCTGCTTTGAAAAGACCACCCAAAATGGTCGTATGAAACCGATCTCGTGGAATTCAATCCCAAGGGTGTTTTTTCGTTTCCCCCCGATGGGGAAAGTCGAAAATACGCATTTTCAACGCAATTGGACGACCTTCGTCAACCACCCGGCTTTTTGCACTGCTTTTAAAAGCCCACCCAAGCGTGTTTTTTTGTTTCGCCCAGATGGGGAAAGGCGAAAAAACGCGTTTTCACCGCAATTGGACGACCTTCGTCAACCCGGCTTTTTGCGTTGCTTGAAAAAGCCCACCCGAAATGGCGGTATGAAACCGACCTCGTGGAATTCGATCACAAACGTATTTTTTCGTTTAACCGCGATGGGGAAAGTTGAAGAACACGTTTTGAACGCAATTGGACGACCTTCGTCAACCCGGCTTTTTGCGCTGCGTGGAAAAGCCTACCCCAAATGGTGGTATGAAACCGACCTCGTGGAATTCAATCCCAAGGGTGTTTTTTCGTTTCCCCCCGATGGGGAAAGTCGAAAATACGCATTTTCAACGCAATTGGACGACCTTCGTCAACCACCTGGCTTTTTGCACTGCTTTTAAAAGCCCACCCAAAATGGTGGTATGATACCGACCGCGTGGAATTCGATCCCAAGCGTGTTTTTTCGTTTCGCCCAGATGGGGAAAGTCGAAAAAACGCGTTTTCACCGCAATTGGACGACCTTCGTCAATCCGGCTTTTTGCGTTGCTTGGAAAAGCCCACCCGAAATGGCGGTATGAAACCGACCTCGTGGAATTCGATCACAAACGTATTTTTTCGTTTAACCCCGATAGGGAAAGTCGAAAAACACGTTTTGAACGCAATTGGACGACCTTCGTCAACCCGGCTTTTTGCGCTGCGTGGAAAAGCCTACCCCAAATGGTGGTATGAAACCGACCTCGTGGAATTCGATCCCAAGGGTGTTTTTTAGTTTCGCACCCATGTGGAAAGTCGAAAAAACTCGTTTTGAACGCAATTGGACGACTTTCGTCAAGAGCGGTTTTTGCGCTGCTTGGAAAAGCTCACCCAAAATGCTGGTATGAAACCGACCTCGTGGAATTCGATCCCCGGCGTGTTTTTTCCTTTAGTTCCGATCGGAAAAGTCGAAAAAACCCGTTTTCAACGCAATTCGACGACCTTGGTCAACCCGGCTTTTTGCGCTGCTTGGAAAAGCCCACCCAAAATGGTGGTATGAAACCGACCTCGTGGAATTCGATCCCAACGGTGTTTTTTCGTTTCGACCCGATGTGGATAGTCAAAAAGAACGCGTTTTGAACACAATTGGACTACCTTCGTCAACAAGGGTTTTGTGCCGCTTGGAAAAGCCCACCCAAAATGGCGCTATGAAACCTAGCTCGTGGATTTCAATCCCAAGGGTGTTTTTTCGTTTCCCCCCATTGGGGAAAGTCGAACAAATGGGTTTTAACGCAATTGGACGACCTTCGTAAAGCCGGCTTTTTGCGCTGCTTTTAAGAACCCACCTAAAATGGTGGTATGAAACCGACCTCGTGGAATTCGATCCCAAGGGTGTTTTTCTGTTTCGTCCCTATGGGGAAAGTCGAAGAAACGCGTTTTCAACGCAAATTTACGACATTCGACAACCCGGCTTTTTGTGCTGCTTGGAAAAGCCCACCAAAAATTGTGGTATGAAACCGTCCTCGTGAAATTCGATCCCAAACATGTTTTTTCGTTTCGCGCTGATGGGGAAAGTTGAAAAAACGCGTTTTCACCCCAATTGGCCGACTTTCGTCAACCGGGCTTTTTGCGCTGCTTGGAAAAGCCCACCCAAAATGCTGGTATGAAACCGACCTAGTGGAATTCGATCCCAAGCGTGTTTTTTCGTTTTGTCCGATGGGGAAAGTCGAAAAAACGCGTTTTCACCGCAATTGGACGACCTTCGTCAACCCGGCTTTTTTCGCTGCTTGGAAAAGCCCACCCAAAATGGTGGTATGAAACCGACCTCGAGGAATTCGATCCCAAGGGTGTTTTTTCGTTTCGCCCCGATGTGGAAGGGCGAAAAAACGCGTTTTGAACTCAATTGGACGATAATCGACAACAACGGTTTTTTGCCATGCTTGGAAAAGACCACCCAAGATGGTGGTATGAAACCGACCTCGTGGAATTCAATCCCAAGGGTGTTTTTTCGTTTCCCCCGATGGGGAAAGTCGAATATACGCATTTTCAACGCAATTGGACGACCTTCGTCAACCCGGCTTTTTGCACTGCTTTTAAAAGCCCACCCAAAATGGTGGTATGAAACCGACCACGTGGAATTGGATCCCAAGCGTGTTTTTTCGTTTCGCCCAGATGGGGAAAGTCGAAAAAACGCGTTTTCACCGCAATTGGACGACCTTCGTCAATCCGGCTTTTTGCGTTGCTTGGAAAAGCCCACCCGAAATGGCGGTATGAAACCGACCTCGTGGAATTCGATCACAAACGTATTTTTTCGTTTAACCGCGATAGGGAAAGTCGAAAAACACGTTTTGAACGCAATTGGACGACCTTCGTCAACCCGGCTTTTTGCGCTGCGTGGAAAAGCCTACCCCAAATGGTGGTATGAAACCGACCTCGTGGAATTCGATCCCAAGGGTGTTTTTTAGTTTCGCACCCATGTGGAAAGTCGAAAAAACTCGTTTTGAACGCAATTGGACGACTTTCGTCAAGAGCGGTTTTTGCGCTGCTTGGAAAAGCTCACCCAAAATGCTGGTATGAAACCGCCCTCGTGGAATTCGATCCCCGGCGTGTTTTTTCCTTTAGTTCCGATCGGAAAAGTCGAAAAAACCCGTTTTCAACGCAATTCGACGACCTTGGTCAACCCGGCTTTTTGCGCTGTTTGGAAAAGCCCACCCAAAATGGTGGTATGAAACCGACCTCGTGGAATTCGATCCCAACGGTGTTTTTTCGTTTCGACCCGATGTGGATAGTCAAAAAGAACGCGTTTTGAACACAATTGGACTACCTTCGTCAACAAGGGTTTTGTGCCGCTTGGAAAAGCCCACCCAAAATGGCGCTATGAAACCTAGCTCGTGGATTTCAATCCCAAGGGTGTTTTTTCGTTTCCCCCCATTGGGGAAAGTCGAACAAACGGGTTTTAACGCAATTGGACGACCTTCGTAAAGCCGGCTTTTTGCGCTGCTTTTAAGAACCCACCTAAAATGGTGGTATGAAACCGACCTCGTGGAATTCGATCCCAAGGGTGTTTTTCTGTTTCGTCCCTATGGGGAAAGTCGAAGAAACGCGTTTTCAACGCAAATTTACGACATTCGACAACCCGGCTTTTTGTGCTGCTTGGAAAAGCCCACCAAAAATTGTGGTATGAAACCGTCCTCGTGAAATTCGATCCCAAACATGTTTTTTCGTTTCGCGCTGATGGGGAAAGTTGAAAAAACGCGTTTTCACCCCAATTGGCCGACTTTCGTCAACCGGGCTTTTTGCGCTGCTTGGAAAAGCCCACCCAAAATGCTGGTATGAAACCGACCTAGTGGAATTCGATCCCAAGCGTGTTTTTTCGTTTTGTCCGATGGGGAAAGTCGAAAAAACGCGTTTTCACCGCAATTGGACGACCTTCGTCAACCCGGCTTTTTTCGCTGCTTGGAAAAGCCCACCCAAAATGGTGGTATGAAACCGACCTCGAGGAATTCGATCCCAAGGGTGTTTTTTCGTTTCGCCCCGATGTGGAAGGGCGAAAAAACGCGTTTTGAACTCAATTGGACGATAATCGACAACAACGGTTTTTTGCCATGCTTGGAAAAGACCACCCAAGATGGTGGTATGAAACCGACCTCGTGGAATTCAATCCCAAGGGTGTTTTTTCGTTTCCCCCGATGGGGAAAGTCGAATATACGCATTTTCAACGCAATTGGACGACCTTCGTCAACCCGGCTTTTTGCACTGCTTTTAAAAGCCCACCCAAAATGGTGGTATGAAACCGACCACGTGGAATTCGATCCCAAGCGTGTTTTTTCGTTTCGCCCAGATGGGGAAAGTCGAAAAAACGCGTTTTCACCGCAATTGGACGACCTTCGTCAATCCGGCTTTTTGCGTTGCTTGGAAAAGCCCACCCGAAATGGCGGTATGAAACCGACCTCGTGGAATTCGATCACAAACGTATTTTTTCGTTTAACCGCGATAGGGAAAGTCGAAAAACACGTTTTGAACGCAATTGGACGACCTTCGTCAACCCGGCTTTTTGCGCTGCGTGGAAAAGCCTACCCCAAATGGTGGTATGAAACCGACCTCGTGGAATTCGATCCCAAGGGTGTTTTTTAGTTTCGCACCCATGTGGAAAGTCGAAAAAACTCGTTTTGAACGCAATTGGACGACTTTCGTCAAGAGCGGTTTTTGCGCTGCTTGGAAAAGCTCACCCAAAATGCTGGTATGAAACCGACCTCGTAGAATTCGATCCCCGGCGTGTTTTTTCCTTTAGTTCCGATCGGAAAAGTCGAAAAAACCCGTTTTCAACGCAATTCGACGACCTTGGTCAACCCGGCTTTTTGCGCTGCTTGGAAAAGCCCACCCAAAATGGTGGTATGAAACCGACCTCGTGGAATTCGATCCCAACGGTGTTTTTTCGTTTCGACCCGATGTGGATAGTCAAAAAGAACGCGTTTTGAACACAATTGGACTACCTTCGTCAACAAGGGTTTTGTGCCGCTTGGAAAAGCCCACCCAAAATGGCGCTATGAAACCTAGCTCGTGGATTTCAATCCCAAGGGTGTTTTTTCGTTTCCCCCCATTGGGGAAAGTCGAACAAATGGGTTTTAACGCAATTGGACGACCTTCGTAAAGCCGGCTTTTTGCGCTGCTTTTAAGAACCCACCTAAAATGGTGGTATGAAACTGACCTCGTGGAATTCGATCCCAAGGGTGTTTTTCTGTTTCGTCCCTATGGGGAAAGTCGAAGAAACGCGTTTTCAACGCAAATTTACGACATTCGACAACCCGGCTTTTTGTGCTGCTTGGAAAAGCCCACCAAAAATTGTGGTATGAAACCGTCCTCGTGAAATTCGATCCCAAACATGTTTTTTCGTTTCGCGCTGATGGGGAAAGTTGAAAAAACGCGTTTTCACCCCAATTGGCCGACTTTCGTCAACCGGGCTTTTTGCGCTGCTTGGAAAAGCCCACCCAAAATGCTGGTATGAAACCGACCTAGTGGAATTCGATCCCAAGCGTGTTTTTTCGTTTTGTCCGATGGGGAAAGTCGAAAAAACGCGTTTTCACCGCAATTGGACGACCTTCGTCAACCCGGCTTTTTTCGCTGCTTGGAAAAGCCCACCCAAAATGGTGGTATGAAACCGACCTCGAGGAATTCGATCCCAAGGGTGTTTTTTCGTTTCGCCCCGATGTGGAAGGGCGAAAAAACGCGTTTTGAACTCAATTGGACGATAATCGACAACAACGGTTTTTTGCCATGCTTGGAAAAGACCACCCAAGATGGTGGTATGAAACCGACCTCGTGGAATTCAATCCCAAGGGTGTTTTTTCGTTTCCCCCGATGGGGAAAGTCGAATATACGCATTTTCAACGCAATTGGACGACCTTCGTCAACCCGGCTTTTTGCACTGCTTTTAAAAGCCCACCCAAAATGGTGGTATGAAACCGACCACGTGGAATTCGATCCCAAGCGTGTTTTTTCGTTTCGCCCAGATGGGGAAAGTCGAAAAAACGCGTTTTCACCGCAATTGGACGACCTTCGTCAATCCGGCTTTTTGCGTTGCTTGGAAAAGCCCACCCGAAATGGCGGTATGAAACCGACCTCGTGGAATTCGATCACAAACGTATTTTTTCGTTTAACCGCGATAGGGAAAGTCGAAAAACACGTTTTGAACGCAATTGGACGACCTTCGTCAACCCGGCTTTTTGCGCTGCGTGGAAAAGCCTACCCCAAATGGTGGTATGAAACCGACCTCGTGGAATTCGATCCCAAGGGTGTTTTTTAGTTTCGCACCCATGTGGAAAGTCGAAAAAACTCGTTTTGAACGCAATTGGACGACTTTCGTCAAGAGCGGTTTTTGCGCTGCTTGGAAAAGCTCACCCAAAATGCTGGTATGAAACCGACCTCGTAGAATTCGATCCCCGGCGTGTTTTTTCCTTTAGTTCCGATCGGAAAAGTCGAAAAAACCCGTTTTCAACGCAATTCGACGACCTTGGTCAACCCGGCTTTTTGCGCTGCTTGGAAAAGCCCACCCAAAATGGTGGTATGAAACCGACCTCGTGGAATTCGATCCCAACGGTGTTTTTTCGTTTCGACCCGATGTGGATAGTCAAAAAGAACGCGTTTTGAACACAATTGGACTACCTTCGTCAACAAGGGTTTTGTGCCGCTTGGAAAAGCCCACCCAAAATGGCGCTATGAAACCTAGCTCGTGGATTTCAATCCCAAGGGTGTTTTTTCGTTTCCCCCCATTGGGGAAAGTCGAACAAATGGGTTTTAACGCAATTGGACGACCTTCGTAAAGCCGGCTTTTTGCGCTGCTTTTAAGAACCCACCTAAAATGGTGGTATGAAACTGACCTCGTGGAATTCGATCCCAAGGGTGTTTTTCTGTTTCGTCCCTATGGGGAAAGTCGAAGAAACGCGTTTTCAACGCAAATTTACGACATTCGACAACCCGGCTTTTTGTGCTGCTTGGAAAAGCCCACCAAAAATTGTGGTATGAAACCGTCCTCGTGAAATTCGATCCCAAACATGTTTTTTCGTTTCGCGCTGATGGGGAAAGTTGAAAAAACGCGTTTTCACCCCAATTGGCCGACTTTCGTCAACCGGGCTTTTTGCGCTGCTTGGAAAAGCCCACCCAAAATGCTGGTATGAAACCGACCTAGTGGAATTCGATCCCAAGCGTGTTTTTTCGTTTTGTCCGATGGGGAAAGTCGAAAAAACGCGTTTTCACCGCAATTGGACGACCTTCGTCAACCCGGCTTTTTTCGCTGCTTGGAAAAGCCCACCCAAAATGGTGGTATGAAACCGACCTCGAGGAATTCGATCCCAAGGGTGTTTTTTCGTTTCGCCCCGATGTGGAAGGGCGAAAAAACGCGTTTTGAACTCAATTGGACGATAATCGACAACAACGGTTTTTTGCCATGCTTGGAAAAGACCACCCAAGATGGTGGTATGAAACCGACCTCGTGGAATTCAATCCCAAGGGTGTTTTTTCGTTTCCCCCGATGGGGAAAGTCGAATATACGCATTTTCAACGCAATTGGACGACCTTCGTCAACCCGGCTTTTTGCACTGCTTTTAAAAGCCCACCCAAAATGGTGGTATGAAACCGACCGCGTGGAATTCGATCCCAAGCGTGTTTTTTCGTTTCGCCCAGATGGGGAAAGTCGAAAAAACGCGTTTTCACCGCAATTGGACGACCTTCGTCAATCTGGCTTTTTGCGTTGCTTGGAAAAGCCCACCCGAAATGGCGGTATGAAACCGACCTCGTGGAATTCGATCCCAAACGTATTTTTTCGTTTAACCGCGATGGGGAAAGTCGAAAAACACGTTTTGAACGCAATTGGACGACCTTCGTCAATCCGGCTTTTTGCGCTGCTTGGAAAAGCCCACCCAAAATGGTGGTATGAAACCGACCTCATTGAATTCTATCCCAAGGGTGTTTTTTCGTTTCGTCCCGAAGGGGAAAGTCGAAAAAACGCGTTTTCAACGCAATTGGACGACCTTCGTCAACCTGGCTTTTTTACGGTCACCATAGCCTAAATCACCAGCGAAACTTTCGAGACCGTTTTCACACCAGCCGCGAAACGCCAAACCGGCCAGGAGCGATGAAAGATGGCTGTATTCGCAGGCTATTTTTTACACAAGTTCTTTATAGTTTTCCGGTGGCCATTATAGACCAAGATGTTTGCAGCTTTGTAATTACTCTTGCTGTCAACCAAGAGAAATAATAATCTATAATAGAAATATGAAACTTACAGATTCAGCAGATTCTTTAATCCTGTACAACTGTTTGGCAACAGGTTTTGAGACATTTCTCTGATTAAGGAAAAAATAGAAACAGTCATGTGCCTGTTAATTTAATTATCAACTACAGATAATAAAATCTTAAAGCAAACTGTCAATAATATTTTTTTAACATTTTCAAATAGTTAAATACGTTAAGCTGTTTCCTGTGCATTGCCAGTTGATAAAATGCCTAACTTAACAAAGTGAACTTTCTAAGTTTTTTTCCCATTTCTCTTAGATACACATTTGGTTGGTTAACTATTATGCCGCACAACAGAGGAAAACTTTTAGAATAAGATAAATACAAACGTACTATAGCAATAATAAAAGCAAATATATAAATAACAAATATAAAAGTAAAAATGAGATACATCGGCTCAACTAGTATATTTCAGGGAGAAGAGGCCGAAAAATTAAAAAAATAGTACCCAGTGGGTGCATGAGTCTAATGCGTCATGGATTGTTAGTGCGGTTGAAATATGTTGAAGTAGTTTCGGTATTTACGGCATAGAGCAAGAGGTGTAGCAGAGGTTTGGTAGTAAGAGTGGTTCAGAAGAATTCGATAATATTTGTTGTCTTAAGTATATATATTTATATATATTTATTCATGTTAAAAAGATTAGTGCGTTGTAGACCATAGGAAGATCGTACAGATTTAGAGGAGAGGGGGGGGGGGGGGGGGGATCCTGAAAAATTTGTTTGCAAAAGCAAAAAAAGCCCAACTAAATTTTTTGCAGGCATGAAAAACATTGTCTGCAGGAAGATGACAACGGAAAAATGTTTTCACAGACAACGATACAGAAAAAAATTGTTTGTCTTGAAAAAATTTTCATCCCCCTGCTTCCAAAAAAGTAATGGTTCGCCCCATAGATAGACAAGATACAGCCGCTTATTTAGTATTCTAAATATCCTAAATCACATCAAAATAAGCCAAAATATATTTGTTTTCAATTCCTTTGCAATTTGTGCAATACTGCTCAACAAAGATTTCAATTACCTTTACCGTTTCGACACAGGGGAGCAAAGAAAACATTGCGTGCAGAATGTAATTTAATTAAGCGAAATATTTTCAGGTCTATTAAACACTACAAGCAGTTGAATGAAAGAGTTTCGTTTTCATGACTGAGAACAGCTTCCAAATAGTCAATACATGGAAATAACAATCAGATCGGAATTTAATAACTATTAAAGCGAGTTTTCATTCTGTCTTAACTACTTTTTGGCAAGTTTCAATATTTATGCAAATTTCGCGCGAAATGTAATTTGATTACACTGTCTTGTTTTAAAGCTCTAGATTGAATCTTGAATGGTGAAAAAAACTCTTTTTAATGAAAGTTGCATTCTGTGAATGAAATCCTACTTCAGTTGAATTGAACAATCAATTGCTGACTACAATTTTATTTAATTTTTCCAAAGTTATTTTTTGTTTATGAACACAAATGTCACTTCCGGATTTTTTTCATCAAAAGATGTCGATTTCAGGTTGCGTTTCCCACGGATTATAAAAAAACGTGCAGCTCGAAGGAGAACATTTTCAGTGGCTTCATACTTGAAAACGAGGATTCATATTATTTGCACTGTAAAACATTTATTCCAATTACATACATGACAATTTCTTTTACAAGTGCGTGTCGTGCTCGAGCTCCGTTCGACCGTTGCTTCGTCAACAACATCCTTGCTTCCTGATTGGATTACGATCGCCGCACCAAGCCCGCAATGAGGCGGGCTATTGTTTAAGCACAATTACACCGGACGATTATCGATCCCGAACCATTCCCTTGGGATTGCTAACAGCTTTTTTCCACTACATAGAGTCTAAAGCGCATGCGCATTAGACTCAAAAATTGACTTACACGTTGATGAGTCCTGAAAAAGTTTCAAATGTTCTTAGTTCTATTGCCCTTATTTCATTGTTTGACACATTCCTGAAACAAAAGGAGAGAAACTTTACTATGTAAAAAAATGTTACTGAGCCCAGAACACAGTTGTATGGGTTTGTCCTAGCTTAAGACATAAGGTGTATCTAATTTACTGTTTGATCAGTAAATCAATGATAATGGAATGAACCGATTGTGTCTGTGGAAAAAAGAAGGCAGAAAAACAATTCATGAGTCTACAGATTGGATTTGCTCCCACGACCTTCGGTGCACTAGACTGATGATCTAACCACTGAGCTACTGAAAACTCTAGTGGCGAACAGAGGTCAATTGTGAGTTGTGGCACAACGAGTGCATCGCGCAATCATATTATTATGTCCAATACCATTCTCGTCCCCATAGCCCTTTTCGCTTCTCTTAGCCGGCGGGGCCTTGGCACGAGAAACGAAAGGCTCTAGAGTCAAAGGATTTTCAGTCCTAGATTCTGGGACTTCCGGTCTTCATGTATGCAGTCCTGAGATTTCAATATACTGTATGGGAGAGTCGTAGCGCTTTTTTACTTCCACCGGCTAAGAGAAGCGAAAAGGGCTATGGGGACGAGAATGGTCCAATACTTGATTTAGCAAAAAGCTCGTCACTTACAACGAGTTCACACCCGCAGGAATGCTAAAAGACTGTGATATGCTTCCCAAGTCACTCATTCTGCAAATTGCTGTAACGTTCTCTTTATCACGAAAGCAGGTACATCTGGCATCTGTACCGCAAACTCTGCTTTCTCCAGCCTTGTTCTCCGCAAAGATGAGGAAGAAGTATATGACAAGGCTAAACGAGACGATTCGATTCATCTTAATTCGTATCAGTTGGACAAATGTTCTCAAAATTAAAGACACGTCAAGGGAATGCATTAAAATTTAGGAACATTTATCGCAGGACAATATCATTTGATATAATAAATATCCCTTAAAGAAAGATTGTGCCCGTCACTGCATTGCAGAGCATCTATCCATCTTCTACTTATACCTTTCGTAGGAGCGTTGTTTCGACATATCTGTTCAGTTCAGTTTTCTAGCTATTCATTAGTGCTGGTAGCCATTTAAGACTCCTGAGTGGAGACAGATGCACCGTGAGAGTAAAGTAACTTACCCAAGAAGAATACTACTTTTCTCTTTCCAGACTTGATCTCAAACCTTACAAACGGAGTGAAACGCATTAACCTTTTAGCTACTGCATGCGTCCTTTTGAAATGTTATGGGATAAGGGCGAATCAAAGAAGTGCAGCTGCCTGCTACTTTTCAGCAAACTAAGTCCTTCGATTTTAAAACTGATATATTGCGTTGGAAAGTTAAAAATCGCGTATGGTCAGGTTCTCCTGGAACAATCAAACCGCTCCGTGCTTTCGGGTGTTAATTTCGTCAATATGTATTCTGGGTTTCGCTTACGCAATAAAGTTACATTGAATAGTGAATAAAGGAAGAAGAATATTTTGAATTATCCGTGTTTCCTTTTGCCTGAGCAAACGATGGGTTGTAAATGAGTTGTATAATCCTGGTCTCACTTGAGACTCAAGCACATGATTCTATATCAAGGACTATCAAAGGAACAGCGAAATTTAAGATAAAATCTATTTGGATACTTAATCTTCTGCTGGGATTTTATTTTACGTGACTTCATGGCGCTTGCGCTTCTGCTTGAGAGAAGGTCTCTTACCATTCTAAACCGACTAAAATTACAAGGGATGAGGGTAAACTGATGGATGATGATGATGATGATGATGATGAAAACTTACCTGGCACTGATCT
This sequence comes from Meandrina meandrites, assembly GCA_963693305.1. Taxonomy (NCBI): domain Eukaryota; kingdom Metazoa; phylum Cnidaria; class Anthozoa; order Scleractinia; family Meandrinidae; genus Meandrina; species Meandrina meandrites. Next base: position 21,239,912 of record OY855904.1, read on the forward strand.
CGCCTTTCCCTTTTACTACGAGCGTAAGTGCAGAACGATGACTAAGGCATTGAGGTTAGTGTGGGACTGTGCAGAGCGAATGGTTTGACCACAGTATGCGTAGCGATATCAAACTGCAGCACATTGTTAGAAATTGTTAGAGTTTGATTTATTGGCAATGGCCCACAATACGATAAATTTGTTTTCGTTTAAATTTGACCATCATTCCAGCTGATAGGCTGTTTGGTCCAGAGTACAACAATACATTTAATTTTAGGTAAACGTTTCCAGTTGCTCTTGCTCCCCCTCGTTGCATAAATGAGCAATCACTCAAACAGCTGCTTGCTCAAACCCTTTATAATTCCTGACTATGTTTAAACAGCTATTAAGCAGATATTTGGTGCAAACCTCTCCAACATTGCAATTAATATTGCTTAATGAAAAATCTCTCCAGCTGGAATGTAAACAGTAACTAAAGATATTGTTATTACATATCACGCACGTTGAAAATATATATTTCTGTGGGATTTGTGTAACAAAGCTGTTTGCACTTTAAGTAATGTTCCAAATTAAAACTGAATCAATTCGTGCAGCCGATCGCTAATTTTGAGTTAGAAGTTAAAAAAAAACTTGCTAATGTATCAGGAATGGGGACAAGCATACGTTTAGCTGTTGACACCAAGAGAAGCCTGAAAAATTTCAAGGCCAATTACAAGTTAAGACGTTGGCAGATAAAATGATTGCAAGAAGCTATTGTCCTGATCAATCTTTACTCTTATTATCACAGTTAACAGCGTCTAGATAAGATTTCCCTTTGACCCTTTGCCTTTGACTCGAAATAATCAGAAGGTATTGTTTTTCCATTCTATAAATTTCACTATTTTCACAAGGTGGACAGACCTGCAATAATCACGATTGCAAGCATCTTGTGAAGTAAAACTACTGACTGGAAATTATGAGCAAATTATCTTGTGAACTTCTGTTTGAGAACTTTCCTTCAATCACCGACATTGACGACTTCTATTCGACGTACATCGCTAATTAAATCTTTAACAGTTTTCTAAGCTATTCAGTCATCGTTTTGAACATTGCAACTATTCATGCGATACTGAAAACTTCTTCGCTGTCGAAAACTTTGAAAACATTGCTTGTAAGTCTTGCCGTTTCTGATGTTGGCGTTGGTTTACTCGTCCAACCATTTTACATCTTCCTTGTGGTAAAGTGGCTACAGCAAAGCAATCCCGGCTGTTTTGCTTACTGGGTTTTTACAGCAATCGTAGGATTTGTTTCTTCCACTTCGTTCTTCGGTGTTGTGGCCATCAGTGTAGACAGGTTCTTGGCTATTCATTTTCATCTCAGATATCAGGAACTTGTGACTCACAAGCGTGTAGTTGCTATGGTGATCTCAGTATGGGTATTAAGTGCTCTTTCATGGTTACTGATTATACCGGGTATTTACAGTGCATTTCTTTCCAGCGTCGGCATTGTTTGTCTCCTTCTTTTAAGAATGTAGATCAGTGCTTAAAAGCACTGATCTACAGCCGAGTTTATGTGGTTTTGCGGCGCCACCAAAACCAAATTCAAGCCGTGCAAGTAAATCAAGTAGCACAGGATGGCAATGAAATGGCAAATTTCGCGAGCGTTAGAAAATATGCTGTCTGTACATTTTATACATATTTTGTGTTTGTGGTTTGTTACGTGCCTCTTTTTAGTTGTTCGATTGCCTATAAAGTCTACGGCTAGAGTATCGCGATAAAGAAATTTTTACTCTATTCAGCAACTCTTGTGCTTCTTAATTCAACATTGAACCCTGTTATTTACTGTTGGAAGATGAGGAATATTCGCTGCACTGTCATTAACATTCTGAGAAACTTGTCTTGGCACAGAAATTGATGATCAGGAACAGTTGTAAGATTACGAAGGACTTGTTAGAAGATGTTATTAGAGACGGAGATGTCATTAACTGCTGAAAGATAGGGTAAATTGGACGCCCTGTCATGAACAGAGGATCTTGGCCTGGACATTGTTTACATTGCACTGGTCGTAAACTATACGCCACGATTGCCTACTTGACTGGACATGCCGTTTAACTAATGCACATAATATTATGCTGTAAATATTAAACTGTAATTTAGTTTAAACTAACAGAATCTCTTTCATGTCTTGGTTTTAGTGATAAAGGAACTGTGTCATGGATTTTAGCCAAATTCAGGCGTATATTCCTAAATTTGATAGGAAAATGGCCACCCAATTTGGGGAGAATATAAAAATAACCACTTAAAACAGTGAGGGAACATTCAATAACACAGCAAATACAAAAGAAGGTACAGATGGACAAAAATTGAAGAAGATTGAAACGGATTGCGATATGCTTTTAAAAAAAACTGTTAGAAATAATGTTTGTAATATTTAATAAAGTACACGTGTTCGAAATTTTCGAAATAATAATAATAATAATAATAATAATTATAACTTTATTAACGTGTCAAAAGGAGTAGCTGAGGGGAAAAGTTCCCTCTACTAATTGTGGACACCTAACTAACCTTATTAAAACCACTTACTATGAATACTGCAAAAACTGGCACATATATTAACTTAACTAAAAGCTACAAATGTATTAAAATTGTGTATCCTAAACTACATTAAAATATTAAAATTATGTAAATCATTTGCAAAAATTATCTATAAACGGCCAAATATGTTAAAAATTGTGTATCTGAAAACTACATTAAAAATATTAAAATTAGTCAAATTATTTGTAAAAATTATCTATAAACGGCCAGTCATTCTTGGCATAAGTTGCAGTCTCGACAGTCACTGACATTTGCAGCTAGGGGAGTGAGGTCCTGATTGCGTATAATGTTCTTAAATTGTTTTAGAGAGGGGGCATTTCTAATTCTATAAGCAAGATCGTTCCACAGTTTGGGCCCTAGGTAACGAAAAGCAATAACTCACCGAAATCACTTCAAATTGGCCTGAAGAGCTGTAACACAACAAAGAACATAATGCATAAAACATTCGAAATTATACCTCCTAAAACAAAATTGTGTCGTTCCCATGCAAACCCTTATAAATTGAGTATTCAAGGAGTACTGTGGCTCTTGTCGTTAGCTTGGGCTGCCTGTAATGTAGCACACGTTGTTGTAAGCATCGACTCGGAAGGTCTTCGGAAGCGGCAAAACCCGAGGAAAACACCTCCGCTTTTGTGTCCACGTTTTCTCCGCCGATACAGAACTGATTTCGGGAGTTGACTTGGTGTACTCTGACAGAGGCGAATTTAAAAAAAAAACTCCCTTTCAAACAGAAGATACATTTATTTATCACGTTTTAAGTTTAGATTTCACATTTTTACTCTCTTAGAAGCCAATAACATCTAGCAAGAAGTAATTTTTGAACTCTAGTAACAAATTTCCTTCTGTCAGGGCACAAAAGAGGTATGATTTATCACTAGGTTATATAGTTATATTAATTCGGTGCGCTATTCTAGCTGAAAACTTGGACACAAAATCATATTATCTGCAGTTTAACTTTGAGAGCTTGAAACATCACCGTAAACGGCGAGCTGCCAGTAAAACTACAACCATGATGTAATCTCATCATCCCTTTATATCCTCGATAGGTTTTAGAGGAAACAATGTTCATAATTCGGAATATTAAAGCTTTACAAGATATCCCCCCCCCCCCCCCCCCCCTCAAGAAATTTGGCTAAGTAGTGTCCCGGTGTACACAAACACCTTGCCATAAAATAATACAGTTTTCCATAAAATAATACAGGGAATAATAGAAAATAAATCGATCATACAACTTGTCACCGTTAAATAGGAGAACTGACTGTTGCATTGGGTTGCCTAGCGTTAGGCAAGCAACAGACCCCGTTTATCGATACGAACTTGAAGTTTCACTGACGTTTTACAATCGGAAAACAAGATAACAACAACGGGCCTGTTGCCCGTCAGGAAAAACCCCCTTTTATGTCAAGACATGTCCCATTTGAAAGCAGAGCTCTGCTTATCCATCGGTGAAGAGCTCAAGTATACAAAAAGACAATTGTGTTTGATAAATACGGCCACGAAGGTGGCAGGTCAAAAACAACACAGCGATAATTCGAAATAAAGAGTTTAAAATACTTTCTTCTCGAAATAGATAAACAGCTTGAGCTGAAATTGGGCGACAAAAAACGCCTCAAATAAAGACTAATATCATTATATAAAATGGACAAATAAGGAAAAAAGGTAATATAACCTGCTGGATGGCGAGAGTGGAGGTGATGGGAAAGACTTTTCTTGTTTTCTGATATCTGAGGGCGAGGGAAGGAAGGGTGGATTGCTTTGGGCTGACTTGCTATTCACACTGCATACATTAAAGCAACGCATATAAGATAAGTGCACATGAATAAATTATCACTTTGGCTCAACTGCCGCACGGTGCGGATCGTTCTTTTTCCGTTCCTCGTGTTTCCTTTTTATTTAATGGCGGACGTACAGTATCCTGCGAGACTAGGAGCCCCGGCTCAAGCCGCTCTACCGGTTGCCCAAGGAATTCAGCCAGCTGACGAACTGGCTCCTCAAGCGGCCGGTGGTTAAGTAGTTCAACAAGTTGTTGGACAGGACGCTTTACCGGCGGCCGAACACGTGGGTCAGGAAATTCAACCAGCCGCGCTACAAGAACCTCAACAAGCTGTGGGACAAGCTCAACACGGAGAGCTAGAGGTAGAATATGTTTACTTTTGTCGCTTATGTGTCTTCTTTTATAAATTACGAGCAGGGACAAGGGCAGCAACCCTTTATTTGTCTTTTCCATTGCCTGTTTTCGGATTTCCTGCTATTTCATTGCTTACGCTTTAGTCGGTTTGTTTGTCGTTGTTAAGCTTATCGGTAATTCGAATGTATTTCAGGTCTTGGCGGGTCTTTATGGGTGACTATGTGCTGTTGTGTATATATTTTTCTTTTTTTCTTTATCTCGTGGATATGGGAATGTTTGTTAGCGGCTCGGTTATTATTCTTTTTGTTGTTGTTGTTATTGTTGTTCGACAATTGTTATTTAGGATCATGCAACGGCTGGAGGAGGCGGCAGTGTACCGCTGGTATTTGTGTGACGTTTCTATAGAATGTTAAAGGTGATAATTAACCAAAGTAAAACAATAGATGGTGTCAAACTTCACCTTTGAGTGACAAAATATATACATATATTTTTAAGGCAATGGGGTGAGTGTTCACCAGGAACAGTTAAAATGGGTGAGAGTTCACCACGGAAAAGGGCAATGGGGTGAGAGTTCACCATGAGAAAAAGAGGATTGGGTGAGAGTTCACCATGAGAAAAAGAGCGATGGGTGAGAGTTCACCATGAAAAAAAAAAGAGCAATGGGGGTGAGAGTTTACCATAGTGAAGATGAAGAGCAATGGGTGAGAGTTCACCATGAGAAAAAAAAAGAGCAATGGGGGTGAGAATTCACCATAGTAAAGATAAGCAGCAATGGGTGAGAGTTCACCCTGAGAAAAAAAAGCAATGGGGGTGAGAGTTCACCATAGTGAAGATGAAGCGCAATGGGTGAGAGTTCACCATGAGAAAAAAAAAAGAGCAATGGGGGTGAGAGTTCACCACAGTAAAGATAAACAGCAATGGGTGAGAGTTCACCATGAGAAAAAAAAAGAAGAGCAATGGGGGTGAGAGTTCACCATAGTGAAGATGAAGAGCAATGGGTGAGAGTTCACCATGAGAAAAAAAGAGCAATGGGGGTGAGAGTTCACCATAGTAAAGATAAACAGCAATGGGTAAGAGTTCACCATGAGAAAAAAAAGAGCAATGGGGGTGAGAGTTCACCATAGTGAAGATGAAGAGCAATGGGTGAGAGTTCACCATGAGAAAAAAAAAAGAGCAATGGGGGTGAGAGTTCACCATAGTAAAGATAAACAGCAATGGGTGAGAGTTCACCATGAGAAAAAAAAGAGAGCAATGGGGGTGAGAGTTCACCATAGTGAAGATGAAGCGCAATGGGTGAGAGTTCATCATGAGAAAAAAAAAGAGCAATGGGGGTGAGAGTTCACCATAGTAAAGATTTACAGCAAAGGGTGAGAGTTCGCCATGAGAAAAAAAGAGAGCAATGGGGGTGAGATTTCACCATAGTGAAGATGAAGAGCAATGGGTGAGAGTTCACCATGAGAAAAAAAGAGAGCAATGGGGGTGAAAGTTAACCATAGTAAAGATAAACAGCAATGGGTGAGAGTTCGCCATGAGAAAAAAAGAGAGCAATGGGGGTGAGAGTTCACCATGGTAAAGATAAACAGCAATGGGTGAGAGTTCACCATGTGAAAAAAAAAGCAATGGGGGTGAGAGCTCACCAAAGTAAAGATAAAGAGCAATGGGTGAGGTCACCATGAGAAAAAGAGTAATGGGGTGAGATTTCACCATGAAAAGAGATGCGAGTCCACTATGTACAGGCAATGGGGTAAGAGTTCACCAGGGTAACAAAAAGAGCAATGGGGGGAGAGTTCACCATGGAATGGCACGGTTTGCTTCATTTTGGGGCTGTGGAGTGCATGTGAGGGTGATGTTGTACATTAAGTCAATTTCCCCTTCTTACTATTCTAGACTCTAAAAACTTTGTTGAACTCCAAAAGTCTCTTGATGAACTGCCAAGGCCCTCAGTGGCTGCTGTAATAAGGAAGATGTTGGACTATGCTAGCTAAACCCTCCAGAATACATCCCGGGATAATCAGGATGAGAAACGTGAATTTTACCGTTTGGTATACCAGACAGCTAGAGAAAAAGTGGACCTTCCAAAAGAGCACTTCCGGGCTCTGATTCTACGCCTTCTAGGGGACAAAAATCACACTAAAGTGTATGAAGCTGTCGCAAAGGTGGAAAAAGCGATGGGCACAGGGGGCCCATGGTCTGGTTCTTCTCACCGTGGGCGCACTAGTGATCTTCCGTCCAGGGGGCGTGGCATGAGAAGTAGTGCTCCAGTCCAATGCTACTTTTGTGGAAAGTTCGGCCACATTATGGCGAGGTGTTACGCGAGAGGAGATATGCAGCAAAAGCCCCCGGCGACCCGTGGTCGCGCTAAGGACAATAAGCAATAGAGAATCTGGAATTAAATAGAAGCAAGGCGTGTTTTTGCCTTTTGTTCCAGAAATACGTATATATTCTTTTTTTTTTCTTGATTGTAACAAGTACAATAAAATGGATCTTGGAGTTGACTGTTGTTTGCTTTAATCCGATGGGAGGCGTTGTGTCAAGTTAACAAAGTTTTACATGAGGGTTTTCAAGTGAGCAACTAAACATTACAGAGGAGTGAAATGAATATATACTTCTATACGTACTTAATCCAATACTCCCCTTTTCTCCCTTTTTTTTGGGATTTGCCCTTGGTGCGAATATCCCTTTCTTTTCACTTTCCGGTATTTTTCTTCGACTGTACTCTGGTCACAGAGAGTTGAGAGTTTTGAAAACGGGGTATCTCAACACCCTCCCGGTCATAGTGGGTCAAGGCTGTCCTCTCTCTGCTGACTTGTACGGGGTCTTTGTACAGGTAAATAAGATTCCTTTTTCCCTTTCTTTTTTCCCTTTGGGTGATGTTCTGGTCATGGCAAAAAGATGATAACTTTGACAACCTTATCAATAATGCTGATGTTTGCGCAGGTGCGATACAGTGGGTAGACATAAGTGGAAACCCCGTATCGGTCAGCAGTGAGTGGACAGGAAATGACCGGTTGGGGCAAAAGCCCGTCTAGTTAAAAAGGGAGAAGTCATTGGGCATGTAGATGAGCTACTGTTCCGAGATCCTGATCATTTTGTGACAGGGGAGCTCCACAAACATGCAGCTAATTGGGCAGAAATCGCAAAATTAGCTCCTTCTTTACAACAGGAAGAGGTGTTGCCGTGGATTGGGAATAAGGTGTCAATATTCCCATAGTTCAGACATTTTAAAGGAACGTTTAAGGGGGAGCGTTACGATTCGATCAGCCACCCAACAGGTTGTTCAAGAATAACGTAAAGTGCAAACAGTTTGGAGAATTTGTTAGAACAATGCTACTGAGTCGCCTGAAATCCGGTGCGATTTTCTCTAGTGGTCAAGGTTGGTCAAGTAGGTCCACCTCGTATCGTTTTACCGTTAACAGTTGAGTCTACGAAGCCGAGACTGTGTCGTGATGCGCGATATATAAATCTCAGAATATGTCCCCTTATCTCGGTTTCTTGATAGAGACTAGACTCCAGTAGCGAAGTTTTCCGCCCGATCCCACAGAAGAAGCACAAGCTTAAAGGGCTCATCCGGGAAACGTTAAGCTCACGTTATGTATCGGTCAAGACGCTCCAGACATTGGTGCACGTGGGAAAATGTGGGTCTCCTTTCTTTTGCGGTTTCCAGCGGCCCGTCTGTTCACCAGGGAGATGTCAGCGGTAGTTTCTATCGGTATGCGCACGTTGAAACCAATCGCGGTCCAGGGTGCTCTGCGCGATGAAATTGCCCATTGGCTTTTTCTAGAAGAGTGGGACGACCCCTTTCCTTGGCGTGAAGAGAGACATCTTCAGATTGAGTTAGCTACGGAAGCCTCCAAAACTGGATGGGGAGGGGTCATTTCCACACCTGAGAAGCAGGAAACATCTGATTATTGGTCAAAGGATGAGATGATGTTGGACATTGCGACTAGGGAGGCCATTGCTGTGAATAAGGTCTTGCAGGCATTGTCGGATTGTCGCGTCGATGTACATGTATTGATTGATGATCTGGCGATCATGTATCCATGGAATAATCAAGGGGGTAAGGGTCGTGACTTGAACAATGCTATAAAGGCTTTGTTCTTTACTACTATGGATCTGAACATCCTACTGCACATGTTATACGTTTCGTCTCAAGAAAATCCAGCGGACGCCCCTTCTCGCAGATTGTCATCTTTAGACTATACACTCACACCGGAGTTCTGGGATGAAGTATAACTGAGGTTCGGGGGTGGACAGGGCCACACGTGTGATCTGATGGTCCTCAATCCCAACGCCATGCCTGATAGGCTGGGGCGTCCTCTCCCCCATTTCACCCCATATCCTTCGCCTGGTTCGATAGGTGTGAACTCGTTAGCGCAAGATTTGACTCAGTTTTCGACAGTGATCATGATGCAGCATCCGTATGTTTTCCCGCCAAATGTTCTAGTATGCCCAGTCTTGCGCTTCCCTCAGTCCTATAGGCAACCATGCACAGCTGTAGTCCTGGATACATACCCGAGAAAGTACTGGTGGCCTCTTTTACAACGGTTTTCTAGAAAAGCGCAGAAGCTGGCAGGTGCAGGTGATTCTCAAGCCTTGTTATCACCTTCTAAGGAAGGTTGGAGCGGAGAAAGCGGGATCCCAGGGGACTTCTAGGGCCTTCCAGATAGTTTTTCCTTTAGAGTTCTGAGCTTGTCTGTGTCAGTGACAATTTTTCAGAAACACTAGCAATATAATAAATTGAAATTGGGAAAACCCCTTGGAATTTGGGGATCCCTTATTCAGAATAAGACATTTTTTCTCCCTCCCTTGTATAATCCCGGGGTATGCAAATACGAAATTTAACATTAAAGGAGAATAAAGAGTGTTTTAATAGATTAAAAGTCTCTCGTCCTTACTTAGGATCTCCCCATCGTTGCCAAGTTGTTTACACCTTCTGTTAGATGTCCAAAATGCTCACATTCGGATGACCAGGATTTTAGATTCTGCCAACGTTGTGCTTATAACCGACAAATCGTGACACCGTTTCCTATTGACAAGACTGTCATCGATGTGAAGAGCATTGACCAGCGCTTACGTCAACTAATTGGATTTTGATCGTGCTACCAGCAATGCTAAACAGAAGGACTCGCTAAGAAAGGAGTTTGAAACCTTTCTTGCTTCACTTCCCGGGCATATCACATTAGCTACTGTGACTCCACGGGATATTTGCCGTTTCCTTGTCTTTCCTTGAGGCTGCTAACCGTGGAACAATTACAGGCACGGGTAACACCAAAGCAGGCCACCAACTTTCTTCGTTGACAAGCTAACACAATTTTGTTCACACCTAGACAGAAAATTGCGAGACTCTGACAGAGCGATTAACAGATTTGTGATAGCCCGCGATCAGGCGTATTTGAAACTAGTTTTCGTTAGTGGAGATCGACCTGGGGACTTGGGACAGATTAAGGTCCCTGAAATCCTACGTGTCCCCAATGTCAACGGTTTTTTCCTCTTCAATCACATTTGGGGAAAGACGTTAAGTGATGGGGACGAGAATGTGTTTGGAGTGAGGAGAAATGCGCAAGCGGAAATCTGTCCTGTTCGAGGGATCGAGCGTTATATGGAGGTGACACGTGATATAAAAGTGGGTTTAACGCGCGGCTACTTATTTCGTCCAATCACACCTGATTTGGGCATAAAAGACGCCCCTTTTATTTCCTCTGCAGCTCAATCACGCTTAAAGGGTTACCTTAAGGAAATGAACGCAGATAACGGCGAGACGCTCCATGGTTTCCGCTCCGGCTGTGAGATCACTTTAGCTCTTACAGGTGCGGATCTGGCTGAGATCATTGATCATGTTGGTTGGACTAGGCGTTACACAGCCCTATACTACATGCAGTTAGCGAAAGTCTTGAATCCGGCTGTAGCCTCTGCTCGGCTAACCTCAAACATCGGTACGGAACCGTCCTGCACATGGCAGGATATAAACCAGTTGAAACGGTTTGTGTGTGCATTCCCTGCCGCCTACCACGGGGAGAGATCTTATGAACAAGAGCAACTGTAAGGTTAGGCGAATAATCCCATTGCCAGACTTGGATAACTGGGTTTCGGTTTAGTTTTGGGGAGTTATGACTTGGGTTTGTAAGGCTGAATTCTTGGAGAATCTAACGATGGTCTCCTTTAATAGGTAGTGGTTAGTATTGGGGAGGAGTCCATCGTTAGCCTGGTCAACGAGAACAAACTAAGTGACACTATAAGGAACGAGAGCCAAATTTATCCCCAATCTTATTGCGGTGTGACAATGGATGCAGTGTGGAATAGTTTACTATTCACACTGCATACATTAAAGCAACGTATATAAGATAAGTGCACATGAATAAATTATCACTTTGGCTCAACTGCCGTACGGTGCGGGGATCGTACAGGTACGGGACGATTGGTGCTTGCGGGGAGGCCCCGGTGATTCAATGCTGGATTTTGTCTTCCCCACCCACCCACCCACCCTCTAGTCTCACACTGTGACCATTGTCGGATCGCCAAATTTATCCCCAATCTTATTGCAGTGTGACAATGGATGCAGTGTGGAATAGTTTACTTTTATCCGCCCTCTAACTTCATTGCCTAATTGGATGATTAAAAGTTCTTGTTACTAAGTGGCCAGCGGATTATTACATAGGCACAGGAGCCATAATTGGGGACGGAGATCGTAAACGCGAAATCCACGCAGCCCTATGATGCGGGACAATTTTTCTATTTCTAGAGCAAATCGCTCCATCCACAACAGTAGCTCAATTTGCTCTAAAAATAGAAAAATTGTCCCATATCATGAGGACAGTCCCAGTACTAGAAATAGCACTCGCTTACGGTCTCCGTCCCCGATTAATTAGGATTATGGCTCCTGGTAGGCATCATATCTCAATATAAATAACATTCTTCATGAATAGTCATAATATTTGCTTTCTGAACCCTCCCGCATGCAGAGCCAGGCACTGAACAAGAATCACGAGGAAGAGAGGTTGCAAAATCGAAAATTGTTAGATACCACTGACAACAAAACAGGCCGTGAAAATTTTAAAACATTGTTACGTAGTCACAAAGCTTCAGCTTCAACACTCTCCTACTCAAAATATAGAAATAAATGAAAACAACCGAAACTTCCCTTACTTTTTCTGCTAGTAAAAACAGAACGCAATATTTAGTGCGACAGCTGTCAGTCTCTATAATTGGTATAAACTGTCGACAGTGTCTAGTAGAAGGAAATCGAACTTTGTTTTAAAATGGTGTTAGTGGACACCTTAATCCTATGATAAAAAATATATATATATCAGTATTGACAGAAAATAAATAAATGTGACACCCAACATGGTGATATGTCTTGTTGTTAATGTGGCTAAAACTGACGGGAGTGACATAAACATGCATTAATAACTCGTTTAAAGTTTTGTATTTGTTCACGTTATCGAATCGAACCTGTGTCTTTGACTTCAAAACGTTACAAATCGTATCATGTTCAACAATACAACTTACAAATTTATTACGAGGAGAAACCAGTAAAATTCATTATTGCAAACAGCAGATGCAGGGATGATTTGGCAGTTTGGGCGAAAAGACGAAAAAAAAAAAACAACTCAGGTGGATCTCATATTTTACTACAATCGTCTTGTGATAAAAAGCAATCATGAGCAGATCACCATGCGAAATGCTGCTGGAATTCTATCCTTCGATTTCCGACTATGACGGAAGATCTCTATTCAAGCTATATCGTTAATTGCATCTTAAACAGTTTTCTTAGCTACACAGCCATTGTTTTGAACGTTCTAGCTATACATGCAATAAGAAAATCCTTGCCGTTGGCGAAACCTTTAGAAACATTTCTCGTAAGTCTTGCTGTTTCTGATGTTGGTGTTGGTTTGCTCGTCCAACCATTTTACATCTCACTTCTGGTCAAGTGGTTACATCAAAGCGATCCCGGCTGTGTCACTTACAAGGCTTTTACAACCATCACGGGCTTCTTTTCTAATGCTTCGTTCTTCGGTGTTGTGACCATCAGTGTGGACAGGTTCTTGGCTATTCATTTTCATCTCAGATATCAGGAACTTGTGACTCACAAGCGTGTAGTTGCTATGGTGATCTCAGTATGGGTGTTAAGTGCAGTTTTGTCACTGTTATCGTTTTCACCTGATATTCACTATGCAATTATTTCGAGCGTTGGCGTTGTTTGTCTTCTTCTTACAGCACTGGTTTACAGCCGACTCTATGTAGTTTTGCGCCGCCACCAGAACCAAATTCAAGCCGTGCAAGTACCGCAAGTAACGCAGGGTGGCAACGAAATGGCACATCTTGCAAGCATTAGAAAATCTGCTGCTTGTACATTCCACGCATATGTTTTGTTTTTGATTTGCTATATGCCTTTCTTCATCTTTCTAGTTACCTCTAAAGTCTACGGCTCACCACGTATTGAGTTGAACAGATTTTCACTTTATTCGGGAACTCTAACGCTTCTTAATTCATCACTGAACCCTGTTATTTACTGTTGGAAGATGAGGCACATTCGACGCGCCGTCATGGACATACTGAGGAATATATATCATGACGTCGCGGCACAGAAGTTGCTGATCACAGGCCATCACATAAATTGCTGTGCTGCAATTTCGATAAACAGCAGTTGCAAATTCATACTTTTGACATGTGAGGAGACTTTACTTGAGAGGGAGAGAGGAAGATGTGGCACACTGAACGCATTATCATAAACATACTGGTGAAACACATGTCGCGTCCTGGGAATTGCGTACTATGTTAATCGTAGAGCTATGCACCATGCATAAACGTCTACTTGAATTGTTCAGGCGCCGTTTAACTAGATGACACATGCTGTAAATAATAATCGTAAATGATTTATGAGGTTTTTTAGCTTTAAGCCTTATCTAGAGAATTCCTTTCATTTTGTATCCTATTCATACGAATCAGAATCGTCAAAAAATGGCCTCAGTTGTCTTCTAAAAATTCAGAAATAAAATCTCATTACTAACGACTAATTTGCTGCAGTTTTCGAGCGAGAATTGTATTATTTCCGAACTATATACATTTAATTTTCCGACAAACTAATATGGAGAGTTGACTATTAAATTCATGACAATCACTATCGTCAAAACAAAGCGGCAGGAAATGAATCGTTCTCACGTGATAACCCTGCAGAATACGCATTTTCGCCGTCTGAAGTGGAGAGTGAAAAGACCACTTTTTTCAAATTCTGTTTTACTAGTATCGAAAAGATAAAACAGCCGATCACTGGTTAAAGTTTAAATACCTGAACTTACCAGTTAGTGGAAAGATTTTTGTTATACCAATTAAAAGAGCTAGCAGTTTTCTCTCGTTTTCCCATGCTTTCGGGAGCTTTCGGGCTAGCCTTGCACAGTCTATCGATCGGTTACAAATGTACTTCAGCAGCATCGAGTCGCCTACTGTACCCAAAAGACACCGAACGACATCCAAGGGACGACCGACGGAAGCCCGAAGGTCGATATAAAAAAAAAAAACAAGCATGCCTCTGTCGCGCAATATTTTCGTGAATTATTAACATGCGTGGAACATAATAGAAAAGAATATAAGGACGGCTTCCGTCTGCAAAATAAACGTTAAGAGTTGTTCAACTTTTTCGCAGCCATTTTCTATAGTTTATTTTACGTATGAAAAAAAACCACGTTAAATGACAATAGCAAACGAAATATAGGGGTCACGCCGAACATTTTATACCGTTTTGGATTAACTGTGATAAGCGAAGACACAAGTGTAGATATTTTTCTGTTTTCACCCAAAAAATTAAAAGGAGACAAAATTATATGCACCTGCTTCGGTAGACAAATGGCTGGTTTATATAAACAATAGTGAGGTTTGTTGGACATTTAGCAGACATAATGGGTGATCGTCACCTTTTGTATTTTCTTTATTTAACCAAATATTTATAAAGAACCTTGTCTTGGAATATTTGATTGCTTTAATTTACTGATAATAGCACGTTACTTAGTAACGATTAAGGAAAAAGAATGGGCGGCTATTTATTCATTCAACCAAATATTTATAATCATGAGTTCCAATTCGATCCTATTTAGCGGAAGTAGTCAAAATAAATCCTGTATTAAGTAAATGAAAATATATATATAACACACAAGTCGCGTATGAAACTCTCAACCCGGAAAAGTTTTGTTACGTATACAACTCATTCAGATGCCCAAAAGCCAAAGAAAAACTATAGTAATTCCAGCTTTCTATAGCTATAAAAATTTGGCCAATTGTCGTGATGAATGAATCATCTCTGTGTGAAAGATTATTGCAGTATTTTCCTTCAATCTCTGAATACGAAACCTTTTTTCCTACCATCATCACTAATTGTGCCTTCAACAATTTCTTCTGCTATACGGCCGTCGCTTTGAACGCTGCAGCTATCTACGCAATAAGGAAAACTTCGACGCTGCCGAGCAATTTAAAAACATTGCTTGTGAGTCTTGCTGTTTCTGATGTTGGTGTTGGTTTACTTGCTCATCCACTTTACGTTTCCTTTCTGGTCAAATGGCTGCAACAAAACAACCCCGACTGTGTAATCTACCAGGCGTTTCTTGTGATTATAAATTTTGTTTCTGCGGCTTCGTTTTTTGGTGTTATGGTCATCAGCCTAGACAGATTATTGGCTATTCATCTTCATCTCAGATACCAGGAACTTGTGACTCACAAACGTGTTGTTGCTGTGGTGATCTCGGTATGGATGTTATCTGCAATGGCATCGCCACTTATCCTCTGCCTTGACTCTGATACTCACCACTTATTTCTAACTAGTGTTGGAGCAACTGGTCTCCTTATTACAGCACTGGTATATATCAGGATGTATTTAGTTTTGCGACGTCACAGAAACGATATTCAAGCATTTCAAGTACATGAAGAAGCACAGGATGGTAGCAGCGAAATTGCTAATTTCGCACGCCTTAGAAAATCTGCCCTCGAAACATTTTACGTATATCTGGCGTTTATGGTTTGTTATTTGCCTTGCTCGATCTGTTTGACTGCTTTTGTAATATACGGCCCGATTATCACCTTGAAGAAATTTTTTCTTTATTCGTGGACCCTGATATTTGTCAATTCATCTCTGAACCCTGTTATTTACTGTTGGAAGATGAGGCATATTCGACACACTATCATGGACATACTGAGGAACAAGGCTAGGCACAGAAACTAAGTATATTGCATTATTTGCAGGTTAGGTCTTCACAAATAGCAGTTACTGACTGCGGTCAATAAGAGTTGCATGTAAATTCAGATGGTAGTTTTGATGAAATTGTTTGAGTAATCATCATCTCAGTATTAAACGTGAATTAAAATAAAATTATACCAAATCAAAGGACACTGTGGCTTAATGATTTGCGCCGGGGTTTGAATCCGGATTGGGCGGTTCTGGTTCGAAGTGTTGGCAGAGCTCATTGTGTTTCTTATATGAGCAGTATAAATTGGTACCGGCGAATCACGAGGGCAAGCTAACAAAATGCACTGCGACCACCTTGGACTAGAACCACACACCGGATTGTGTCGATACGTCAGGTCCGCTACATACTTCATGGAAACCCGTGTTCGTTGTTGGTAAAATAAGTGTACTACAAAGTATCTAAACTTCTCGAAAGACCTTATTGAAAGTAAAAAATGTCCAAAAGCATTATATCAAAGAAATCTTCAGTTGAAAACTGCTGATTCTCTTGTATGGGCGGTTGTCGGCTGGCTTGCCTACGCGATGTTTTAACTTTTCATCATTTGATTATGCATGGTTAGCGCGTGCGCGTGCTTTGTTGTCAGTCAGCGATAGCTAAGTTATTATCATTATGATTATTTATCTGTCATTAGGAAAATTTTAAGCACGTTTCACATAATAAGTTGTTTGATATAAAGCGACTTATTACTCACTAGAATCCGGGGAGGAGGAATTATATCCGAGATTAATTAATATGTTCTTTTTTGTCGCTAGATCGAGTTTGTTTTTTGACAAGTCTTTTGTGATAGATTTCCCAAAAAACTTGAGTGATCCACATATTTATTCCTTCATACCGAATTTTTTGGACAATTGCTTCTTGTGCGGCTAATTTCCGGAAACAAAAGAAAAGACGATCTTAGAGATACAATTTAGAATAGCCGGTGATCACAGAAGTTTGCAGCTGCACCAAAGCTTAGCATATTAAACAGTCTGTTGGCTCTTTTTTTTCACATGTTATTATTAAATAATAATACTCGGGATGTTGGTCCCATCTCTTTTATACTTTGTAACATAGACAGCACATTTTTTTCCATTTTTATCGGTGCAGAAAGAGAGAATTTTCCGCTGATTTTTGTTGTCGAGCGAAATTAAACCACTCAGAATCAAGTTTACCCGATCTACCTACTAACATTAGCCTTATGGAAATTGTGGAGCTGATCGATAACAGAAATTTTGTCTTTTATACTTCAGTCGGTTGCCGCATGTTTACTCTTTAATTATACTTAAGTATAAGACTGATAACAAACCAGACAACTCCCGCGTCGAGCTCTTCCGATTTTGTTATCAGTCGTATGATCGCAGGCTGATTTGGGCTCTACTCCCGGAGCTTATCACATCCTTCTCAAACTCATTTATAATTCATCTCGTTAACACAAAGGAAATCAGAACCGTGACGGTGGTTTAGAAATCTGATCTTAATTTTCGTTTTCTCCGTAGTTTTAGTTTCGTTTGAGAAGATATATCAAACACTCATGAGAGTGTTTCATGACATTTCCAAACACCTCGAAGTTCGTCAAAAATACTCCGCTACGCGTCGTATTTTCAACTCTCTTCTCGGTGTTTGGAAATGTCATGAAACACTCTCCCCAATGTTTAATATATTACTTAACAAAATTGGTTCTCGGCACGCTTTCAATTTTTTTTTATCATCTTCCAGGCATCTCCTGCTGTCTGTTAATAACTTTTATCTCGCCGAGCTTTAAGAATCTCTATTCTATTTTTAATAGCTCGGGGGAGGGGCCTTCCATATTAAAGGGTCGGGGATGCTCGTCGTCTCGCTTAGGGGTGTACATTACTGATTTTGGTCTCACTTAAGACTTGGAGTGTTCAGGACGGAGCACCAATAGTTTAAGAGCTCTTCTCGTTTAGAGTTGCATGGCAAGCAATAAAAACGCCGTCGTACTGTCGTTCGTCTAAACGGATAAGGTATGAAAATGGTATTGTTTGGGGTCAAAAATAAGCTTGAGCTACGCTGAGCTGACTGATCTCCTTTGCTAGAAGTGTTGTTCAACTTTTCCGTCGAGTATCCCCGTCGCTTTCAAGTAAGAGCCCTTCCTCCCCCCCCCCCCCCCCCCCCCTCCACCTACCCTTCTTTTTTTCTGGGTTTCATGCCAGATGTCACAGCGCCAACAGACCTGTAAACTGCTCAGATAAAGAAAAGATACATATATTTTACTAGAAGCGTAAATACTGCTTAAAATAGTGTGATTTTATATCATGAAGAAATCGATATGCGACGAAGTGCTTGGGCACTTTCCTTTAATCTCCGACTACGAAGACTTCTTTTCAACCAACATCGCCAATTGTGTCTTCAACATTTTTCTGTCCCATACGGCAATCGTTTTAAACATTGTAGCTATTCACGCGATCAGGAAAACGTCGTCGCTGCCGAAGCCCTTAAAAACATTGCTCGTGAGTCTTGCTGTTTCTGATGTTGGTGTTGGTTTACTTGCTCATCCAATTTACTGTTCCTTGCTGGTGGAATGGTTACAACAAAGCAATCCCGGATGTGTGTTTTATGAGGTCTTTCTCGTGATTATGAATTTTATATCTGCAGCGTCGTTTTTTGGTGTTATAGCCATCAGTGTAGACAGATTCTTAGCTATTCATCTTCATCTCAGATATCAGGAACTCGTGACTCACAAACGCGTTGTTGCTGTGGTGATCTCAGTATGGGTGTTGTCTGCACTGCTATCTCCACTTATCCTCTGCCTTGACTCTGATACTCACCACTTATTTCTAACTAGTGTTGGAGCAACTGGTCTCCTTATTACAGCACTGGTTTATATCAAGATGTATTTAGTTTTGCGACGTCACAGAAACGATATTCAAGCCTTTCAAGTACGTCAAGAAGCACAGGATGGCAGCAGCGAAATTGCTAATTTCGCACGCCTTAGAAAATCTGCCCTCGGAACATTTTACGTATATCTGGCGTTTATGGTTTGTTATTTGCCTTGCTCGATCTGTTTGACTGCTTTTGTAATATACGGCCCGATTATCACCTTGAAGAAATTTTTTCTTTATTCATGGACCCTGATGTTTCTCAATTCATCTCTGAACCCTGTTATTTACTGTTGGAAGATGAGGCATATTCGACACACTATCATGGACATACTAAGGAACATGGCTAGGCACGGAAATTAAATGTGATTTGCAGGACATTGCCCATTACCGCTACTGGTCGTATTGTCAATAAGAATATGCATGCCAATTCTGACATTTGAAAATAAAATAGAATTTGCTAGATTGGTGGAACTGTCCTCCTTCCTTTAACTGATTTGTCACGTAGGTGAAGTACTGTGGCGTAATGGTTTGCACGTTGGAAGCCAGAGTGAGTGGTCTTGGATCGAATTCGAGTGGTGGTAGATATCATTGTGTTGAGTGGGGCAGGATACTTACACATTGCGTGTAACGTTTTCTTTTATGTATGCTTGTAAGAAAAAGAACAAAATTGCTGAATTTTGATTGGTTCAGAAAGAGAGCAGTTTTCGCTGGTTTTCATCGAGCAAAAAGACAAAAACACTCCGAATCAAGATTATATTATCTGAAAGACATGCGGTTTCTAAAATGGCCAGAGAATATTGCTAAGAGGACACGGCCGTGCCGTGACTTGATCACACCAATTTCATTTATGTTATGGTCAGTTGTCCCACGAGAGGCAATTGCATATTTCCTTTGTAATCAAACTCGTGTGTGATATTGGACTATAATTACTTGCTTGATTCCAGACTGAATTCTACCCTACAACTATTTTAATATGGACAAAATTTTCGAAAGCGATTAGTTCTTTGCAGGCTCTCATGATCAAATATTTGATTAATCCGGAGCTTGCCGGAGCCATAGTTAATAGCTGATTCGCACGCCGGGACTTGACATGGTTATTTATATGACGAGGTTATTTATCATTGCTCTATTTCTCCTCCTCCTTTTGCACTTCGTTTAAGCGACATCTGCACTGCAATAAGTAGGTTTTTTTCATATATGGAAATACGTTCTCTTTAGCCCCATTTTAATATTCCTCTCCTTTGCAATTGTTATAATTAAAAAAAATAATTTAGGAAAAAATTAAGGGTATTCTTCATAATGTCTGACCAATGCGGTCTGCACTCGTACTCACGATTATACAACTTGGACTTTCGCTGAACAGGTGTATTCGATATTATTAAACAGTTATGACTACAGAACCCACTCAGACCTATTTCCATTATTTAAGACTTGTGGATATTAATTAATTGACAACAGTTTATTCCAATGTTTAGAGGAAGAACTGACAAGTTGTCGTTGTGCCACCATATAGCCTTATTTGAATTATGGAACTCTCTTAAGCAAGTCGTGCCAGATGTCCTGTAAACTGCTTGGTGAAAAAATATTGTCCGAGAATCGTGTTATTCAAATGATCTGATCTTATATCATGAAAAAATCGATATGTGACGCATTGCTGCATTACTTTCCTTCACTCTCCAAATACGAAGACCACTTTTCCGCCTACATCACGAATTGTGTCTTCAATGGTTTTTTATCGTTCACGGCTATCGCTTTGAACATAACTGCCATTCATGCCATAAGAAGAACTTCATCGCTACCTGAGACTTTAAAAACGTTGCTCGTGAGTCTTGCTGTTTCTGATGTTGGTGTTGGTTTACTCGTCCAACCATTTTACATCTCACTTGTGGTCAAGTGGTTACAGCAAAGCGATCCCGGCTGTGCCACTTACAAGGCTTTTATAACCATCGCCGGCTTCTTTTCTAACACGGCACGAAAAATTGGATTTGTCGCACATTTGATTCTTGTCAAAGGCGAGGTCAAATATGCTGATAACTTTGACTGTACCTTTGACGCGCGTCAAAGACGAATCAAATATGTGGAAGCTTTGACTAAACCTTTGTCGCACGTCAAAGGTAAAGTCAAATGTTCCAATAACTTTGACTTAACCTTTGACCCACGTCAAAGGTAAAGTCAAATATGTAACAGCTTTGCCACACCTTTGATCGCTGTCAAAGGCCACGTCAAAAATGCTCATAGCTTTGACTTCACATTTGGCGCCCGTCAAAGGCGAGGTCAAAATTACTAACAACTTTGACTTCACATTTGACGCCCGTCAAAGATGAAGTCAAATACGCAACAGATGGTTTTAGGTCAAACACTTGCAAATAAGTTTTATTTCACTTTTCACGTCCTTAGGTGAATTAAATTTCTGGAATTTTATATCAGGATTTTTAAATTTTGTTTTCGTCGCGAACTTTTGTTTCGATTGAGACTATTTGACTCAGCACATGGGTTTCACCAGAAATACGCCATTGCACGTCTAATTTTTCATTCTTTGACTGCAATGAAGCACAGTTTATTTGATTATTTGTTGCTCTAAAGGATCAATTAATTCTCAGTTAATTCGGAACCGCTAGCGAATTCGAAGGTAACTTGGACAAATCCTGAAGCGACAAACGGCGCACGGATTAGGCCTGGGGACGAGGAGGATCGGAGGATGCCTATGGCAACCCGCGTTTCTTGGCGGGAAATTGCATTGCCAAGGTTTGTTGTGGCAAAGAAATTTCAAAACGACTGTAAAAAGCGAGCGGAAAATTTTTTCTTCTGGCCGGCTTTTGTTATCTCAATGTCGACAAACGAGAGTATAGTAAATTCAACTTCGAGGATACAGGGCTCAAGTCATCTACCAAGAGATAGAGAGCGAGAAAGTTCAAGAGAAAACATGCGAAAAGCATAAAATAGCAGAGACAAAAAGAGCAAGAAAGAGCGGCGCAGAGCAACGAGGATAAAACGAGAGAGGTCTCGCTTATACAGGCAATTAAATAGCGAGGCTTATACAGGCAAAGGAAAAATGAAGACAAGAAAGCCTTGGAGTAGGTGAGACGTAAACCTTAGTTGAAAAGTAATTGCACAAAAATTGTAATTTAATCAGGATTATCTCACCGGTGCCGGATCTGGAAAATGTGGAAGGAGATTAAAAGGTATTTGTTTGCTGCCTCATTAGTTATCAGTTGCTGTTAATATAATAATGTCGAAAATTGAAGGTGGCTCTGAAGCCACTTGAACGAAGTTTTAATGCATCAGTCAATTCCAGCAGTGCCCACCCCCCCCCCCCCGGGCAACCGCGGGGCATTTCCTAATGTTGCCCGTCCCAAGGGTGGGGCATTTGCGTACATCGGGTTGACCCCCGGGCATTTGACACGTGGTTTCGAAACCGTGGAGTGAGTCGCGTATTCGTGATGGAGGCGTTTATAGGCCAAGACGTGGACTACGTTGCAGATTAGTTAGTCCATGAAGGACTAGAGAAGCTCGTGGAGGTTTTTAAAGGTATATTTTCTCAATATTAGATATTTCTTCATTGCTAAGAAGCAACAACTTGTATTATATTCTTATATCACCTATCGAGAGTTTGAAAACAATCAACCCGGGAGCGGGGCATTTGCCCGGTTCCTTCATCCCCACCCCGGGGAATTTGCCAATTTTTTTATAAAGAAATGCTAATGTCCGGGGGTTAGCCCGGGGGGGGGGGGGGATGGGCACTGTTGGAATTGACTGATGTATAACTTTGCAAAACGTTTTGTGCTGATCATTATTCAATACTGAAAAAATGCGGATCGCTAAGCGGCTTGTTTTTGAGTAATAAGCACTTAAAGCAAATATAAAGGGTGTTTTAACAGGTTGTACTGTTGCCATGGTAAACAGTGATGTCATGAAAATAACCACAACTTGTTCATTAATGACTGAACATTTGTTTGACATTATTTTATTAGCAGCAACTGATGAAGATTTGTAATAATGACCACCAAAGTCATCAAGCTGAATAATGCTGGAAACCGTTGTGAGCCTTCTCTGCATGACCGTACATGATTGACCATAATGCTGAGGTTTAGTTTTTAGCTTCCTCTAGTCAAACAGTATTCTGAAATTCTCAGCAATCCCAAGTTTAATTACCTTTTGTCGGTTCTGTGTTCTTTTGTGATTTGATGGGGGTTTGGGTCCATCAATTCCTCGCTTGCCGCTGCTCCAACTCTTGTTGGGGGTGTGGGATGGGGAGCAAGTGAAAAATTAACGGACCTAAAAACCCCATCACATTACAAAAGACAACAAAAAACAATAAAAGTAATTAAACTTAATTTATTTAGCTTACAGTAGATCACAATTTGAGATCTGAAGTTTCGAAGTTCAGTATTATATGGAGCATTTCTCTCGATCAGTTGAATCAAACGGCATCCTCGGTTAGACGAGGCAAAACGAAGTAAACCAGGCAGAAATGGTAGCTGCGAAAGTTTTCTATAAAAGAATAAGAGCCCCTGGGAAACGAGTCTCTCCAGACCATTTCCAAGCGCCTCTGCGAATGCTGGCTCCTGATTGAGCAACAAAAAAACCCTTGTATTATTTTGCCCAATCGGCGAACAGTAACTTCAGGGTCACTTTCGAGTGTTCTTACACAGCGGTTATTGTATCGGTTATAGTTTATTTTAATTAACGTAAGATAGCCGAAAAAAGTCGGAAGTCAATTCCAATGCCAGAAAGAAAGATATCTCAACATCCAATGGTACTTTTTGTTTGGACCGATCAGAAGTATCGTAAGTAGAAATTGTGACTTGTTTACCTGTGCAATGCACTGGGGCGGTTCGGCATACTCGTGTAGCGTGCATTTCTTTGCAGCACGGGAATATTCCACTTGGCCGAAAAATCCGAAAATAAAAAAAAAATAAAAAAAAATGAAATGAGTGATTGATGTAAGCTTTTAGGTCCCAATTTTTTGAAACTTTTATTTGGCGTTAAAAGTATTGCAAGTACTACCTTGTGCGTTTGATTTTACCTTTTTCTGACTTTATCTCAATATTTTTCGGCCGACAGCAACTTTTCCACGCTGCGTACATTGTTTTACCGCACGTGCCAAACGAGATCAGACGAGTGTGCCAAACGGCCGCCAATGCGTCGCATACAGGTAAACAAGCCACTATTTCCGATTCCTCTGATCAGCCCAAGTGAAAATATCCGGGTAGATCTTGAAATATATTTCTTTCTGACATCCCAAATCGCAAATGATTCCCCGACTTTTTTGTGGTTCTCTAATTTAAACTGAAATAAACTGCCGTGTAAGAACACACGAAAGTGACTCTGAAGTTACTGTTCGCCGATTGGGCAAAATAATACAAGGTTTTTTTTTGCTCAATCAGGAGCCAGCATTCGCAGAGTCGCTTGGAAATGGTCTGGAGAGACTCGTTTCCCAGGGGCTCTTATACTTTTATAGAAAACTTTCGTCGCTACGATTTCTGCCCGGTTTACTTCGTTTTGCCCCGACATAACTGCCCTTGGTCTCCAAGGATGATCAAGCGGAGGTCAGCCAATAAAAATAACAGTTAATGTATGAATGTAAATACATGCGTATTGTGACGTCACACGACCTCAAACTGTCAAAATTGTCTGCCTGTGGTCCGGACCATGTAGTTTTGCTATTTCAAAGGGAAGTTGAATTTATATTATGTGCGGAATAAGCAACGTCATTTGTGTGGTTGACTTAACATGTAAGCAAAGCGACCAGCAATTTCTTGCTCCGAAAGAAATTTTAAAATTGTAATATTAATCGTAATACTTATTCTTCTTGCAGAAAATTGCACGACGCGGAAAAGCCGTTAAGGAGAGACCAACAATATCTGAGGAGGACAAAACTAAGTACTTTTCATTTTAAAGTTGAATACATGTCTTCTTAGTGACTGATAGTCACTGAACGAAAGGGACTGATCGCATCAAAATGTGGGACTCAATTGCATTCGTCAGAATAAGAGGAATTGTCGCTGTTTTGAAAAGTATTTCTAAGAAATAACTGACATAGGAAATCAAGTTAATAACGGAACAATGATATCGCGATGGGTACGATTTCCTATGAAACCATTGTATGTTATTTAAGCAATGACATAGTTTCATTATTACTTTGTAGTTTTATCAAATGAGTATGTTTTGAGAGTTAAATTTACATAACAAAAACAGGGAAACTATTTCATTTTTCGTTTATTCGCATATGTATCTTTTTACTTAAAGCAACAGCCAAACAGTTTCATGAAGAGATGTTTTGCGTTTTTCTGCGATGCTTTTTTAAAGTTAAAACTTTTGTTTACAACTTTAACTGTAACAGACCTTTAAAATTAGATTGAAAATAAAATAAAAGTAAGCACAGATTTGATTTTATGTTGAATTCTTTCACATCACCATAAACAGGAATCGACCAGGAAAAACTCACTGTCAAAACATTTGACTGTGCTTTTTTAATAGCGAAAAAGAATCCGCTTCGCATTTGCCAGACCTTTGACATGAATCGCAGGTGTATTTGGCTTACATTTGACAAACCTATGACACAAGTCGCAGGCATATTTGGCAACATCTTTGGCCTACCTTTGACACGATTCAAAGACACATTTGACCACACCTTTGACTACGCATTTGATATAAGTCACAGACGTATTTGGCTACATATTTGACCTACCTTTGACCTACCTTTTCACCTACCTTTGACCACACCTTTGACTGCACATTTGACAAAAGACAAAGGCGCGTCAAATATCAGTTTTGACACGCGTCAAAGGGGGGTGGCAAAGGTATGGCAAAAGCGGCCTTTGTTGCCTGCGACCGTAGGCAAAGGTGTAGTCAAAAGATGACCTTTGACGCGCGTCAAAGGCTGTCAAAGGTGATCAAATGTGGCCTTTCACGCGCCTTTACCCACGCCTTTGACCAACGACAAAGACGATTTTTCGTGCAGTGTAATGCTTCGTTCTTTGGTGTTGTGGTCATCAGTGTAGACAGGTTCTTGGCTATTCATTTTCATCTCAGATATCAGGAACTTGTGACTCACAAACGTGTTGTTGCTGTGGTGATCTCATTATGGGTATTAAGTGCTGCTCTTTCAGTGCCGTGGTTTTCTCACGATATTCATGCGGCACTTCAATCCATTGCCGGCATTGTTTGTCTCCTTCTTACATCAGTCGCTTACAGCCGAATTTATGTAGTTTTGCGGCGCCACCAAAACCAAATTCAAGCCGTGCAAGTACTTCAAGTAGCACAGGATGGCAATGAAATGGCAAATTTCGCGAGCGTTGGAAAATCTGCTGTCTGTACATTTTATACATATGTTGTGTTTTTGCTTTGTTACCTGCCTTGGTTTAGCTTTTCTGTTGCCTTGAAAGTCCACGGCGCGAGTGTCGCGTTGAAGAAGTCTTTACTTTATTCATCCACTCTGGTGCATCTTAATTCGTCACTGAATCCTGTTATTTACTGTTGGAAGATGAGGCACATTAGAAGGACTGTCATGGACATGCTGAGGAACATGGCTAGGCACAGAAACTGATGCTGGCTTAATACTTTTATAATTACAGTGGGACCTCGATTTAACGAGGTGCCAAGGGACTGGGGAAATTTGTTCGTTATATCGAGGGTTCGTGATATCGAAAACCTCGATTTAACGAATTTTCGGGAAAACAACCAAAATATTCGTTATATCGAGGTATAGTTAATGATTAATATTCAACGGTGTTACGTTGCACTAACCCAGCATTTCTGGATCTGAACGATTACTACTGAAACATCCGTTCTTTAATGTCTGTACGAAGCTATTGTCTCAGTGTAGATTTGTACATACCTACGGCACTAGAAACTGAACAGACAAACAACACTGCTTAAAACTACACATACACTGAAGATTGTTCTTTTTTTTTGTTGTCATCAGTAAAAATGCGTCCTCCATTTAAGATATTCCTCTAAATGAACACGGTAAAAATCGTTAACAACTTATAACACTGTACTATTACATTTCTAATCAGGACTTTAAAAAATTCTTTCAGTGAGGAATGTTTCTCTCTTTTTATTGCCATCCGTAACAATGTATCCTCCATCGAAGAAAGCGAGCATAGAATTTTTTTTACCTTTGAACCGGTCTTCTCAAATGACAAAATGAAATTGCGTAGCGCTGTCATAGCCTCGGTTATTCGTTATATCGAGGTATATTTTACGTTCGGGCTTCTGGATTGTGTTCGTTATAACGAGGATTTCGTTATATCGAGGTTCGTTATATCGAGGTCCTGTTCCATACATTTTACTGTAATTTTGGCCGGGCTGAAGACAATCGTTCGTTATACCGAGAACTTCGTTATATAGAGGTTCGTTAAATCGAGGTTCCACTGTAGAACGGAAAATGCGTTTAATAGTAGCTTGAAAATGATTCTTTATTAATCCTGTTGTGTCTAGATGTTTGGCTAAAATTGCCTTTCGAATGCACGCTGAATCTCATTTAAAATTAAAATCAACATTTATTTAAATTTAACTTTAAAGAACTGTTTACACTTTATTCACGGACCCTTGTGTTTCTCCTACTGAAAAATGAAAAACATATGTCGCACCTGTTTATGGCATTTGGATTAGCAGGTCTTGCACAGGATCACCTATAATGCACTGACGTGTAGGTTCTGCAATTTGACTTGAAAAATATATTAAAAGTTGTCCTACGATGTGACGTGATAAGAGAGAAATTATGGGGGGTGTTGGTCAATAGCCGCAAGGAGACGCTTGCTTACAAACTCTAAATGAGGTGTTCCATTAAATAGTTTTTTCCCCCATGAAATAAAAGTTACCTAAAGTCCTTAACCTCACTTGTTTTGAGAGTGTGAAGTATACATTGCAGTCACTAATATACACTGTAGTCACTATCTGTCTTCTCACTGGCTAACTGGCTAAGAGCCTACAGTTAATTCTGGGAATCAGCGCAATCTACACATTATTCACTAATCCATTTATAATCAACTGGTACTTAAGCTTTCTAGAGAAACGTGATTTACAATAGTTTTCCAGGACAGTGGAAATGTGTTAACAAGGGCATTACTCTGGGGAGTGCGAGCGGGCCATACCAATTTAGTATTTTTATCAACGATCTGGAAATCAGCAGAGACGATCACCCAGCTCTGTTTAAATACGTGGACGATTCAACCCTCATTGTTCCTGTTTGGAGAAATGGCCACTGTCTCACGGATTTATAGTGGGCCAGTTTTTAACTTGGTCTAAGGATGATAGCATGATATGCTATCCGTCGAATTGTAAGGAACTTATTTTTCGCAAAGGTTTTAGTCAGGACATTCCGCTAGTTAACAAGATTCCGCAATGCACGGAGCTCCCTATCTTAGGTGTTACGTTTCAGGAGAATTGCAAATACAGCGAACATGTACGTGCTAAGCTGATCAAGGCGAATAAGTGTCTGTTTGTATTAAGATCTTTACGGAAGGAAGGTCTCAGTCAATGTGACGTGGACCGCCTATTTAGTGCCTTAATTTTACCGAATTTCAATTATGGTCTGTCCGTTTATTGCGCCGTAGAATCAGAACTCATGGTCATACAAAATTTCCTAGATAGATGAATAAAAGGAAATACATATCAGGGAGGTACGCTCAGTTGATACTGATTGCCCGCTATGAAGTAAAATAATTCCGAAGAAGAAAGAGACAAAATCTTAGAACCGCCCATCTACAATCTTGAACAGAATAAAAAGAGAAATAGGACCCCCCCTCCCCCCCCCAAATCAATGATGAATCCCCGCAAAAACCAAAACGCGCCCATTTTTTCATCATTGAAATGGGGGGAGGGGTGGTCTAAATTTTTCATTTGGACCTGGGAAATCGTGCAATTGGTAAGTCCGTTCCAGAGGACTACCTCTGGAGGTAGTCCACAATTTTCGAACGGATTTTCCGGAAAATTGCTGTTGACTTTCGACCGGAATTTCCGGATATTTTGGCTAGATGGTAAGCACCCCATTGTTTTGTTGAAACGGTTCCGATTCTTTATATGAGTGTCATTTGATTGGCCAAAAATATACCACGTGAGAAACGAGCTACCATGATTGGTTCGACGTTCCAAAATTCAAGCGTCGCGCGAATATTGTTTTTCATTCATCTTCGCAAGCGTTCGGCTTGTTTTTTTATAAGTTCAAGAATTTTTATTACGAGAAAGAAATGGCATTTAGATCGACTGTCGGAGACCTGATCTCGTTCACAGCATTGGAAAACCCTCCATGGAAAAAGCCAGGTGAAACATGGAGCTACGATCAGATGTTACGAGAAATCATAGACTGCCAAAACCAATGGAACAGTTTTATAATCGACGCCGATCTCGTGAAAGATGTCAAGGAAAGATTTAAACTCGAGTACTGTATAACCAACACTGACCCTCCAAGAGATGAGACTAAAAAAGAAACAAGAAACTTGATGGACTTGTTGCGATACTTTGACATCCTGGTAACCGAAGAGGAAGAACAACACCAAAGCCACGAGGAAAGCGGAAGCGAAAATCAGCTGGGAAACATTGGTCTTGTAGAGAAATCGATGCTTGAACATGGACATCGTTTTGCGGTTGAAGGTATCGCCACAAAGAAGGGCTGCACAGGACCAGGAGTCTTTAGTGACATACCACGATTCACAACTTACAAAGGGGAAGAATATTGGTATCAACAGCCGGAGGACATGGCTATCGCCGTCGACTGCATTCTCGACAAAGCTAATTCCCTTATTACTGAGTCAAAATGCAAAAATGATGACGAAGCTAAAATTGGAGGTATCTTTAAAAGTGTAGCTTGGTTACTATTTGAACTGCTTGACTTGCATCCATTTGGAAATGGAAATGGCAGATTATGTAGAGTACTCTGTAGCTATATTTTATCTTCTTACACTCCCTTCCCATCTCCCATCTACTTTCCTTGTATTGGAAATGTGGAAAGCGACGACCACTCGCAGTGTCCGCAGCCCTGTAAAGATGTTTATGAACAAGCACTTGTGGATGCCAGAACGTCAGATAAAAGACATCCATGTAAATTACTTACAATGATTGTTTACTGTAACTGGAAAATGTGGAAGAAGTTTATGGAAGAAATTAAGAGGGCAAGAGAAATTAGAGGAAATACCTGATTTAACCCAATTCAGTTGGAATGGATTTTTATTTTTTAAAAAACAAACAAACAAACAAACAAACAGACAGATAGAATGCCTATGGAAGAGAGTCAGGTTTCTGAGGAGCCCATGTCAAATGCCAATACTTGCTCCTGTCCATGTTGTGGCTCAATTTTAACCTTGGTTAAACTTTTCTTTTCCAGTTTGTTATGTAACTGATAATGAGTTTAAAAATTTGAACCAAGGATAAAATTGAACCACATCATCAACGTCGACCAATTTTTTAGATATACCAATTTACACCAATCACAGAAATTAGCTGTGCAATTCAAGTCACAGATCATGTTGTAGGTATGGATTTGAAATTGTGAAAGGATGTATAAAATAATGTTATGAATGCTTATAATTCTTGAAGTTTTTAAAATGCGAAATATTGTATCGCATTCCACACATCTGCTGCTACCACACAAGCTGAATAACTTGCAGACCAAAACATCACTTTCGGTAACCAAAGCAACACAGGTACCCATTTTGTTTTTCTTCGGCTGCTTGGAGGTGAATAGTACTTTCCTATTAAATCTGCACCTCCAAGTTAAGTCAATCAGAGCATGTAAAAAGTGCTATTCACTTGTGTGGTATATATACTATTATAAGCATTTATTTTTAGAATTTTAAATTTAGTTATTGCTATACAGTAATTTATAGAAGGATATAAGTAATGTATGCATGGTTGTAATAAAATAAAATAATCACTAGATTCTCCATCACCTGATTGTATGCAAATATTTAAGTCTATGTCTATTAAGTAGAAACTCTGTTGTGTTCTATAGGAAAATCCATTACCTGACTCGTGAATATTTCCATGTTAAATTTCACGCAAAAACCGATATCGCACGAATCATGAAGCAATGAGTGCGATATCGGTTTTTCAAGTGAAATTTAACATGGAATTCACGAGTCAGGTAATTGATTTTCCTTGAATCGCATAACCTTTTAAAAATGAAAATGTGGTGAATGTTGTGAATTTTAGCGCAGCCTCACTTTCAAGTCGCAATACCGTGCTGAATACCCTTGCAACTCTAGCCAATCAGGGCGCGAGAATTAATTGAGGTATGCGATTCTATTCGAATCTGCTAATCTGATTGGTTCTCCCATTGTTTTCCATTCACTGTTAGAATATATGATCGTGCATGTGTGGAAGACGGGAACGTAAGTTGGCAACTTGCTCGAGCAGAGTGTCCATCAAAAGAGCAATCCAGTTTAAATGTGAGCCAAAAAACAAGAATAATATTATTGTCCTTTTGTCCTTTTTCGGTTTGACTGTAAAAGTACATAAAATTAGGTTTTGGACTGATTAAATCCCTAAGAGTTTCTACTAAAACAATAGACTTCTTGCCCTAATATTTTCTGAGTGGTAGTCAACTCGGCTGCTCCTTGTTGACTATTTAACAATTATCCTGCGAAATCGCGCGGAATATCGCCTGATACTTAGCCGACGAGGCCGTATGCCGAGTTGGCTAAAATCAGACGATATTCCGCAAGATTGAGCAGGATAATTGTTTTATTATTCAACAAATTGTCAATGAAACGCTTTTTGTAGCGAGAATAACTGTGGTTGTGCGGCGCTTTGCAAGATTTCGGACGAATCTTGGCGATCTACGCATATCGCAGGATATCTGTTACAGATGACAATGGCTTTCTGACCATATATGGGCATCGCGCGAGCTTGTTGAATAATAAATAGCAATAGTAGAAAACATTGATGTACAGCAAGCCAAAGGTGAAAATGCATAAGCTAAGGTGAAGAAAATCTTGCCCAAACACAACACGGAAAGTAATCCGAGCTCAGAAAATTTTACCAACCACCACCACCCACCGTCAAAAAAATGTCCATCCCTAACTTGGGCTGCGCGCAATGTATCGTGGGACCCTGCGAGGAACGTTTTGGTTTTGAATTGTGGAGCGGAGATGGCCTGGGGACGAGCATCGTTTCAAATCGCGCCGCGCCTAAATATTTCATCATGGCGACGAAAAAATTAAACCATTTTAGATCGACTGTGGCAGACCTCGTCAATTTTGGTTTACTGGAAAACCCTTCATGGCGAACAGAGACATCTACTGCTCCCTCTCCTCGTCAAATGATAAAAGAAATCGTTGGCTTTAGACGGGAATGGGACTCCGTAAAACACAACCACGATAATGCCTTTGTTGACGAAGTGAAACGACAATTGGAAGCGAAGTTCTTTTATCATTGCAATATCGGAGAAGACCATGGTTTACGAACAGTTGGAAAAATAGAAGAGTTTCTAACATCAAACAAGGAAACAGCCATGACAGGTAGTAATTTATCGCTTGAAGAACAAGAAACGGCCAACTTAAGAGATGCGTATTCATATTTGAACAGTGAATGTGACGCGCAAGACCCAGAATGCCGTGGTTTGCTTGAGGAGTCCATGCTGAGAAAAGTGAATGAGATTGTTCTAAGAAATATTACGAGATCGAAATGTCTCACCAAACCAGGGATCTACAGCGACAGAGCACGAATTGCCCAATTCAACGGAGAAATTTATTATTACCAACAGCCAGGCAACATGACTGAGGCAGTTTGTTTACTTTTGGACAGATATAACTCTCTCTTCACTGAGTCAATGAGCAAAACTGATGAAGACGAAAAACTCGAAGGTATTTTTAAAAGTGTTGCTTGGTTGGTATTTGAACTGCTCGACTTGCATCCATTTTCTGATGGAAATGGAAGACTTTGTAGGTTACTTTGTAGTTATATCCTATCTACATTCGCTCCTTTCCCATCACCAATCTATAACATGTATAGTGAATCAAGTAGAATGGACTTTGAACGGACTCTTGTGGAAACAAGAAAATCACCTTCAAGACAGCCGCAAGGACTGGCAACCATGATTATTGAGAGTAATTGGGCAATGTGGAAGAAACTTAAGGAAGTGTTAGCCAAGAGTGTTCAGTCAGAAGGTGTCTCCCCTGATGTTTCCCAGAAAGTATCACAACTGAGTCCAAACTGCTCGCAATCCTTATTGCCGAGCAGTAATAATCAGGTTTCAAAACAAGTAGTTACTAATGTTGCATGAGTTGTTTGTGAGATCGATGATCCTCTGCGAGTCCTAAGTTTCCCAGGTTTCTTTACAACTGATCTGGTTGCCTATGGTAACCATGAAGTCACTGACACTTAAGTCAGTCGTATAGCCGAGTGACTTACAGTTTAATCAGCAATAAGAAAGTTACAGTTCAAGAGGTAAATGTCTCTGTCAGAGATGTAATATATAGTGCTTTTACTTTTTAAATTTGTTATTTTGCTTTTATTAATAAAGACATATTTTGATAACAAACTCAATAAACAGTAATAATTATAAATATTATTACTGAAGCACACAACAGTTGTATCCAAAAAAGATATAAAATCTGTCTGGGGTCATTTTGACAACTTTGAGATTGATTAAATTACACAAGGAGCAAGTCAAGGAAGCACCAGAATATTGTTTGGGCTTCCTGTGGAAATTAGCCATAAATCTTTCCTTGGTGTTAGTTCACAAGGGTGTGTTTCCGGCATGACCAATCAAGATGAAAATTGATGATGGGAGATCAATAATGATTGATTAATCAATACAAATCATTAGTTGAAAGATGTTCTGTTGGAAATTCGCAATACATAACATATTGGTTCTCCCATATTTGGGTACAGTTGACACTGGTTGTTTGATACTTGCCATACAGTATTGTTATTGCTATAATTACCATCAACGGACCATCTGCATTTTTTGACGCCCTTTGACTATGAGCCCGAGTTTTGTATGAGCGCATAGTCCATGAGGCGCAGTTTAGTTGATTACTACTCGTGAAAACGTGGGCAAGTTATCTAATGATATTGTTTTAGTAGAAACTCTAAAGGATTGCAGTTCAAAAACCTACAATGTTATGTACTTTTAAGCCAAAAATCAAGAAAAATTGCCCCTTCAAAGAGCAACGTGTGTGCGATTGTGTTCTATCAGCAATTAGAAAAGAGTTGGAGAACCAATCAGATTCACAGATTCAACTGAGTTTCAACTAATTGCTGATGGAACACAATCATGCATGTTGCTCTCTAAAGGGTTAATTCTTCTTGATTTTTGGTCATTGATTTGTTATTAATCAATTCAGTAATTAGCATCGACTGATATCAATTATCGATTTCAACAATTGGTCATGCCGAGGGGTATCAGTGGGTCTTTGCGAGCATGGGAGCACAGCGTTTTTCTTTGCGATCACAAGCATTGACAAAAGCTAGCCTTGCGAGCAATGCGAATTTTCAAAAACCTACCTCCAGTAAAAACCGCGAGCATGCGAGCACTAGTAAAAATCTGCAAGCATGAGCAAATGAGCACCCACTACAATTTTGCAAGAAAGTAGCTCAATAATGGACTGCTACTGTGAGAGGAAACGGCAAGGGATTGTAAGTGGATTGTGGATAATCAAGAAGCCAAGCGTTTGAAAAATTTGATTTCCACTGAATGCCATTACTGTCCACCATTTGATTCCCTTTGGATTCACAAATGTTTCTACTCCTCGTAGTACATATTATAAAATAATTCATGCAACATAACTGGTATCAAAAAAAATGTTACATTGATATCTGTGCAGGGCCCAAAGGCAGGGAGGGTGCGTCTGCACCCCCTCATGCACAGCAAAGGTCCGCTTAATCTGAGAGGGAGGGTTAAAATGACTGTCAGAATGCAGGAAAAGTGGACTTCAACAACTTTTTTTTTATTTTCTAGTCCTAGTGGGAGACCTGTTATCAGTACATACCCATGTCCAATTGATGAACAGTATTTATGCTTGCATAAGGTGGATATATCTCGCCCCCAAAGGCTGCGATCCTTTTGGCCACGAACCTTGGTGCTGACCAAATGGATTACACCCTTTGGGGACAAGATTGCGTAAGGTCTACAATAGCCAACTTTATAATGGACTATTTTTTCCCGTAAATAGGGTAGCGGAACCAGACAGTATCCCTTGTGAGGCATTTAGGGCAGGCAAAAAAATTGTGGTGGACATGCTATACTCGCTCTTCAAGTAGACCTGGCAAGAGGAAGATGTACCACTTGACCTTATCAAGTTAAAAAAAATGTGACCTCAGCAACTTCACAAACCACAGAAGGGTGCCACAGGGAAAGTATTCCCTTTTGAACAGGATGAAAGATGAGTTCGACAATCAGCTGAGAAACCAGGAAGCTGGCTTTCACAAGGATGGATCATGTAGGGACCAACTTGCTACACTACAGATCATAGAACACATCATCATCATCATCATTTTCGTCGAGTTTGAAAAAGCTTTCGACAGTGTGGACAGGGATACCCTTTGGAAGCTTCTCTGACATGGTGTGCCAGCAAAGATCGTCATTATCATCTGTACCTGATACGAGGAGAGCAACCCTGACGCAAAAGCAAGAGCTGACATCATGAAGCAAGAGCAGCAAACCTTTCCTACTGTAACAGAAACGTAGAGGACTACAGTGGTAACCACAAAGAAAGTGCAGACCTTTGTCAACGCATGTCCACTGGGGGAAGAATCCTCCACATACATTGGCCAAAAACCATCAACAACAATGACCTGAGGCAAAGAATCAACCAGATGCCTGCAGATGCCAAGATCATGAGGAGACATTGAAGATGCTGGGTCACACTCTCAGCCCACAAACCTCCAACCAACTTCACGAGGCAAGTGCCCTGTCCTTGAACCCCCGGGCATGAGGAAAATGGGACGACCAAGAAACTCATGGCAACGGGACCTTGGAAGGAGACATCAGGAGATAAGGGCTGGCCTGGAGCCAGGTAAAGGACACGAACGTCTGGAGAGCTGTTGTGGGAGGCCTTTGCTCCAGGAGGGGTACTAGGTGTTACTAAAGTAAGTCCATTTTATTAAATACAGAAAAAAGTAAACGATGCCAAAGACACTGTAGTTATGGACGTAGTTGTCGAGTTGCCTTGGTAAAACACAGCTGCCTTAAGAAGGACACGGTTTTACTTACAACTTACCGCAGAGTCCAAGACTACAAGTTAAAGGAGCATTCATTAAAATCGTCTTTTTTGTCTTTCATGTAGCTCGTTATTAACAGATTTGCAAAAAGACACGCAGTAAACTGGATCGACAACGTAAAGTAATAAAAAGTAATTTATTCTGTAACATTTGTACAGGACAAAATAAATGAAATGATAACAAACATTTTCAGTGAAATTTTTAAAGAACAGCAAATGCAGTTATTGTTGTCCGTCTGTCCTCGACACAATACAGCCTTACTCTGAAGAGGAAGCTTTGACAAAGTGTTTGTTCGTCAGAGCAAATACAGCAAGTTCGTGGCCTTCAATACCGCTTTAATTTAATAACAGAAAGATGACGCGATTCAACTTAAAAGTCAGTAACAAATTATGCGCCTTGCATCAGTTATTTAACTCTGGTGGCGATCACCTTGTCCCATATCTCAACGATTTATTGTTCTTATGGCGAAACAAAACTCGATTGTTTTAGCTCCAGCTGTAGCAAATGCACTTCCGTTTGAATGGTTTTAACGTAAGAATCACTGTACAGCACAGTAAACAGCCACACAAGGTCTAAGCGAAAATAACAAAACAACATTTTAAAATAAATAACCATTACTCTCTTATCTTCGTAAATTGCAGAGAGGTTTCTGTACAATTATGGAATCCTAAATTCGTCTTTTTCTATCCTCTGTCTGTGATAAAATTCCTGCACAAAATGTCCAGCAATAAAAAGTCTTATACAAAAGAAGTTAATTAGGTTTACTTGTGAAATTCCCCAAAAGGTAAAGTTCACGGACTTATAAACTTTCAAAGTGTTGCTAAAATTTCATTACAACACCAATCTTTATAAAACTCTGTTCTCGCTATTACGTTTTAAATATTTGTTTTCTTATTTAAACAATAGTGTTTAATTGGCAACACTTATCAGTTTAAATATATTCATCAAAATATTCAGTTTTCCAAATTAGTACTTGCAGCTTCCTTAGATAAAAGCTAGTCGCTTTGTGGGCGAGTTAAATAATTAAAAATTCAACCAGACGACGACAAAACGAAACGTACATGTAAAGAAACTAGAATGCATTCAATCTGGTAACATGGCATAAACGCCTGATAAAAAAACACTGTTGTGCTTGCCAACAATTAGCTGAAGTTTCAGCTCAATATTGATTCATAAAAAATGATTTCCCATTTAATATCATCCATCATCAATATAATTTATACTTAAGGTAAATCATTAAAAACGGTAACACTGTCTATTTCGTTAATTGCCCCTTCACTGCATGGGGTCGTCAAGAACGGTTAAAAAAACCTCAGTAACACTTTTTTTGCTTGAATTGTGCAAAACAGTTCAGTTCACACAATATTCCAAACTGGAACATATTTCACATCAAGTGTGATTTGCAGTCTTTTCATAGAATTAACATCAGAATCAACTTTGGCTCCAGGGTCTCCCAGGCATTAAAATCCTGTTCTGATGGCTACAAGAACTGCCAGCTCATGGAGCATTATAAACATTAAAGTACCAGGGTGGTATCTTTGTTCCTTGTACTTGTTCATGATGACTTGATCCTTGATTGATGATCCTTGCTATCGTGGTTTTGATTGATTTTAATCTCAAGGTGCTTCGTTAGCTTTGTTGCTCTTCACTTTCTTCAAAGGTGATAAGATTCTGTGGAACCTAACATAGCAAAAAAGAATGAGAGTTAACGAGAGAGTTTATGACAGAAAAATATTTAATGTTTTTGATACATGGATTATTATTATTATTAGTTATAGACTACGAACTTGCACAAAATAAACCGATAGACGACAAGGGGCATTTATTTCCTCAGTAGGGATCACATTATTAATTTTAGAGATTTGTTACAAAATACAATTTTCAGGAACTGAATTTTCCTTGTGTTGGTGCAGTGCAAATTAAATATGATGTGAAGCGTTCCAAGAAGCTGTGTTGTAAGGTTTCAACCCGACCGCTTTCAGCAATGAAAATCAACATGGTAAGATAATTACTCTCTGTATATTAAATTCGCCATTCAGTTTTACAAAACATACATTTAAGTTTCATTTTTAGAGCACAGGAAGACAATCACATCAACAACGTTTGCACTGACCTTATAATCAAGTTTCTCTTTAGTGGCCTGTCGAACATAGGTGTACCACATTCGAGCAGCGGCTTTCGTTCCCACCTTGAACTTGTAAGAGTTTCCTGTGGATAGATGCGATTGACAGCTTATAAAAATATACAAAAGTGATTAGGGGACGGCAACGGCTAGCAGGGAATTAACGGCCTCAAAACCCCATCGAATCACAAAATACCACGCAAACAAAAAAACGTAAGTGAACTTTATTTATTTGGCTTGCAGTAGATCACCATTTGGGATCAAAAGATGCAAGATCCAGTATTTTATGGAGCACTTCTCGCGATTAGTTTAATCAAGCCGAGGTCAGTCGTTACAAATTACAGTAGACTTTCACAAAGTCCTTCGACGCGCGGTTTAGGTATGTCACGTACGAAGGTCGCCCTCTCGCGACTTCGTCACTCGCGGTCGTCGCTTCGCGACGCTTTTCGGCTCGCTACGCTCGCCAAAAGAGGGCGACTTGGTGCAAGTCTAAAATTACAGAGAATGTATGAAATCAAATAGCGTATTGTGACGCGTACGTCACTCAGCCTCAAACACAGAGGATTGTCTGCCCGAAGCGTAATAATACAAAACCAAACAAACGCGAACTATTTATTTGATAAAATTAAGTAAACCACCATAGCGAATTTCAGAAAGCTGACATTTCGAAAGTTAGTCATTTGATGAAGTTGCAAAATAGAGAAATAGAAGGTTTCATGGACTTACCTCTAGTGTCATCTGTGAGTTGAAAAGCATCAGGATGGCGAGGGTCATCCAGCAAAACAACTGTGTACTCGGAAATGTTCACCATTTTGTGAGGATTCTTTTTAAACTGCACAGAAATTTAACAGTTATTCAACAAGATATTAGCAATCTAGCTTTTAAGAGGTTTTTTTCTTATTCGAATTATCTTTCTCTAAAAATTAGCATCAACCTGTATTGATAGAGCCTTGAAATACAATTACACGTTAGAATCTCTCTTTGGGACCAAACACATAATACATGCATAAAACGGACTTTAAGAAAGTCTAGACATTGTGAGCCATGCGTGACTTTTTCCTTGTTAAAGAAAGGAGGATATAAACTTACGAATGAGAACCATTATCAAAGTGAGTCAAATTTTGGTGCTAACAATGTGAGCAAAATTTGCAAAAAAAAGGTGCAGTAACCAAGCACTTTTGTCCTTGTGTTCCCACATCTTTTAATATGCTGCGAGTTTTTATCATTGCTGTCGAGGTTCTATACTTCTTTAACTGATATTAGGGGAAAATAAATAATCTTAGTTTCATGTTATTTTTTTGGGTCGTCACGTAAGACTTCCAAGTATTGCGTGACGGTCCACATAACGGTTACATTGATACATAATTTATACATACAGCAGCTCTGTCACGCCCTCCAAATGTTCTGTGCTTGGGAAGGAAAAAGTGAAGCCAACTTCCTACAAGCCCTGCCCAGAACTTCTGCCATGATGACACCTAAAGCAAAACAGACATGTAAGCCTAGAATTGTAAATATTCTTGCCATGGACAGGTGTATCCAAAACATGTCTTCAAAATTAAGTACCCTGCAAGCAGTCTTCTTCGATCTTCCCAGATTAGTCGGGAAGAGGAAGAAGACTCTGCCCTGCGAGCAGAGTCTAAGCAACCTCTTTACAGGAAACTGTGCTTTCACTTAATTCATGTTCATGGGATTCTGACCAATCAGACTCTTGTTTTGGCAAATTTAATCGTGTAGTGTTGAGCAAAAGACACAAGCAGTATGAAAAAGAAAAAAGATAAACTTCTGCAATTAAATCTACTTCAAACTCACCGTCATTTTTTTGCCTTCTTTTAAACATTTCTTTCTTTTAACGAACCCTAAAGAAAAGGTCATGGTCATTGTTGTGTTTATTAATAAGGTAGCATCACTATTTTTTATTTACCATTGTGGTCACTGGTGAATGAACTTCAACATCAATCTTAATCCAAAGCACGAAACACTTACAGCAACTGTCCACACAGTCACTGAATGGTCACACGTTTGGGTTTCACCTTCATACATGCTCTTGTTTAGCATATCAACAGAACTGAATGAAAGTACTGCTTGATAACTTTCATTTGAATGGTTACAGACTAAGGCTTCATTAACAGACCGTCCATAAAGTTAAAATGACCTTACTTTATGGTGTCACAAACAGTACCAAATAAATAAGTACCGAGCCTTTCAGCCGAGTGGGCAAACACTGCATTATACATGTAGGGCTTCACACCAGAACCACATTACATGGCTCAACGTGTGGCTTCGTCAGTTCTCTGATTACTCACTTAGACTGAGCTTAACTTATTCTATACTCATGTTTACCTTCAATAACAAACTCTGTGTCAGGTGGACACAGAGTGTGGTCCTCATTCCCATTGTCACTAATGATGCTGTAAATAGAGATTAAAGTAAAAATATTAAAAATAAAAAGTGAAACGTGAATGTATGCTGAGAACATTGTGCCCAATATTGATTGCTTACTCAAAGACTGTAGTAAAAATAGAGAGTAAAGATCATTTAAGGAGCTTCAACTTTGCACTTCCTTGTAGCAAAACTAACACCGGATAAACCAAGAAACACTCGAACTACGAATTTAATAACAATAATAAACATAAAGAATGGAATCCCTTACCTGTGTCTATCTAAAGTCATATCTGAACTGGTCAGATTTCCTGAGGAGGGAAGGGCAGAATACCTGGTCAGCCTAGAAGGGCTGGCAAATATGGCACGCACACCCCACCTACCCCACCCACACCCCTTAGTTAGTGTGAATTACCATGCATGAATAATATAACCCACAAGCCTTCTCGTTTCAAAACAATCCAAAATCTTCCAGATTATTTTCGGCATTCAGTTACTGACAGAAAATACAAACCAATATATGAACATCGCCAAGTTTAAAACAGCGGGGGCAGTTTTAGTGTCAACTTACCAAGAGAGGGGTTGTCATCCAGTGGTAAGCTGTCATCCAGTAGATTCCGAGACCCAGTGCTGCTTGCTATACTGCAGCTACAAAATAAGTGTCATGGCCGTCACACCTCAGTCTATGTTCTGAGTCAAGACATATTACCGGTACTCTCACAGTGCCTCCCTACAGCCGAGTTTATATACAGTACTTAAGTAGATACCGACAAAATTTAGCATCAGGAATGAGCGATAAAATGGGACTAACAATTCGGACTATGCCCGGATAAAACACCCACAACTTTCCATACACCGCTCCGATGCTGTAACTAGTGAGTTACAGAAAGACTCGTGGTAAACGAGGTCATTTACTAAGTTGGTGTGACATACGTCCAGCTTATTATTTTTGTTACGATTGGAAGTGTCCCAAAGAAAATTTAACATGGTATATTACTAAGTTCTGTTATAATTATGTTGTAAATCAACTAACTGTACATTACATATTAAAGCGAATCTAGTGTGATTGTCCAAGTAAGGGAAGTCCTTCAGTAAAGGACTCTTATTCATTGGCGGCCGCCGAGGAAGTCGTCCAAGTCAGGTGAAAAGTTGTTTGTCGATGGTGTTTAGGTTGTGGTCCTTGAAACTGATTTGGCTAGTTGTACCATGATGGTATTGGCTGTTGAGATTCGTTAAAGTTCGTAGATTGCGATAACTCAGTTGTTTACTTAGTATAAAACTGTAATTCAGTTTGTCAATTTCACAAAAAAGCTTACGTTAAAGACTCCGTTGATGACAAAGCACTTCCTCCCATAACACTCAATACACTGAAAAGAAACAGAAGCCACATTCCAGTCAATTAGCAAACCAACCTTGACTGATACAAATTATTAATAATAACTAGGTTCCAATTTGACTTTCGGGAAAGGAAAACGGTGCATAATAAGACATTGAATTTGTAGTATTGCTGCAAGTCTCCATTTCGTCATTTGTATTTTGACACGCACTAAGGGCAGCAAACTCGTAGAAACATGCAGCGAAACTACTCGCTAAAATACGATATAAAACACATGATACAAAGTTTCCTATTAAAAAATCACCCTCTAAAGAAAATAATTAATAGCAACACTGTGGTGCAGAATTATAACTGTATATGTTGTGGTTTAAATTTATCTTTGGTTAAATAAAATTTTTCAAGGCAGTTTGATTTTGATTTTTCATTGTTTCATATTCCTTATCATAATCTGAAACAAAGGGAAATAAAAATCAATCTAGCTACAAATTTGAAACCAAAACTAAATTTAAGCCATAACGTACATGTATACACGAAATGGAAATGCAAGAAATGCCCGGTAGTACACAACGCCTGTTGAACGAACTAGTTTGAAAAGTAAGCTTGGGAAACGTTTGTACACCATTCCACTACATTTCAACCTCATTTCCAAAGAGAAGTATAACCAACCAGGGCTGCACATGCTCTAAGGGTGCCCGGGTGCCTCAAGCGACTAACTTTTGCCTTTGGGCGACCAGATAATCTTAAATTTCTTTCATATAAGCCTTGCGCTGGGCACCCTGGATCTCATAGTTTGGAACCTTTGGGCTCCTTGTAATTTTTCTTAGAGCACAGCCTTGACCAACATTTAACCTATATGCACAACACTTCACAATGACAAAAAGACAAAGCGTGAGGTTTGTGCTTCGCAATGGAATGAAACTTTTTTTTTCAAAACAAGTCTAAACAGACGTGCACACATCCTATGCCTGGAAACCAGCTGATTTTCTACACAGTTGTTACCGACAGCCACTAAAACACATTATGTGGTGTAGGTCATCAAACTATACTCACTTGGTCCCTACGCTAGCAGACTTTCTGTGTCCTGGAACAAAGTTTGTGTGAGTAGTGCTGGGTGAATTCCTTGGAACATCTAGAAAGAAGTGAGCAAAGATAGATATGTGAGTAACCGCGAGAGAGGACTTGTCTTCCAATGGTAAGTTGCAAAGTTTTTTTTTTTCTCAATTTTTGACATCGCTATGACTGTATGTGAATACCGATGTAACTGCAGCGACATGAAGTCATGTCAACTGTGCCGTATGCTTCTTTGATGTACAGTGCATGGTCAAGCCAGGCAGAGCCCTTCAGATATTTGGCAAAACATGCCAACTTATGTCATTTATGCTCTCTCCTCCGCAGAGGCTCCTGCAGTGGCTCGGGCCCAGGCTTCGCGCGCTTACTTGTAACCTCTCCCCATTTCCCAGCCTCTACAGAGGAGAGAGTCATTTATGTCAGTAAAGTCAATTAAGTTAACTAACGATGTCACAAGTAAGTACTACACTAACAACTCACCACTTATACTCTCTCTTGACCTGGAAGTAGCTTTGCCATTCAAGTTAGAGCTGCTAGCCTTGGGCTCAATCCGAAGAGATAACCTTAAAACAGAGTAATTGTCCTTCAGTTGGTAAGTGAAATAACATATACAGTCAACTCTCGCCTTGCGGACACCCCGCTATTACGGACACTCGCTATTACGGACAAAATCCAGATCCCCGGCGAATGTTATAGAGGTTTTACTGGAAATGACTCCCGCTATTACGGAATTACGGACACTTTTGGTGGTACCAAAAGAACAATTTTATATCGAAAGCGGACACTATGAACTTACGAAAAATTGCAGTCTGTTGCTCATTATTTGTCCCATCGACTACTAGCAGTTTCACCACTGTTGATAAGCACGTCATAGTTAACAATTATTCACCGAAGTGGAGGTGAATAGTGGTGGATATTTACCGAGCCGCAAAGCGGCGAGGTAAATATCCACCACTTTCACCGACACTGAGGTGAATAATTGTTTTAGTATATACCACACAAGTTGACTAACTAACGGACCAAAACATTACTTTTGGTACACAAAGCGACGCGCAAAGCCATATTTTGTTTCTTTTCGGCTGCTCGGAGGTGAATAGTACTTTGCTAATCACCTCCGAGTTAACCAATCAGCGCGCGTGGAAAGCACTTAATTCACTTGTGTGGTATATACTAATCTATATTATTTAACGTGTGTTATCTGCACTTTTTTCCTCACATCCCGCTATTACAGACACTAAACTACATTCCGAGTGTGTCCGCTATAACTAGAGTTGACTGTAGTTAAACGAGTCCCTCTTGACACGCAGGTGCTATCTAATCAGTTTGTCCTACTAACA
The DNA here is from genome assembly GCA_963693305.1 of Meandrina meandrites. NCBI lineage: Eukaryota > Metazoa > Cnidaria > Anthozoa > Scleractinia > Meandrinidae > Meandrina > Meandrina meandrites. The sequence continues at coordinate 21,284,056 of OY855904.1, forward strand.
CTTATACCCCATTCACACTGTTCCCCAACAGCCAGTTCTTACTTGTAGTTGTCGTCTTCCATGAATTTCTGCAGCTCTTCAATATAATTAACAGAACTAAAGTAAGTCTGTATGTGGGCTGCTGGTTCGAGATTTTCTAAAAGCAAGGAAAAGATTTGTGTCAGCACTGTTAATTACAGCAAGTAGTCCATAAAATATAACATGCAGCAAGCAATTACCAGGAATTTTAACCATCTTTATTGGTTGTGTGGAATAGATAAACGCAAACAAGACCTTACCATAGCTTGACTGCTGGAATTCTGCGATTACCCTTATAACATCATTCATCTGAAGTTAAAAACAAAATACATTATTGAGGTCTCAAATAAAACGAAACAAAAAATATATACATTAATTCTATTATTCCACTATTGTGCTTTTTTTACCAAATTAATGTCACATTATTACACTGTAGAACAGGGCAAAGATATTGACTGAAAGTGGAATAATAAATACCTTATGATTTTACATATAATATGAGCGGACATTTATGGTTTAACATATAATACCAGCAGACATTTTGCTCGTTGCTTGTATTTTTCCATGCCCCTTTGGGGCTCGAAAAATACTATGCAACTCGAAAAATATCTGTGTGTATTATAACTATGTTAAACCATTCAATGGTTAAATAATCCAGTTTCTGCATCACTGTTTCTAATTGAATATTCTACAAACTACAATGTCCATGTATGCATACCTTGTGTATGTACATGATAAAGTATGCATATGATGTGGTTTAAATTTATCTTTGGTTTAAAATTTTACAAACCAGTTTAATTTTTATTTTTCAAACCATGAAGATTGAAGAAAGTAAATTCAATTTACAATAGCATGCAAAAGTATCCACTTGTTGACTATATTAGTTTTATTGGATATACTACTTCAACTTACAATGCAAATCAACCTGGAGATGATCATGTCTAAACTCTCACACCATGACACGGCTTGAAAAAAAAAAACCCTCAAGTTTTGCTTGCCCAAGACAAGCCCAAATGCATACTTGTTACAGTTCACTTTTTTATGACTTAGTCTGCAGATGACTTTCCGTGGCACTCGCCCATTGAGCAAGTGAGAACGAAAAATTACATGCCCAGCACTAAAATCTACATGCACTTGTCTCAGTTGACGGGATGGCACTGTTTTGAAACATGCATGATCAGCTGCATCCAATCATGAACATTGTCATAGTAACAACTAACTATACTATATGAACATACCTTGCGGGTTCTAGCATCATCTAGCCCTCCAGTGTTGGGATGAATCGCGTCTATGTAAGTTAAATCTGTCAAGTACATGCCTGTTGCAAAACAATAAATGAAATTATAAATTAAAATATTAAATTTAACAAATCTTTCATTAACCCTTACAGTCTTCCCTATGAAAAACTTCAATATGCCAATATAATCAAGCATGGAAATTACAAACACCTACCCAAGTATGGGATACAAGGAAGTTTGACAGCACTCAAGTAATCCCTCAGTTGTTTCCTGAAACAAACCACAAAATAAAAAGTTTCGTTTGGCATGATTTTATAGCCCTGATCATGAGCCAATCCCCAGTTAAACAAGATTAATTTTCAAAAAAGCATTTCTGCCAATCAGAGCTTCTAGATTTCAAAATTCTCTGGGGGTTTATCCCTAGATCCCTCTCTAGTGGCTTGTGCCTTCAGTGATCGCAGATCTTGCCTTGTCTGTGACAACAGCCTGGCTACAGACCTGACTATGAGAGTCAAGTGTCTTGTCAGAGAACACAACGCAGAGACCCTGGCAAGGGCTGAACCTGGACTGCTGGAGCTGGAGTTCAGCTTACTAACCATTAAGCCACTACACCTAATAATAATAAACGAAAATAAAGACTTCTTTTGTTCTGGCTTCGAGACAAGCATTTTAAAAGAAAGCCCCTACGGAATTTGATTTGCATATGTTATTTCTCGAAAAGGAAGTGCCAACCAGCGGAAAGCGTCTCTCCCCAGTCTCACTCTCCGTTTTGACATAGGCTCCAGATCTCATGTTCCAAGACCATGCAAGTGTGTTTGCAAAAAATACAGCCAGTCTAAAAATATTCTCACCCAGATGATCACACTGATACTCCTGGGTTCAAACCATTTACCAAGGTAAAGAAACTGTAACTTGAACATGTGATTAGACATGTACATACATGTACAGTGTATTATAGAAGGTATTTGAAACCATTATTGCTCAACATTACCTGTTTTCCTCCTCTGAGAGTAGTTCCACCAGCCTGTCAAACTGAGCACGATCTCTTCGTTGAATTAACTGTAAAGAAACAACCATGCCCAAAGGTCTGTCATAATATTCTCCTACAAAACATACACTGGGGGCAACTGGCAACATTCAGTAAAATGCTTCTTTTTGGCTTGGCAAAACTGCTCTCTTGAGTATTATTAAAAGGCATTGTATGACCTCACTGCAGCATGCACACATTAACAAAGAGCTGGCTTTTTTGTATGGGGCTTAATTGGCTCATGATTGAGATAAATCTTCTTTTTCTTGTCAATGAGTACAGTGACCTTTCACTTTTTTCTTGGATTTTGAGTGTAGTGGTTAATTCTGAATACAGAACAATTTCTATGTTTATTAGAAAATATGAAATAATTATTAAATAAATATTTTAATCATTTTACAAGTACTGACAAAGAACACTGTAAGAGTAAGTAAATTCATGTACTTTTCTACAAGTTTCAATTCTGGGAATCAGCGCAACCTGCAGATTAATTTAATTAGTGAATAAACTGTAGGTTGCGCATGCAATGCATGATTTCCAAGAGCAATGCCCTGAGTTCATGTGTATCACTTGTGGTGAGTGGCATCTTGCACACAGAGAAGTAAAAATATGGCTTGTTTATTTGCTTCTTCAACAGTGTGTTTGTCATTATTTTGTTTAAAAAACTGTTTAATAAAACAATATTATTACTAGATTCAAACAAGATTTTTTATGATATGGTAAGTGTTATTAGCCTTAACCTTTCGGCTTTGGCTGATAACATTCACCTCGGGCCTTGATTATTCCGGATATCACAAAAACCTCATCCAATAATTGTTTATTAATTTATTAATCTGTTGACTTACTGCCCAAGTCTTGTTCAGTCTGTAGATAGGAGCACTCTGAAGCCCCGATATTACAGCCTTTAGTGAGTGAAGGTTGTTCAACTCCAGAAGTTTCTGTGTAATTTACAAAATGAAATGACTTGAAACAATATATATATTATATCTTTTAACAAAAATATATCAATTGTCATTTGACAGCAAAATTAAGAAAGTTACAAACTGAGTGTCATCTGCTAATAATTATGTTTTATAGGATGTTAACCTTGGAAACCCTAATCCTTATCAAAGGAGTTCAATCTTTGAATCTAATGACTAAGCAATCACACTGATTTCACCAGGTACATGTAACAAAAAAAACCTATGACAGTCCACCTTGAGTTGAATATAGTTTTAGGAAATCATCCACCTGGAATACATTTTCCTTACAAGATACTGGATACTGGCAACTTTTTGCATCTCATTTAAGCTTGAAAACTGGCTCTGACTGGTATAAAAGTTGGTCTTTGCCATAACCAAAATTTAATTCTTACTAGCTAGTAACCCCAATACTGGCCTACATTGTGAACAAGTATGAACAGACATTATTTTTGGCAGATTACTGTACTTCAATGAAGTTTTGTGAGAAAAAATAAAACAGATGATTGAGTAAATCAGGGCTGTGCTCTAAGAGCGCCTGGGTGACTGATCAGGCGACTAACTTTTGCCTTTGGACAACCAGATAATCTTATTTCTTTCATGTAAGCTTTCTGCTGGGCACCCTGGATCTCATAGTTTGGAAATTTTAATTGGGCTTCTTGTAATTTTTCTTAGAGCACAGCCTTGGTACTAATTGCATGTTCAGCCATGTTAAACAGCGTCAAGCACATCAAGCAGTGGCAATGTACTAATTAACAACTAGAGATGAGAGCTCACCTTAGCTATCTTAATAAAGTGAGTTAAAACTGCAGCTCTGATCTTTGGTTTGTTGGCATGGAGAATTTCTCTGACTACCCAAAAGCTCACCTGTATTAAGGTATATAGTCATTAGTCATTACATGGACATTTCATTAAATCATTTACTCAGCCATGTACATGCAGACATTTGTGTGATGCTTATTAAACCTGAATTGAGGGTGATTGATTTTACGACTCAATTTTTGTTAATAAAAAATGGCCTATCCAAGTCACTTACAATTACAGGGCAGTGTACATGTATTAAAATAATGTACATTTATAACAATTACATAAATATATGAAAGTATAAAATATGAGTCCCAAGTATCAAAAAGGGGCCCAGTAAAATAATATCCTAGTCATACATGTAGCTGTTATTATGTAATCAATCATAGAAACAATACAACTGAATATTACTGAATGAAATAACATGCAGCTGCACACAATAGAGGTGTGACAAATGGAATTTTCATACAATCCCAGCCATGCAGTAGTGAAAGGGACAGTTGAATTCTTGATACATGTACATAACTTACATGGTTAAATCTCTTTGTGAGTGCCACTACATTTGGTGCGAGTTCTAGCTTTTGTTTCTTTGTCCAGCCACAGCCTGATAACTCCTAAAAGGGAACACTCATTTGTCATTATCAATTTAATAAAACATGCACATGTGTACAGTAAATAAAAAATGACAGTGCCCCACTCCCAAGGGGTATAAAACTCCAGGGTTCTTGCTTAAAAGAGAAAGGGCTCCAGAGACCATTTCATTGCCTCAAGGATCAATGGAGCTAATCAACATTGGTTTGTTCAGGCTACAAGAACTGAAAATGACTTGGCTCAGGACTCCAAGGGAAACACTCCTGGACCCAGAGGAATTGAATAACAGTCACACGTACTTGCATCAAAATGTATATAATTTATACAAGTCGTGCTTGGTACATTGTTAACCCTAAATCAGTTATTTTACTTATCATATGACAGAGAAAATTATCCTGGCTATTGTTAGTTAAGGTACTTTGACACTACATTAAGATTACATGCACAAAGTCATGTAACTTACATCTGGATGAATTGCCTTAAACACAGCCAGATCCAAAATAGTGAGTTGTTGCTGTGAAGAAACAAATTTAAACTATTAAAAATACAGTGTTACAAATGGAAAGGGAAGGGAGGAAAAAAGTAAAGGAAAAGAAGAGAAGGGAATGGAAAGAGAAGGAGAGGAAAAGGGGACGTAGTGCAATATGGAACAGGAAGGAGAGAGAGGAAGGGTGAGAAGAGAGATGGATGGAGATGGAAGAGGATAGAGCTGTGGAAAGGAAAAGGAGAAGGGCTGCAATGTAGAATGGGACAGAGATGGGAATTTGGGGTAAAGGAGGGGTGTGATGAATGGAAAGTATAGAGATTGAAAGAGGAAGGAGAGAGTGATGGAAAAGAAAATGAAGAGAGAGATGGGAAGAAGAGGAAAGGGGAAAGAGAGGGAAATAGGAATGGAAAGGAAAGGAAAGGATTAATGGTAAGAGAAATGGGATGGTGAAAGAGAAAGAAATAGGAAGAGAAAAGGAGAAAGAATGGGAAAGGGAAAGAAGAGGATTACTGATCACTAAGAATGTGGGAAATTTACGTGAGTGACAGCAATACAGAGCTACATTGTACAGTGGGAGAGGAATGGAGACTTCACTATGCTCCTTGTCCAGCTTGTTTAGTCTTATTCTCAGTCCTTAAGCCTGCAATGTACTTTTAAACTCTTTCTAATTCTCTTTGTTTTTCTGTGGTTGAACTACAAACTGTACCATATCTGCACCAATAGAAATACAAGGTCAGCCCATGTTTGATAAAAACAACAGAAATGCAACTTACAGCAAATTCTTCAGCTTGAACCTTCAGGACATCAAACAGTGCTGAATCAAAATCCTTGACATCAGCTGAATCAATTTCATCCTCCTCTGAAGACTACCAAGATATCAAGAACTTAGTACTAAGTTTTAAAAATGTATTATAATGGGTCTTCATCCAGTGTGACACATATACATCATGTAAACTATGCACCCATACAGAATATAATTATTATAACTATAAAGGTACATGTACTTTCCCCCTCCCCTACCTGACCCTGGCCATTATAGTTCTGACAATAATACAAATAAGTGAATGCTAGTCTAAGTGCCAAACTATTACATACACATGTATATGTTGTGGTTTAATTTTATCATTGGTTTAAAATTTTTCGACCAGACAGTTTGATTTTGATTTTACATTGTACTCATTATAATCATAATCTGAAACAAAGGGAAGTCAAATATAAATTTAAACCACGACATATATATTGATAAAGACTACAAACTGTTAATCCTTATGGATACAGGAAAGCCGTTGTTTATTTGACGGTATTAAACACTCAACCTTCCCATCGTGCGCTGCGATAATATTCCCGACGAAATTAAGTAAGCACATTTTCTATATGGCATGGTATAAAAAAATTATGCAACACTTTCTCGTGGTATACCATGGATACCCACTTGTCACTTGTATTTTCTTGGTATACCCACTCGCCTGAAGGCTCGTGAGTATACTGAGAAAATACATAGGATATTCAACAATATCCCACCCAAGAGCATTGCATAACCAGTATATATTATGTATGTGCAAGATCGTATTCTAAACAAAATACAGATCATGTACATGTATTATGTGCAGGGCTAAAAAAAATGCTGTTTGAGGACATTAACTAAGTAGATTTTCCTGCCGGGCAAGTAACTTTATTTTCCTCCTTTGGGCCCAGGCAATTCATCTGTCATTTAAACCATACTGTCTGAAATATAAACTATGGCAAGTATGAGCATTGCTTGTCTAACCTTGGGTAAGCTGGAATTCAAGTTGTTTTTTCCGAGGCAGGTTTACTACATTGTGTATGTTCGCATAAGTGCAGAACAGATTTTTCTGGGATATTCCAAAATTTGCTCCAATAAGACCATTCAATAGAACCAATTACACTGTACATTGTACATATTCTATTTGAAACCTTGAGCATGTCTAGCTAACAAAAGAAGTTTAAATCTAATCCTGGACCAAAATGAGACCACATGTATATGACAAATGTCTAGTTTCTATCCAATACTAGCTCCTGACCATGGTTTGAGACACAATTATAATATTTATTATAAGCAAGTTTCATCCTCACCTCATCATAAAAACTGCCATTCCCAGGAAGTTCTTCTGTAGACATGGCAATGTTGACTTTTGGTGAAAGTTCTGATTCCAGTAAATAATGATTGGCATTTGATGCCTTTGAGGTCAACATTGCAGTGGCTTGACTTGCACCTCGTTTATTCTAACAACTGTAAAGACAAGTGTACATTTTTATTTAAAACCAATCTCTTTCTCAGACAGAAAGTTGTGTGCATGTATATTAAGCAATTATCCAGGCTAGGAAATAACGTAGAATATTGCCTGATGCTTAGCTGATGAGGCCTCACTATGATTGACCAGCTAGCTCACCACCAACTGGTTAGCTCAGTTGGTAGAGCGCCGGACTACCATGGGGGAGGTAGTCTCATTCTAAGGAGTCTCATTCTAAGGAGAATGCCTTCACAATGTCATCTGAAAATGGTTAAAGACATTCTGGTCTTCTCGGATAAGGACGATAAATTGTAGGCCCTGCCTCCTGTATCTTCACTGCTGTGGTCAGCAGGGGACGTTAAAGAACCCACACACTCATCATAAAGAGTGGGGTATGAAGTTCCCGTTGTTGTGGTCTGGTCTTTGCCAGTTGTACTGTTAAAATGATCTGAGATATTAGCTCTGCTAGAGCTACTCTACAATACAAGGGTTAATAAGTATTCACTTCACTTTGCAGTCCATGTTGGCTAAAAGCAGATTACATTCAACAAGAGTAAGCATGAGAGCCAAACACCAATTAAGTTGACAGAAACTGAAAGCAAGCAGACTTATTGCTTAGCGGCAACCCCGTGGCTTTTTTAAGCGATGACGTCATTTTATGATGTCATCGGTTAATGCTGTAAAGTGGAAAAGCGATGGAATTTATGGAATTTTTGGTGTTACAGTGTTACGATTACTCCCTGAATTGAACCGAAGAGCAATGGGAACTAGGTGCATTGTTTGTATTCTTTTTGAGATCCGCCGTCTTGTTTTTTGGCAAAGGAAGATATTTTTTTGCAGCTTGTATCATCACCGATCGGCAAACCTTATTTCCTTTGGAGCTGTTAAATTGAGATTTCGAGTCTGCAGTGAGTGTTGCACTTTATCAGTTATCGAATAAATTTGGCATAAAGTTAAGAAGTGATGTCTGTCGTGACTGCAGACGAAGCAACCGATTATTAGCACTTTTAAAACATCTGTTGAAAAGGTGAGCCATCTTAAACCTTTTTTTAAGCGATGACGATGACGTGATCGATTAATCTCGCCGTGCGAGTGGACAGGATCTGTTGTTGTCTGTTGTCTGTTGCCTGTTGTGATCAACCGATCTGTAGAACCGAATACTGGAAAAAGAAATCAAGTCAACTCAACAAGAAATCGTCGCATAGAACTCAAAGCAAAATACTCCTGGGCCGTTAGAAAGGACTAATTTAAAGCATAAACGAAAGAAACAAATTATATTTGATGCGTTCTATAAGATTTAGTAAACAGAAATCTCTCCATTCTTTAAAACAAAAGGTGTAAACAATTTTAGACAGCGTTTGACCTTGCATCGTATATCGTATATCGTATGTCACGCCAAGATAACGCAATTTTTGTTGAACAATCATTCAGCACAGAAGTTGTCAGTTACTTTTAAGTACCCTAATTTTTTGACAAATGTCCTGAAAATTATCAAAGACCCCTTGTGAAACGTCATCGCTTCTGCATGCATCGCGTGCCGTTTATCTATTAGAGCATGACTGCATAGCAGCTTTATTGAGATGAACAAATAAGATGATACAAAGGCATATATGTACAGCTAAATTATATTTACCAATATTCACAATGCAACAACAGGCAGTCTTATTGTTTAAGATCAGTTTTATTGATACAGAAAAGCCACCCAGTAGCATAGAAATAAGAACATTGATAAAAACTGATCTTAAGATGGTTTTGTTTAGCCTTTTCAGCTAACATCAATGCTGGCCACCATGCCAGACTTGTACTGTCTAGTAAGTGCCTGTGTGGGTTTTATTATTGTCAGTTATTGGGGTTACTTTACAAATGTGTTTACAAAACACTAAGCTGATTACTCTTGAAAAACTAGGGGGCTGATGTATAGTACAAGGTACAAGGTACAAGGTACATTCTGTAACCAAAGCAGACCTTAGTGCAGATACGTGCTATTGATACAAAAGGCAATTGAATCACAACGACAAAGTGCTCATACCTATTAGGCAGACTATTTACCTTAGCAGAAATGAAAACATTCTGGGTTGAAGTTAATGGAATCTAAGTGTTGAAAGCCAAATGGAAAATACATACATGTAAAAATGCCCGACAACCAAGAGCAATTATTTGTGACATCTTGCATCAGTGTGTCAAGTTAAGAACGGGCAGCAAAATTTATAAATTGTGCAAATATTACGAAATCTATTCTACATGTACAATTGTTGCACTATAAATAAGACTTATGGAAGAGTCACGCGCCCCCAAAAATCGCTCTTTGCTGCTACATGTAGCGCTAAAAACATGCATGACGACTCTGATCTTGTCCAATTTTCCGGTAAATACTTGAATTAAGATCCTAAAATTCATCGCTGATCATCTGTATAAAATTATTATAAAATTCTAATAATGAAAAATTTACAGCATCAAATGTTTTACTCGTGATGTCAGCATTCTGCTGGGCTTATATGAATGTTAAAATGCCCAATATTGCTGAAAACAGTTCTCTCAAGAAATAATAATATATTTAAAATATTCACTCACAAGTCGGAAGTGAACTTTTGCATTTTACTTTTCAAAATAAAACTAGCTTAATTAAGCTCACCTTCGTCTCATCGAGTTTAAACACCATCTTGTTCAAGATCATCTTCTAGTTTTCATGACAAGATAACCATTTCCTGCGATTTAACGCCTGCGATAAAAGTAACCGATAAACCTTTCTCCAGTCGTCAAGTTATGAAAACGCTTCAAAGGAACCCAGAATCTTTTATGTCCAAATCAAACCGCGGTCTTGCAGTCTTGAAAACCAACATGTATGCTTGTATGTTCCTGGCAGTGTTTTCAAGACAACAGCACCACGAAGACTCACTTGAAATAAAATAAGCTTACGTATCCATAGCTTTCAGCTGCCTTTCACAACATCTCCAGAACTCCGGTAAAGCGAAACTGATACGGCGGAAGATGTAAGAGTCTAATTGCAGAAAAGGACCAACTAAAAGATGTCACGTTCTTGCATGACGGAAAACGCAGCACGTGACTCGCAAACACTGTCGTAATTTGAGCTCAAAAAGGTTCTCTGGCAGAAATTCTACTTTGCTCAAACTAGAAGAGTTGCGTGTAAAAAACGCCAAGCGACAGGTATAAAAGATAAACAAAAGCTCGTCACAGCAAACCTTTTCTTTTTGAAAAGCCAAAGAAGACAAAGAACACAACACGTCATGCAGGGCTCCTTCTGCTCATGCCCATTTTGAGCGGCCGCTGCTCACTCCAACTGCATGCTCATAATTGGTGTTGCAATAATTTCTTCGATGTTTTCATGTCGAAATGGATTTTGAACAAAACGGGCATTTTTCTGCCCATGATGGCCAGTTTGAAGACGCCGAAGAAGACAGCACTGTAGTACCTGAGTCACTGACTCATTTTAGTACAAACGAAAACTGCAGAAAAGCCGTAGATCTCTCCAATGAAAATCAAAATGGCGGATCGAGCGACCACGTGAAATCTTCATCGGAAGATAGCGACGATGAAGATTTTGGAGAATGGGATTGGGAAGACGAAACTGGGGATTTTACCAAACGCTACAACTCGTCAAGATCAGAGGTGAATGTGACGAACACTTCTGGTAAGCGCCAATCTACGTTACAACCGAATGAAAAATCGTTGGAAAAATTTGGTAATCGAATCAAAGTTGAAAGGTACGAGGGGCCTAAATTGTCTAATAAAGCCGCCAACGTTCTCATACAAGCGAACAAAAAGCTTGAGAATGACAGACTGCGAGCTAAAGACAAGGCTGACAGGGCGACTGTGGAGCAAGTCCTTGATCCTCGCACAAGAATGATTCTGTTCAAAATTCTCAACAAAGGAGTCATCTGTGAGATAAATGGCTGTATCAGCACAGGTAAAGAGGCCAATGTGTACCATAGTACAAATGCTGATGGTGACGAGAGAGCCGTCAAGGTGTACAAGACTTCCATCCTGACATTTAAGGACAGGGATAGATATGTGACGGGAGAGTTCAGATTTCGCCATGGTTACTGCAAACACAACCCTCGCAAGATGGTTAAGACTTGGGCAGAGAAAGAAATGCGCAACCTCACTCGCATGTACCAAGCCAATATTCCCTGCCCAGAGCCCATCATACTTCGCAGTCATGTCCTGGTCATGAATTTTATAGGGATAGATGGGTGGCCAGCACCTCTGCTCAAGGATGTCTCATTGTCCGAGTCCAAAGCAAGAGAACTGTACCTTCAGTGTATTCAGATTGTTAGAAACATTTACTGGAAATGCCGGCTTGTGCATGCTGATCTCAGTGAATTCAACATGCTGTACCAGGGAGATAAGCTGTATGTGATTGATGTTTCGCAGTCTGTTGAACATGATCACCCGCATGCCTTAGAATTCTTGAGAAAAGACTGTACGAATGTCACAGACTTTTTCAAAAAGAATGGTGTGTGTGTCATGACTGTGCGAGAACTGTTTGACTTTGTTACGGATCCTAGCATAAGCGACGACAATGTCGACGACTACCTTGAAAAGGCCCAAGCCATAGCTGCTAACCGTGGAGTTGAGCAAGAAACCCCTGAACAAACAGTAAAGGAAGAGGTGTTTAAGAAAGCTTACATTCCCCGCACACTGGAGCAAGTTGTGGACTTTGAAAAAGATGCCGAGAAAGCTAAAGAAGGGCAAGCAGAAGAAATTTTGTACTCGACACTAACAGGTTTAAAACCAGACCTAACAGGAGTTCTAGCACATCCTGAACTCCTTAACAGTGAAGTTGTTGATGGGGAAAGTCCAAGGAAAAACCAGTATCAAGGAAGTGACATTAAAGAGGTTGACCACAGTGGAAGTTCTGATGATGAAAGTGACAGTGAGGATGAAAATGATGAACTGAAGGAAAAAGATTCAGAAGAAAAGGGAACTGCTTTGAACAAAAAAGAACGCAAAAAACTTGTGAAAGAAGCAAATAGGGAAAGGAGGAAAACGAAAACACCCAAACATGTGAAGAAAAGAAAGGAGAAACTAGCAAAAACAAAAAGGGGAAGAAATAACTAAGTGAAGTTCAAACATTACAATGAAATTGAGCAGATAGAAATACAGAAACTAGATTTGGATCTGGAACATGTATATACTGAAGTAACCTGCTAATACAGTGTGCATGCTTCTCTCATTGCTCCAGGCCTCTTATGGATGAAGAAGTCCTCGGTTGAATTGGGAAGTGTGCATGCTTCTCTCATTGCTCCAGGCCTCTTATGGATGAAGAAGTCCTCGGTTGAATTGGGAACAACAAGATTCTGATGCAGCTGTACATGTAGTTCCAGGCAAGCAATGCATATGTGTATACTATTTATAGTGTTGGCAGTAATATTTGCATGTCTCCCATCACTGTGTAAGTAGCTTGAAGAACAGAAACAATTGTGCTGAAATGAGAAAACGACGAGTAATGAATGACGTTCATGAAATAAAATACTGTGCATCGTTATTGGTTGAAATGAAAACCATTCACCCTCTTCATACACGGCACTAAGTGCATACAAAGGGTATGCGATCATGTCTCCAGAGTTGGTTGTTTTTTTCAGTCAGCACCAAAAAACAACAGACTCTAGCCAGGTCCAATTTGTGTGCCCGCGATCCATGGACATACATTCATGGCGCACATGCTCGGAGTTTATTCTAATCAAAGCTGATTGGCTGACAACAACAACAACAACAAACAACAACAACAAAACTTTATTTACTTAATAATATTATTTACAATATTTTCACCTCCCGCAATTAGCCAAGCTATTCGAGGCAGGAGGTGAAGAAGAAAATGAAGAAGAAAAATAAATAAATAAATAAATAGATAGATAAATAAATAAATAAATTTACAAAAAGTTAAAACCTAATCTACATTAAAGGAAGGAATAGTAATAAGAAAGATAACAAGGAATAACATAGCAATAAATAACAATAACAATGAGTTAAATTAAGCTAAAGATTTTAGAAAGTCAACGATTTTATTGATTTTATTGATATTGATTTTTATTGATGAGCACTTTGCTTGTGCTAAAAAAAGTGGGAAGTAATCGAAAATCCTCTACACCAATACATGTATTAAGACTAACTTTCTCGAATGTGACGCTACTCTTTGCCTGATTGAAGTGTCCAACCAAAGCACTTTTTAGTTGTTAATATATGAAATACCATATAATATGATCTGCTGGTGAAAGAGATCTCCGCAGTTATATATGCAATTTAAGTAGTTGCGAAAAGAAAGCGTGAAAAATATTCAGGCTTGACGGGATTCGAACCTGTGCCCTCCGAAATAGTGGTGCAGTGCTCTCAAGCCAACTGGGAGCTGGCCACTCCGTGAGTTTGTTATATACCCATAGAAGATGAAGAAATAGATGTGAATATATGAAATATAAAAAATGTGGGTGCGGAAAGCACGTTTTCTTTTTACCAATATTAAAGCCCCTTACTACATGAGCTGGGTGCAGAATAGTCACTCCCAAATGCAACTAGCTGTGAAAACACGAAAAAAATTCCTTCCTCGTTCTTTCAAATACAGTCAAGCCTTTCCTTAAGGAACTCTTTTACAATACGGACACCACTCAATTTACGGACAGTTTACTTGGTCTGAAAAGACCAAAATTCATGCAAACTGTAGCTCAGTAACACAGACACCAAAAACAAGGCCACTCATCCCTGTACCTTTCGTTTCTGTGCGTCGTTTTTTCGTAAACGAGTATGGTGACCTATCAATCGTTTTTCTCTTTCTTCAGTCTAGTTATCGGGAACTATTTCCAAAAAATGAATACAGATCATTTTCTATGTTTTAGAAATAAATTATCACCAGAAACGTGTACTTTGCCAGTACTGGAATATAGCTTTATTTTATAGCTTTATTGTATGGGGGGGGGGGGGGGGGGGGGGGGGGGTGCTGTAGGCTGAATGTATCACTAAAATTAACCTAATCTATAATTGATGGACCGTCAACTCAAAGGACCATATTCAATGTAAATAGTTGAAGCACAGAAACACCATTTCTCTTTATCTATTTATTTTGATAATTTTTTTTTCAAAATAAGCGGACTTACAAGGCTTGTGGGCGGGGAGGGGGGGTGGGGCCGCGGTCGCACCCATCGCACGCCCCACCCCCCCCCCCTCCCTACGGGCCTGATTGATTGCTTGAAATTTTGTAAATAGCTCTATTTTAAAGCGTGAAAGTAAATTACCACTACACCATTTACATCAATCTTGCTCCAAACGAAAGCAGCATTACTTTCTTCAAAGCACTGAAGTCGGAATTTGACGAGCGAAAGAGTGGAAGAAGAATTATTATGTCGCATAGTTTACTTGAAAATAGTAAAAATAACCCGGTCCCAAGTTTCTAAAGCAGTTTACGGGTCTTACCCGATCTGTTGAATTTCGTGATTTAAAGTGCCTATGAAGTAAAAAATATTTATTACTTATATGTAAGGCTTTTCAAAATAAAGACGAATGGCGTTTTCCTTTTTGAAATATCTTTTTTCGTTTTAGAGATATTTAGGTTTTTGTATTATGCAAATGAGGAAAGTGATGACGTCATAAATCGTTCCACAAAAAGATAAATCACTTAATCAAGCATATCTCTTGGAGTATTAAAGCGGTGTACTTCACACTTGTCACCATCAATGTTCATCATAAAAGGCACAAGATGGCACCCGTTGCGCCGTTGCCATGGCAACAGTTTTGCCGCAAAGACTTATTTCTATTAACACTGACATTCCCAGTTTATTCTTAACCAAAGGTGATGCACTCCCAAAAGCTAACGAAGATAATTAAGCTAAGATGGGTATCACGTGTGTTACACGCCAGACCCACTGTTCATTTTTAAAGGGCTGCAAATGGAGATATTTTGTTTATAACAGAAGGAGACTGGATCCAAGACTGTTGCCATGGCAACGGCGCAACGGATGCCATCTTGTGCCTTTGATGATGAACATTGATGGTGCCAAGTTTGAAGAACACCGCTTTAATACTACAAGAGATATGCTTGATTCAGTGATTTATCCTTTTCTGGAACGATTAATGACGTCATCGCTTTCCTCATTTGCATATTACAAAAACCTAAATATCTCCATAACGAAACAAGATATTTCAAAAAGGAAAACGCCATTCGTCTTTATTTCGAAAAGCCTTAAAAATAAGCAGTAATTATTTTTTACTTCATATGCACTTTAATGTAACTCTCAAGTAAAAATATATGCTGTTTCAAAACACCGAGGGCTCAAATTTACATTGTGACGTCATAGTTGACCGTTCCTTCCCCGATAAGCGAAAACACTTGCACGAATCTGGCAAGTGTTGGTTTGTAAGTGTTTTTCGAGTCATTATCCACTACAGAAACCCCCAGGCTGGCATCGTTAAGCCAGAATGGTGGGTAGAGGCAAGCGTCTGAAAGAAACCAGAGGCGAGAGATGATTTCACGATGATTGGAACGCCGAAAGTATTCCTAAACATGGCGGTTCATAAGTGAAGTTGTCTTTCTGGCCGTTCTGTGGATGGATTCCAAAGCCTACCAAAGCAATTTGGACAACTTTTGACTTCAAAAGAATGCAAGCGGTGCAAATTTTTCTCGGTAGGATTAAGTGGCTCGACACTTATAAAAAAAATATATGAAATAGAGGTACGTTAACTTCCATATCGCCGACATGGCTCTATTACCCAGGGATTCCTTTCGGTCACGAACAAAATTTAAGATCTGCAAACACGGTCTTTTTCCAAGAAAAAAAATTGCCGCAAAGTTTGGTTTAACAGTCTTTAATGATAAGTTCTAAGACCAAAAATAAAAATACAATGCATTGTTTACATATACGAAAACGAGCGCTATAACTATAATGTAAACAACAAAGCATGCATCTAATGTTTTTCAGCATGGTTTCTACAAAAATACAACACTTGCAACAAAGTTTGGTTTGAGAGTAATCAATGGTAAGTTATTTATCTTTCCAACCTCGTATTCTAAGATGAAAAATCAAAATAAAATACCTGGTTTACGAAGTGTCGAGCACTATGATTTTATAATGTCACAATGAAACATCAAATGTTTTGTAATATGGTTCCAACAGCAAGACGAATTTCACACAGCAATCGAAGAAATAACACCAGGGCAATTAAAAAAATGTGCCCAAAAGGTTTACTTGCCCGCAAGAAAGTGAGACGGGACATTTTACATCGAGAAATCGTTTTCCGCCATTTGCGCGGCGCTCGATCGACAGTCCTGCGTGAGAGGCCCACCTCACTCAGTGTATAAGCCTTTTTTGCCAGTAATAAAACATAAATTATCGGCGACGCTCCTTTTACTGAAGCAATAACCTGCAAACTCTCAGCAAAAGAGGTGACAAATCTCCGACGGCCCATAAACAAGCGATGACAATAGAAGTGAAAGCGCAGTGTTGAAAAGCTGTACGCGGTGAAAAAGAAGTGCTCGTTGAGTTTAACACGCCCGGTCCCGCGAAATTATAACAAACCTCAGCCATTTCATCAGCGTGCCATGAAGAAAATCATGCTTGTTATAAGGAAAACTGCAGCAGGTGGACAATACTACGAAGTGAGCAAAGGACGAAGAGCTGTCAGTATGGCCACGATTAACGAAGGAGCTGAGTGTATGGCCTTCAGTACGTTGATTCGATCTTGATGACCACGATATTTATTTGACGAAACCACCAAAAACTTTTCAAAGGCTGTCCAGTAAAGCTCGTCTCGAAATATAGCACACACAGTTAACCCTGAATCCAGTAATATTTTCAAAAAGCCAAGGAGCCCTTGCAAGTCATTCAATCCTGCCAAAGATGAAAGTCTGGTACTATAATTCGCTTGAAAACATGCCTCGCATTGCCTCAAGAGCGGGTGTACAGCCGCACTTAACTGACCATTCGATCAGGGAGAACACTGTGACGGTTTTGTCTCCGGCAAATTACGAGAGTCGATGCATTAGGTCAATTACTGGTCACTAATTCAAAGTCGCGAAGTAAGTATGGCTCCGTACCAGCAATTTTTGCCGGTGTCCTAGCGGATTTGGACCCCCCTGGATTTGGACCCCCCTTCGCGAATTTGGACCCCCCAACAAAAATGATCATACTTAACTTTCGTACTCCTGGAGTCGTAAACGAATAAAGGAAAAGATGATTTAACGTCAATACGAATATTTCATGGACATTGAAAAGAGGAAATAGACAAGGTACGCCCCGCGGTATTTACCAAACACAGCATGCATGTCCAATGCAAAATTTGTTTTATTGTCCACATCCTAAAGCAACGTTTTCCAAACGAGAATCAAGTGCCATTTTTGTTGACCCGAGCCTAATTAAAGTGCAGAGCCAAATTTACCGAAAATTGCGTTTTTTTAGTTTGTTGTATACTTCTGAAATTATTATAAAACAAGTTCGGCTAATAAGTCCCTAGTGGTCAAGTTAGTTTATTAGAATATATGTTCGATCGAGGGAATTTACAAAACCTGAAAAGATACAGGACAATAAGATTACTACTGCTCTCTAATTAAATTGTTTTCTTTTTGTTTTTACTTTACACAATAGACTTGTCATTGAATTATAGTCCTTTTCTGTAATAATTTAGAGGCCTGCCATAGAACGCAAAGTTGCATCGCTATTGTATGAAGTTATTATATTAGCTATAATAAACATGGCAGAATTAAAACGAGATATGCATTTGTCTTCATTCTGTTAGTTACCCTCGTTTTGTGTTGTCATTCAAGAGATCGTTAAAAATGCTTGCAAATGCTTAACAAAGCTTAAAATAACAATTGTTTAGGGGGGTCAAAATCCGCGAAGGGGGGTCCATATCCGCTAGCGGATTTGGTCCGGGGGGTCCATATCCGCTAGCGGATTTGGACCGAGGGGTCCAAATCCGCGGGGGGGGGGTCCAAATCCGCTGTGACACCGGATTTCATCTATTTGCAGGATTGAATATCTTGTAAGGTCTTCTTGACTTTTGGTAAAGATTACTGAATTCGGGATTGAGGTGTGTAAGATACCTCTACTGGACTGAGCCGTTGGAGGAACAGTTTCAGTCGCAAATTTTCCCGGTGGATACATCGAAACCTACCTTGGTCTTTTTGAACACTAAGCAAGACCACCTCTATGGCACTTCGTAATCGAAGCTCTTCGTTCGCAGCATTATTCACTCGCTGGTGTTTTCCTCAATTAATGCAGGGTTTTCTATGCTGAAGGAATGGCTGATGTTAATTTTGTAGTAATTTTGCGGAAGTGAGCGTGTCAAACTGAACGAACTCTCGATCCTTCGCCGTATATATTTTCAACAAACCTTTTTGGCAGTGCTTGTTTTTGGGCCGTCGGAGCTTTGTCGCCTCTCTTGCGGAGAGTTTTCACAAGATCAGGTGATTGCTTCAGTTAAAAGACTGGTTCACCGATAATATATATGTTGCAAAACATTTGATATGCTGCAAAACATTGCTGAGATGTTTAATTATAATTTATAGTGCTGGGCAGTTTTCGTATAAGACAGTGCATCGTATGTTCATTTTTCGTCTTCGAATGTGAGCCATATTAAATATACGGTCAACCCAAACTTTGTTGCAATTCTTGTATTTGTGTTGAAACCATCAGGCCTTAATAAACCGGCATTGGGTGCGAGTTTCATTGTTTACATTCTAACTACCACGATAGCGTTCGACAGTTTTCGTAAACAGTGCATTAATTGTATTTTCATTTCTTGTCTTACTATTTAAGACTGTTCAACCAAACGTTGTTGTAATTTTTGTGTTTTGGGGACCACCCTGCTCTTATATTGCAACAATTTCCTCTCCTCTTCGGTAACCGAAGTAAAACGGGAAGGCATTTTGTTTCTTCTCCGCAGCTACTCCCAGGTGTGACTGGCATAAATGGCGGTGAATATATAATAGCGAGTCGCGAAGCGGCGAGGTTTTTATATATCCCTCACTTTGAGGTGAAAAAATTGTTTTTATTTATAACACACAAGCTGAATAACTATCGCACGAGTTCAATGACTTTTTTTCCTGACAATATACCCACAAAGTGGTGAGAAACTTTATAATTTCGATTTCGCGAGCCGTGCGATGGCATTTGCATAGTCACATGATAAATCAGGTGATCGATCAAAGCCTGGGAAGGGAAGCTAAAAAGCGCTCGATAAGCTTGAAGTTTTGCTTTAGATCCGACGCTCTTTATTTGAAGGAAAAGTTCAGTTTAAGTCTTAACTATTTTCATTGATATGTTCGCACCGAAATGGCCTCGCGCGCTACATAAATTAGCACCTTTTGTCCTAGGAGGCTCCTGTAATACCCTTGGGTATTGAGCTTAGTATTTATACACCCTCTCGACTTCAGGGCTTTCTCATATGCGTTCATGCCCCGAGAGTTCGGTTTAGGCTACTTTTTTGCTCTGCCTTCCTCGTTTCCGTCGCTTAGCACCTTCCTTTCTTCATGGCTTACGACCCTGTCGATATCCCGCCGAGAGATTTGTAGCCGCTTGCTTAGTTTAGCCTAAAAGGTTTCAGTTTGCTCGCGTTAATCCTGCTCTGTCCTCTAGGAAGGAGGTAAGCCGGTTTCTTTCGTTATATATGTTGTCATTGTTGATTGCTGCTCGTTTTGTTGTTTCACCACGTGTCAGGCAAGGTTCGAGTCTGGCGTGTAGCTGCCGTTAGTCAACCTGTTAGCCTTGCATATCAGTTTTTACGGCGTGTGTCACTCGTGTTACTATTATGGCGTGTGTCGCTCTACCAGTTTGTTTATATGGTGTGTTGCCTTCATGTTAGCGTTTGTGGCGTACGTCGCCTTCAAGTTACTTTTTATGGGGTGTGTCGCCTTCAAGCTTGTTGCGAGGGCTGGTATAATAATGGATTGAGTATTTTGTGTTTATGCTTAACTCCTATCCAAGCTTTTTCAGCATTATTTAACTTTTTTCTACCTCTACCTTTCTTTTTTCTTCCTCTACCTCTTCGCAGAGCTTGAGGCTGCTATAACAGGCCGTACAAGGAATGAGGTAATTTTTACTACGAATTTGCTCCGTATCTCTTATCATCATCCGGCCTTTAATATTGTACACGTAAGGCCTCACTCTCCGTCACTATGTTCAAGTGTTGCTCTCTGTTGAACTAATTAAAGTGCATATGAAGCGAAATTTATTTCTACCGTTTTAAGTTTTTCAATATGTATGCAACCAGTCTGCAACCAAAGTGACATCACGAGGTAATTTGGCCGCTCGATTCGAAGACCATTTTTGAGAGCAAAATGCGGTAGCTTTCATGAGTTTAAAATCGTCAATTTGTTTCCCCACACTCTCAAACTTTCAGATATTTCCTTTGAGACGTCAAACATTGGAAATATGCATTAAAAAATTTCGCTTCATATGCACTTTAAGGGACAGGCCATTATTTATCACCTGGGGGACAGAGGATTGCGCAGGATCACACCAAAAACGAAGAGCTGATCAGACAAAATTGACAGACATTGAGGGGGAAACCAGAACAAGGGTTTTCCGATTTAGCGGAAGATCCGCGGAAATGGAATATGCCGATTTCAACTGAAATCAATTTCTGGACGTGAAAATCATTTAACCAACTAGTTATGAGTAAATTAGTTTTTATGCCCTTTTATGGCGCTTTCTGTAGGACTAGCTTTTAAACCATGATGAACTGCACTTTACGAACGATTCTGCAGCACTAATTTTTTCTTTTCATTCTAACTGCATTGTTTACTTTTGTTAACTCTCCTCATCTTCGCCCAGTACCTCGCTGTTTCTTTTTAGAAAGGCCTACACCGCCCTCGATCATGTGTCGATCCAGTCCCGTCCGCAAAG
This sequence comes from Meandrina meandrites, assembly GCA_963693305.1. Taxonomy (NCBI): domain Eukaryota; kingdom Metazoa; phylum Cnidaria; class Anthozoa; order Scleractinia; family Meandrinidae; genus Meandrina; species Meandrina meandrites. The sequence goes on from OY855904.1 coordinate 21,305,279, forward strand.
TTCAACCGCTTTAAGAATTAATAGGTCTTCTATTTTGCTGTAGGTGTGACGTGACGCGTAAGGTTTCCTTTGTTCCCCTTTTTTTATATATTTGGCCTGCGCGATTAGAACTGGTAGCGCTGGACCCGAGTAAAGTTCTGGTGCAGTTACTTGTACTGATACTGCTCGACGTCGTTGGCTGCTGTATTTCCCCCAAAATGCTGCATTCAAAAAAATGTTTTCTCCGAAGTCTTCCATGCTTTAATCGAGTGTGTAAGAAACTTAAATAAAGTTCCAGTCTTTATAGCGCAAAACAAACAACATTCTTTGCTATTTTTTCATCATGGCACGTGGACTTTGCAGGTAAAAATCACAAATTACCACCAAGAAGCAAGATGACGATAAATATCCGCAATGTTTTAGCTTGGAGTTGTTCTAATTCTCTCATCTAAGGATGATGATCGTTGATAATCGTTGGGCATAACATTGAAATGATCCATTCATAGCGTTGTTGTTTATAAAATTTTAAAAACCAATGCTTCTTTTCATCCTGAGGGTTGCCAAACATGAGAAAAGAAAGAAATGCACGAGCCTCGGCGTTTTCTAACCCTGATGATGAATACTAGGAAGCACGAGTTTTTTACATGGTTACGGCAATCGGGCATGATCAATGAAATTTTCACGTTAATCGATCGGTTTTGCGATACAAAATGTTTTCGTATTTTTCAAACGTTGTTGATCAAGCTAGCCTCGATTTGGATTGGCGTCCTTTTCCAGTTCACGTCTGCTTGGTGCACATTCAAGCAATCATGATTTTCCTCGTTGAGCGGATGCTTTACTTCGGAAAAATCTACTATCCGGTTTTGACCACGTAAACTGAGCTTTCTTTTGCCGTACGGCCAAATCGGAGTATAGGTACAAGGAGAAGTTGGCCACTGATATTTTTAATCGTTTGCCAGCAGCGGGCGAAACAAAATTGATGTTCTCTAATCGGGATGGGTGCTCGGTTCACACCATTCACCGTCTAAGAAAATCCAGCTGAGGACGTACCCGGACAGCGTTTGCTTACAATGTGGATACTAGTTTGTTCCAAATAAAGTACATTTGACTGAAGGCCGTTTTATCAAACAACTTTATGTAATTTGATGATATCAGTGTCAGACAGTGAATGATCAAGTTTCCGGCTTTTTATGTGTATCTTGCTTGAATTTGTGTGCCCAACTAGAGCACGTAAAAAAAAATACTAGCCACGACCAGTGCTTTAGGCATTCGATCCACATCGCCAGCGACCTTCATAATTGTGCATCCAAAAAGCAGAGTTCACTGAAGTACATATAACTAAATACTTTTCCCCGATGGTTAATAGTCGCATGTATAAATTATTTGAGAATACAGTCTGGCCAACTAATTACAGCTGCGTCTCGTTACAGAACAAAAGCGCGAGTGGCTTTGAATTAAAAACAGATTTATCATAATTGAGTCCAATTCACAGAGATTTCAATTAGCGCGGAAAAAAGGTTTGAAATTCCCCAAACTTCCGCTAAATTGGAAAACCCTAATAGGACATCCAACAACAATAATAAGCTTTATTATTCCACTATTGTGCCATTTTACAATATTAGGGCAAAAAACGCGCAAAATATGACACGTTGTTATATAGCTGGAATTTTCTCCCCAACAGCGCGCGCTTCGAGGTCACATGACATCTAACAATGAAACTGTTTCCCACCAAAAATCTCTGAGCGGGCAACATTGCAAAATCTATGACGTCAGAGGGTAACAGTGCAGTGTTACCTGCGAATGTTGACCGACGTCGTCTACGTTGTCTATATGTCTTCGTTGGCTATATAAACAAATCACGCAATGACTGCTCCCGAGGGAAACAGTTAATTTTGTTTGTACTCGTCTCATTTCCCCGATCGTGCGAAAGTTTAAAAACCTTGGCAAGTCAGAATTTTGGGGAGACGAAAACGTTGGATAATAAAACTTATTATTATTATTATTATTATTGTTATTGTTATTATTATAATTATTATTATTATTATTATTATTATTATTATTATTATTATTATTATTATTATTATGTAAACACTGTTGAAATAGATTTTAATAATTTATTTCTTTTACTTTCTTTTATCTTGTATATACCAATTTGTATGGAATATGTTAATAGGACAATAAAATGACTTTTTGAGGGAATATTGTTTATTTGCGCCCGCGTAGTGTCATTTGCGGCCCGAGCGCGAAGCGCAAGGGTCGCAAATGACACTACAAGGGAGCAAATAAACAATATTCCCGAAAAAAGTCATTTAATTATCATTATTATCAATATACAAGGCCAAATAACATCCAGATATAAACTAACACATTTAATGAGCTTTACATGTTCAATAATACAAGTACTTCGCGTTGAAATTTTGTGCTATGCTACACTGAGGCCCATGTGTTGTATCGGTGTAGTTGAAAAGAGCTGCTGTGTCTCTGAAAATAAATTGATAATAACAATTTACGAACTTACATTTTCCAGTTGAGCCTCGGCGTAAAATCCCCGCAATGCTTCAGAGAAACACAAAATGAAGTGAACCGATGCTTTGTTGTGTTTCGTTTCTCGTAAGACAACAAGAAGTTGCTCTCTTTGTATCTTCGCCTTTTGCTTTTGCTTCTAAATCCGAATTTTTTAGCTGCATTTTGTCCCATTCATAACAAATAGACTTTGATTTTTCTTTCCGAACACTATTCGCTCAGCGAGAAACTGTTCGAGACTTTTTTTACTTCAAAACTTGCTGTACGCTGCTGTACGCAAGCTGTTCGCACCCGAATGGTTTTCCCGCGTCATTAAAGGTAACCTGATTGGTTGATATTCATCGGATGATGAACCGAGAACCAATCAGCTGCAGGGCCGTTAATGCAATAACGGCCCGCTAGGAGTCATTTGCGGCCCGCAAAGTTCGTGTTTTCAAAAGGGCGGTTTTCAATTTGGCCGCGTATATTGATAATAATTAATGTTATGATGATGATAGTAGTATTAGTACTAGTTGTAGTAACCATGATATCATGACATATATGATATGACGATGATGTTAATGACGATGATAATAACTTTTTGTGCCTTGGATATTTTAATATTGGAATTTTAACCTTGTAAATGGCAACTTGTCTGGAATATGTTAATAAAGATTATTATTATTATTAAAAAAAATTATTATTATTATTATTATTATTATTATTATTATTATTATTATTATTATTATTATTATGTTACTAACACAAGATCTATTGGCAAATGTTAAAAAAAAAACTTTTTCCAGGTAGAGGAGTTTGCCAGAGTTATCGTGAAAAAAAAAAACAGCGAGGAATTACTTGTACGAATCAGTAAAATAGGACTGGAGCCAAAAATAGAAAGAGACATAAGGAGGGCATGCGTCCAAGTTGGCGGTAAGTAATGGTGCTCCTGAGTCGCAGAACGTAGATTTAAGCCGCGGTGTGATATATATATTTTTTTTAAATTTATGTACTTTAATGACAAAACAGCACTTACAAGTTACTAATATGGTTACATAGTAAAAATTACAATGCATAGAGAATAATGCATGGGCGCGCGGAGATATGAAATTTATCTTCGAGTGTTCGTATGGGTAATCAAATGGTGACAAGTGAAATTAGGAAATAATTTCACGCGCGTTTTGTCAAAATTCTAATAATTTCCCGAGCCTTCAGGCGAGGGAAATTATTAGAATTTTGACAAAACGCAAGTGAAATTATTTCTTAATTTCACGAGTATACCATTTGGTTACCTTTTAATATCATGGGTGACAAATTACGCTTACAATCGTAGTTTTTAAACTTGCCGTATTGTATCGTTATGAACAAACCGGTTGGAAACGATGCCCGTGTATAACGCTCAAAATTCTGCTCAATGCCATTTATGTTATCGCTAAAAGATTATAAGACGACCAAACAAACTGGCCAATGTGAAATTCAAGCAAAAATGTGCAAAGTTAAAAGCTTTAAGATCATCTTTTAAAATCCTGTACGCCATCTTGGCACTGAAATATGGGAAACGTTGCCATGGCAATTTTGTAATTTCACATGTGAAATTATAAATTAGCGCTAAAATTTCGCGCCAAAATTAAGGAGTAATTTGTCACCCATGATATTTAACTCGATATCTCACGAGTGAGCGTAGCGAACGAGTGAGATATCGAGATTGAACACGAGAAGATAAATTTCATATCTCCAAGCTCCATGTATTACTCTATTTATTTTATAAACGTACTAATAACGAGGTTTTTGACGATTTTCCGAAGATTTCCGACCATTTTCCGAAGATTTCCGAAGATTTTGAAATTGTTGTCTGGTAGTCGTACGAATGTTTCCGAACATTTTCCGAAGTTTTCCGAAGATTCCCGAAGATTGCCGAGGAAGATCCAAAGATTTTTCGACTTAATATCGATTAGCCTTGGCCCATTGAGCATTGTAACATGGCAAACTGAAAATAGATATCAGAACACATGTGTTTGATACGATATCAGAACACGTGTTTTGATACGACATATTGTGATAACACGTTTTTTGGCTCTCTTGACAAATTCTCTGTAATCTCTGAAGCACTACTTAACTCGGGGGAACACACGCTGGCTGCGGAAGTCCAGGATCTGTTACAGCAATAACTTCATCGGAGACAAACTAGAACAGGCAGACTTGGGTCCAACATACAGTTTAATCCAACAAACGTAACCAAAGAATATCATACAAAGCACTTCCATTTATGAGGAATAACGGCATTACATCATATCATTTAAAAGTCTTAACAAACATTAGATCATGTGTTTCAGAAAGCACAATTGGTTTAAGCGGAATTTAACTTTTACAACATTAATCACTTTCAAAACAGTACAGGTAGATAACAGTTATACAAAAGGCAAGTGCCGGTTCTATTACACTTCAACGCTAATTACAGCTATGATCCATAAGAAAACAACAGGTACTTGTTACGGTTAATGAACTGGAACCAAAACAATAACTTCTATGTCGGAATTTTCTATGTTTTTATCAGCGAAAGCGAATAAATAAAATCAAACTAAATCATCGTAATTTCTCTCCTCACAATATCTCATTGGCCAAAATCCCTTTAACACGCTGTAGTTTATATAATAAATTACTTTACTTTGCTGTGGATGCAGGGGTGTGGTAATAAGGGCGAGAGGCCGAGATGTGAGCATTCAGAGATCAACATTTCCAAGAGAAGATACTGAAAATATTTATCAGAAAGCCAAACCAAAGAACTAGAAAACATGAACGCAGTATTTAGCATAATATGCGAAAAATTCCTCCCAACATAATGTGTTTTTACAAGCGAGTTTGCGTTCCATTTAATTGAGCACGCCGAAGCGAAACGTTCGGCTTCCACTGCTATTAGGGACCTTACGAAACCACGTCGGTGACTGCAACGAGAACGTCGCCAAACAAAAGGCTTAATGAGTAGTACAATAGCTTAGCACGTGCGTTTTCCATCTTGGTACATTTCTGTGTCGTCCTCTGCAAAACAACAATGGCGAGTGGAAGCGAAACGTCTAGCTTCCACGCTCACAATATATAGATTATAGTTTGGGTGAAAGAAGCGAAACGTTTCGCTTCGAACGACCAATGGGGGATAAGAAGCGAAACGTCCCGCTCCCACGCCAACAACGCTATTCACTGTTTTAGTACTTAAAAAACATAGCCATATGGAATATCAAAATGAGCGCAACTTGGCCATATGTTTTCAGCGCCAGTGAGCAAACATCTGGGCATGAGTTTAGAACAAAGAAGGATCACCTGGCCATCAAGAAAAGAAAAAAAAAATCGCGGGACGAATTGTTCGTCTTCTAGTGTGAAACGGCCATTCATGTGAGACCTTACGAGAGCTGCTTCCCGATTTGATAGTTTTTGTACTTTTTCAGGCTCAAAAACCTCTCAACAGAGATTTCATGGCACCACCAAGAGGTGTGTCGAAATACCGTCTATGGTGGTGCCCTCAAGTTTACTTTACAAGCTTACGACAGGTAAGATGGTGAAAGCATTCTACAATATTAGTGAAATGCTTTTATCCAAATTAAAGTACAAACTTTCGGATAAAAGCCCCTTGATTGAGGGTCTCAGTGGGGTCTTGATTTTGTTTCATTGTTGAATATTGACCCTGAAATTGCAAAATTAAGATATATGTGTCACGAGTTCTTCAGTGTAAACGAAAAAAAAGTGGGCTGCCGGAAGGTAAGTGCTAGGCTTAAGATCTGTCCATTATCTATCTCAAAAGCCACTCCCTCCCCCCCCCCCCCCCCCCCCGCTAACCTGGGGGATGCAGTTTCCAGCACTTTGAATGAGAGAAGGTAATCGAATTTGATGCAGTGCCAGTACAGGCAGGGGGGGGGGGGGGGGGGGGTCCCCCCTCCCACGAGCCCTGGAAGTCCGCTTATTGTGAAAAAAGTATATCAAAATAAATAAATAAATAAAGGGAAATGGTATTTCTGTCCTTGGACTATCTACATTCAATATCGTCCTCTGGGTTCAAGGTCTACCATTTGTAGATTCGTGTGGTATATTTTGGACCAAATCGTGTGATTCTAGACGCATTCTACATAATGTCCTTCACTTTTACCTGCCTTGTTTTCCCAGCAAACTGTCTTCGAAATGCACGAAATGCCGTCTAAGATAACCTATTTTTTCAAAAGTTCCTGGGGAGGATACCCCCACACCCCCCTACATTCTCGCGTGGCGCTCGGAATTAAGTGCTGGAAGCGCTCATGCACACCCCCCATGGAAAATCCTGGCTTCGAGCCTGCAGAAGATTCATTTATTACGATTCCTTTTACCCTTAGTATCTGAAACACCCACCTCAATGTTCGCAATGACTGTATGTATGTTCTATTCATGTTCAGTTTTGGTTTTGAGGGAGTCAGTGTGTGTGTGTGCGGGCGGGGGCTACTTAAAAGAAAGAGGAGAGAGGTGAAGCATAATTAAGAACGGGACTTAAAAGAGGAATAACGGTAGCTGCAGAGATCCCATTACCTTTCAGTTTTACATTATGCTAACGAATTTTGTGTTATTTTATGTTTATATCTACATGTTTCTTTAGATGAAGGCCAATCGGATGCGGAAGGTAACAGTAAATACTTCTGCAATTTCTATGTACAGTCAAAAAAGGCGCCGATAAAATACGTTAAATAATATAGACTATGATGACCTTGAGTGAAAACTGTGCAGCTACTAAAGGAAGTGTGTTTTCACAAATAGCAAACTACAGACTGCAATTGTGCTTAATTGTGTTGAGAAGTTTATGATGTGCGCTTTATTGAGGGTCAAAACAATAAAATTGTTATTTTGGTACCACGAGAGTGCCGTTAATGCCGTAATAGCGGGAGTAAGTAGCTCGAGTGCTCTTCGAACGCGAGGTGACGGTCAGCGCTTCGTGCCTTCGATACGCGACATTAACATGTTTAACGATTTTAGAGAAAAAAACGACTGTTTTTGCAGTGTACCGAGGTCTGGATTTTGTTCAGTGTCTGTAATAGCAGGGTGTCCGCAAGGCAAGAGTTGGCTGTAAATACACATCACTACAAATTCCCGTAATGATGATGATAATCATGATGATGATGATGATATTAATTATAATATTCCAAATTGCGAAAATCTCCTTGCCCTTCAGTTTGTACATTTTTCCAATGAGTTTCGTTTTGTTTATGTTTATAACCAACTTTAGAGAAGGAAAGCCGGGAAAATGCGACAGTGGAAGGTAACTAAACATTTCTGTATTTTTTTCTATAATCATAATATTAATGATAATAATAATAATAATAATAATAATAATAATATAATAATATAATAATATAATAATATAATAATAATAATAATAATAATAATAATAATAATAATATCATGGGTGACAAATGCTATACTCGTGAAATTAGGAAATAATTTCACTTGCGTTTTGTCAAAATTCTAATAATTTCCCTCGTCTGAAGGCTCGGGAAATTATTAGAATTTTGACAAAACGCGCGTGAAATTATTTCCTAATTTCACTTGTCACCATTTGATTACCCATACTAATAATAAGGATGATGATGATAATGATGATGATGATTTTCCAAGATGAGAAGGTATCATTGCCTTTCATTTTTACACTATATTAACGAGTTTTATTCTATTTATTAATGTTAAGGTATTTCCTTTTTTGTTCATTAAGCGAGTTGAGTCCCTTTTGCGAATACAATTTGTAAAAGCCTGCAGTGTCTTGGCTGATCTATCATTCGTAGACAGTTTGCGCCACAGTTTGGGTCCTACATTTCCTCGTCTCAACCTATTCCTTTGATATTCCTGGCCAAGAGACATCAACAAGCAGGCAGTTAGTTTCTGGCTACTGAATAGAAAGAAGTACATTGATAGATGGTTCTATTCAAACTAGAGTTCTTCACACAAGCTCTTTATTTTTTTATCCATGTTAACAATTTTTGGTGTTTCAAGGTGTTTCGAATTTTACCGACACCCTTTTATCTAAGCCATTTCCCCTCTTGATGTTGCTATTTTCCGGTTGTGATTATTTTGTGTGTGTAGTTTTCTTGGTACATAGAGGATATTACATGGCTCCATGGGGATACGAATATTGTTTTTGAATGCTAATAGTACCTCTCATGAGTTAGCGCAGCGAAAAAGTAAGAACGGAACGGAACGAGATGAAATTCTTGTCCCCAAGCTGTCGTGTAATTTTTTATTTGTTAGAAAGATACTGATGAAATGTCCATACTAACGACGACTTTTTATAATGAGTATGTTTAATCCCTTTCTATTCTTCATTCTACTATTTTACTATTTTTATACATAGAATTGAATCGAATAATAGAGAAGAAGGACCGACAAATTGAAGATTTAAAAAGAGGTAATACTGTATATAGACTTAGAGCTCCAAATGTACATTTTTCAAACAACGGAGTCAAAAATGACACAGTCATGGACTACGCATGGTTAAAAAAATTACTTTCAAAAATCACTTTCTCTTATTTTTTCCTTTCGTCCTTAACACCAAATTAGATTATCAGATTAGCTTATTCTATGTATTTTTTATGTTTTAATTTGTAATATAATATATTTTTAATTATTTTAGAACTTGCAGAGGCCAAAGCGTGCCAAGAAGATTTGAAAATCCTAATCCTAATCCTAAAAGAAGAGCTCCAAATGTACATTTTTCAAACAATGGAATCAAAAATAACACAGTCATGGACGACGCATGGTTAAAAAAATTACTTAAGGTTTTGTTTGCTACAGCAGACATCTTCAGAAGTAACGTTTATAAGAAGAAATTTGGGTAGTGGAATGTAACCAACACACCCCGCACTGTGTACCCCAAACTGTGGTCAAGTACCTATTTTGTAATCACTTTCTCTTATAAATTCTTTCGTCCTTATCACCAAGATTAGCTTTTTCTTTATATTTTTTAGATGTTTTAATTAGTGATAATCTTTTTTTAATTATTTAGAAATTGCTAAAGCAAAGGCATCAAAGACCTGCAGACGATGCTGTAGAGGTTTGTAGATAGTAGTCTAGTTATTACTATCTCCCTTTAGAGCGATTTTGAATTGTGTGTGCGTATTACCGCGGAAATTAAACCAAATTCAAACTAATCATTCTGATCAGTCGAAAAGGAAATGATCCTGTGAACCAATCGAAACTTGGAGTCAATGCATGTAAATGGTGGGTGCAAGGCCAAAATTTCGCTTATAGCGCTGCTTCTAACTGGATAAGAAAATGGAACCAGTTTTTTCAAACTAATCCCTTAGCGATGATAATGCAAAGGTAGGTTTAGTCATGGTCAACGCTGCTGCAATTTCTATAGATTTCTTTACAGTTATACCGTATAAACAAAGGTCTTATTGGCTTTTTGGTGCTGAATATTTACTCTCAATTCGCAAGTAATCTATTTTTCACTAAATTGGTATGGTAAAAACTCATCGCTCGTAGAGTTGTGATTGTGAAAGAAAACAGGCGAGGAAGGCTAGGGAAGCTAACAGCGGATGAAACTGTTTAATGAATAGGTTGCTCGATAAAAAAAGGCTCAACGTCATTCTTGACAAATTTACTAACAGATGCTCGTACTGTACCCTTTTTATGACTGTTTCTGCGTATGCAAAACGGGAGTTATGGAATGAGTGGCGATTTGAAGCCTTCCTTCCTTCCTTCCTTCCTTCCTTCCTTCCTTCCTTCCTTCCTTCCTTCCTTCCTTCCTTCCTTCCTTCCTTCCTTCCTTCCTTCCTTCCTTCCTTCCTTCCTTCCTTCCTTCCTTCCTTCCTTCCTTCCTTCCTTCCTTCCTTCCTGACGTTGCGGTCACTGTACTTTACGCGCTAATGGTTTTGTTTTCATGGGTATGTGATGATAATTTGAAAATCGATTGTGAACATATTTTATTTTTATTTTACCTTAAATCAGGTGTATGTTGTTTCTGCCCTATTGAAAAATCAACAGAATTTTCTTAAGTTTGCATGTGACGGTGAAAGCGAAATTGAAAGCGAAGTTTGCGTAATCGCTAGCTGACAGAAGATTATCAGTGTCACGCGACAAAGGTCAACCTAGCCGATTTCAAAATAAATTTTATGCGACGCTTAATCTTTACAGCAATCAAAGAATGCAAGATAAAACCTATCATGCTCATGGCACTATCAAAACACATTCCGGAAATTGAACGTTAATCGTAAACGCTGTACAGAGAAAAGAGTATACACACGCTAGCACGAAAACACGCAAACTTGAATTTGTCTGCTTGGAGCTTGCTTCTTTTACTCCCAATGCAAATCACAATGAAAAACAGCGTAAATCCGTATAGATCTTTACAAGTGATGTACGTTCGACTTCGACGATTTAATTCGTCACTTGTTAAATAGAAGACAAGAAGGAACAATTGCATCGTGTACTTCACAGCGACAACCTAAATCAACGCATTTCAAACAACTTTTATAGGCCTCGGAGTTCAGAAGTACCCTTGCTGAGTTTTATAACCCACAACAGATAAATGTTCATCATCGCATGCAAGCAAAATCATCAGCACAGGTCGCAGCGGAGAACACTCGAGTTTCAACGACGAGATAAAATCTGGAGCGAGATTTATTCCTAGCAGAAGACTACCTATCCCAAAAGCCAGAGGACCCTACCGCAAGTAAAGAAGGAACAACAATACTCACAGTGCAACCAACCAAAATAGCGGTCGCAGAAGACAGGCAAAGTCATATTTTAAAAGCATATTAAAATAAAAGACGATGTGCGGATCGTTAAAAGTGATCATATGTTTTCAAACACGAATAGAAAAATACATAGAAGAAAACAACTTGCCCCCAAAGTTATCCAGATATACACGCAATCGAATTCCACCAAAAAGTCGTTCCACGTACCATTGAGTTCACCACAAAAATCAGAATTATCAGTGTCACGCGACAAAGGTCAACACAGCCGATTTCAAAATAAATTTTATGCGACGTTAATCTTCACAGCAATCAAAGAACGCAAGATCATGCTCATGACACTATCAAAACACATTCCAGAAATTGAACGTCAATCGTACACGCTGTACAGGAAAAAGAGTGTACACATGCTAGCACGAAAACACGCAAACTTGAATTTGTCTGCTTGGAACTTGCTTCTTTTACAACCAATGCAAAACAAAATGAAAAACAACGTAAATCCGTATAGATCTTTACAAGTGATGCACGTTCGACTCTGACGATTTAATTCGTCACTTGTTAAATAAAAGCGACAAGAACTCGCACGAACACATTAAATGAAAACATTAAAAACAGTCGTGGCCCAATAGGGCCTTTTGATTATTTCAGAAATTTTCCCTGTTGCATTATGAGTGTATGTTTATTCGACTTTGCACGATACAATGCAATGCGCTACGATATCTTTATTTAGACGCGGTATTTCAATCAGCCATTTTAGAAGTATTATCACGGACCATCTAGCTAACTAAAGATATGATAGAAGTGGCAGTGGAATAGAAAGCGGGACTGGGTGGGGCAACAGGAAACAAGAAAAAAAAGAGATATTAAAAATACCATTACTGTGATAACAAATTTAAATGGTAAATTTTAAGTTCGGTACATAAATGAGAGAGATATGATATAACCATTATTGTTAACAGGGCTTAAAACATGAGTCACACTTACTGTAGGGATTTCATCAACATTTAATTTGCAGTATGCTTACAAGTTACCTGCTTAAATGTGTTTAAATAGCTTTGGAAGAAGAAAAACAAGAAGACGAAAAAGAAGAAGAAAAGGAAGAACAAGAAAAAGAAGAAGAAGAGCAAGGTAACAGTGAATAATTTCATTTATTCAGAAAATAATTTCAATTCTGGCTTGAATGTTGTGAGTAATGTTGTATTCGCATGTACTTCACTTAAAGGAAATCGAAGGCGGCGTAGCCTTGACAAACGTGGAAGTGACTCACCAGGGTGGAGTAGCTCAAATGAAGCTGAAGGATCTGAAGATGCCAAATCTGTAAACAGGAAAGCAAAGACAAACAGAAAGTAAGTGTGGAATAATACATTTAGTATATAAAGCATTAGTATAACCCAGCGAACTACCACTGAGCAAACTTTGGTAGTTTTGGGAATTGGCCTGGGGCTTCGTCCCTCGTTGGTCTAAAAAAAAAATTATGTTTTGGCACAGCAAGAAGCCCAAAAGTGCCATGACCACTTTTAATTTATTTCCATAAATTGCAGATGTAATCCAATCAGAAATAAACTGTAAGCTGTCCTCAACTTCTGATTGGATGACAACTGCACTGGGTGTGATTAAATAGAAATACTCCTATTCACGGCATGCTACAGAAACCACAGCTAAGGTCACTGCCACTTGGCTTCCTGGTAAACTGAAACCATGTTGCAGAAATTAGACTACAATGTGGAAGATCAGGGCTTGATCGATTGCATGGCTGGAATAATTGAGTAAGGAAATCTTATGGTGCCCGCCTATCTTATTGCTATAGTTATTGGGCCGGGATAGACTAAGACGGTTCCCATTCAAATGTCTAGCAATACAGGCAAAAATAAAGTAACCATAAAAACGTTATAGCATGGAATACAGTGAAGAATAAATTATAAAGAACTTCCGGTATCCAAACCATTCAGCTGTGCTGCCAAGAATGGAGTACATGGACCTTACTGGGGAACACAAAAACAACTACCCAACGATCGAACCCAACACGTTTTATTCACTCTCCAATACGCCAACCATTATTGCAAGCCACCACATGCAATAATAATTATAATTTGAATGCCTCATTTATTTTGAATTCACTTGCTCAAACTTAGGAGCAAATCCAAGAATCAGAACTCGGCCACACCTGAGTTTCCAGTTGATCCTGATGAGAAAACGTACTGTATTTGTAATGAGGTACGACATCTTATATCCATAGTCATCGATAAGAGATGTTACAAGTGCTTGAATTATAATATAATATGATATATAGGTAATCGCATGGGGCCACCACGTTGTTGCATCAAATTCAAGTTGCAGAAATTGCCAATGCAAGTTTCGCAAGTTCTGAAAACACAAGTAAACGTTAGTCCTTCATTTGATGTTATAGGACTGCATGCTGTCCATTTTGGAAATAGTTGGACTAAAAAGATTCCGAGGACAGCCACAGCCATAGGCCCAGTCACAAATGGCTGTCAGAGGAATTTTCGAATTTAATGATTTCCAAATTGGACAAGCATGTAGTCCTGCTGCCTAATATATAGCTAGAGAAAAAGCTAGTCAGTCAATCCAGCGTAAATGCTTATGTCCAGAACGGAAAAGCCTATAGCAATGGCAAGTACACTAACATATACAGCATATGCACCTCATTCAAAGCATTGTCTTCGCAAATAAAACTGAATAAAACAGTTCAGATATGATTTGAAAGGACGATCAGTATTTTATGATTTTTTCAGTCCGCTGGATTCCAGGAAAAACTTAAGGCGTTATTTGATATGCCTTTTTTATAAAGAACACACTTATTAGGTAAAGGCAATCAAGTAGGCTTTGACTATGTCACAATAAAGATTTAGCTACTGTACACGTAAAACCTTTTTGTGTGCTCATTGTTTTGCTTTCTATGTAGGTTGAATTTGGAGATATGATCGCGTGTGACAATGACGAGGTTTGTATGTGTGACTGTGGTCGACTGTGGCCCCGTCCACGCTAATCCGGCTACATTTGCAGCCGGAGTTTCAGCCCCGAAAACGGATAAAACGTTTTCCGTCCACACTTTCGTTTTCGCATCTTTTTCAATATTTTCACCGCCCACACTAATCCGGATAAATTTGACGAACGCGACATTGGCCCTAGATGAACGGCAGAGCATGTGTGCATCATTACTAGAGACCACACTAGATTAAAATCAGGTAATTTCATGTCTTTATCGACGCATAGGGTAACGTCGATCGAAAAAATAATATTACTATTTTACTTGAGAACTTCTCGATAATCCATAGATTTCAGAACTCTTCTCTGCTGAATATTTAAAGACAGCGATCAATTTCAAGAAGAAAGACGAAAATTCACAGAATTCGTTTAGAAAACGGCAAAAGAAACGTACCAAGACTTAGAACTTAATTGAAGAGCTATTGAACTCCTAATTAACAGATATCATGACATCCATATGCGCCATTTTAAATTTATGGTCAAAAGAGGACTATGAAAGAGATCACATAGCCATTTGACGTCAGCGTTTTTGAAAACTCTGTTTTCGGCCGTCCACACTACAACACCTAGCCGGCGTTTTCAAATTTCTCCACTCTAGAAACCGTTTTCGAAAAGCTCTGTTTTCGGTAACCGATAACGCCGTTTTAATGTGGACGGTTGGTCAAACGCATATTTTTTCGCGGGTTTGGCCAACCTTCCACATTAAAACAGCGTTTTCGGTCACCGAAAACGGCCTCCAGAGTGGAGAAATTTGAAAACGCCAGCTAGGTGGTGTAGTATGGACGGCCGTAAACGGAGCTTTTCTAAAATGCTGACGTCAGATGGCAATGTGATCTCTGTCACAGTACCCTTTCGACCATTTATTCTAATTTAGTACAGTAGTTCTGCACGTGAGTTGTACATCTCAGTTACTGCATTCTTTTCGCCTTTTACTGAGCAACCTGAAATCATTAAATTTTTCATTCTGTGAACTTTTTATTTTCTTTAATTTTGGAATTGATTACATATTTTCATGTTTCAAGATAAACTGTAGGCTATTTGTGTTCTAAACCAAATGTACATTTGCATTTCAAGTAATCTGTGTTTTTTCATTTATTCAACACAGTGTCAAATAGAATGGTTTCACTTTCAGTGTGTGGGGCTCACTACAACACCGAGTGACAAATGGTAAGTTAAACTACGATACCTGGGCTAGCCTCAATTGTGTGTAAAAGCTGCATAAAGCCTCACCTTCCCCTCCCCCAGTTTCTAATAATTTCCCCTTCGTCATTACCCAAATTCTAATTTAAAGTTTTTAGTAAGCCCCCGGCCTCTCTATTTCGGGGAAATGCGGCCTGGTCCAATGGTTACTACATTTTACTTGCAGGACGAAACCAGACTACATATTTCACTCAGTTTCACTTTTGAAAATCGACGTAGAGGTTATTGGCTCGTTGACTACAAATGTAAATAGCTTAATTGTGTAGCAAGAGAAGCAGGTTCAATTCAGGGCGTTTTTTTTTTTTTTTGCAAATTACGCGTATAGCCGTCGCATTTGCCTTGGTTCGAATCCGGGAAAATCGACCATTTCTTTTGAAGCACAACGTTTTAATCTTCCTTTGGCGTCCTAGAACACTAGAATTTAACATTTCATTTACTTTGACATCTCCCAAAATATAGCAACACTAACAATCCGTTTTCTCCTTAGTTACTGCCCCAGGTGTAAAGGTAAAGTTCTGCAACTTGAATAACTTTAGAAATACAACCAGAGTAGAGTAGCACTCTCTTTTTAACTTTTATGTCGTGGAAGAAAACGAATTTTTAGCCCTTATAAGGCCTTGGCTAATGACGTAATAAATGCGCTAATGACGTAATAAATCGTGCGCAGTGAGGATGCGCAATGTAATACAGACATTTCCTAGCCGTTCTCTACAAAACAACAACGTAATTTTTTTCCATTTTGCCGTGCGTCTGTTCAGTTATAGATCACAGATGACGTCAAAATATGGTAAGAAAAAAAAAGTGGCCCACGAGCTGCTAGGCGAGTGGGTCACTTTTTGACGTCTTGTGTGATCTATAATTGAACAGACGCACCGCAAAATGGAATCTTTTTGTCTTATGCAACAACCGGACTCCTGTACAATTCAGTAGCGCTATAGGGTTAGGCTCAACGTTGAGCACTACCGTTGAGCCTAGGTTAGGTTATTTTCCTTGCACTGGCACTATGGGATGGCGCTGTCTCTCCGCGGATGAAAACTATCACGCCACATGGTTGGACATTAGCTCTCGCCCACTCGCCCAGGCGAGTGTCAAAACTTTCAGGCGAGCACAGATTACCGATCACTCGCCCAACTTGGCGAGTTCGATCTCCAGCTGCAGTATATATTATTCAAAATAAGTGTAACTTTCTGCTTTCCACTTTGACCATGTTGAAATAATTAATTGCTTTGTTCATATAATTTGTTTCAATTTGTATTTACTTATAAAAGTTAGCCTGCGAGCAGGCTCTCCGCGCGAAAAAATTGAGAGAAGGCGAGAAAGAAGGAGAGTCTGCCCGCATCGCTTAGAAATTTGAATGCCGCCCCCAAGGCACCCTGCTGATGCGACGTTGAGCGAGCTGTCAAAAATCAGTCAATTATGGAGGAGGTGAATGTAAACATTGTCGGTGCGAACTTGCTGCAGCTTTCGGTAGTCTCATCAATGGCAGTAGCGAAGAACAATTGTCTTTGAAAGCATGTTCTTACACCCGAAACAGCGAAAGGGCGAAACCACCGAAACGAAACAAATATATAGAGCACTGTCGGCTAACCAACAAATAAAAGCTGACCGGAAGCAAACCGGAAGCTAACCCCAAGCAAACCGGAGTGAAAGCGTACCGCAAACAAGCCGCAGTTCTTACCGCAAGCAAGTTTCGTTTCCTTTTTTTCGGATTTAGGTATTTACCGTCTTTTAGATGTAGCAGAAATACCCATATTTCTGGCCGCTGAAATCTGGTCTTCATCTCATCGAGAATACTCTGTAAAGGGCAGACAACTAACGTGGTGTGGTGACGCTTTATTTCTATTTCGGCCACAATAACAAAGAGTTGGAAGATTAAACTTTTCCTGAATCCCGTGGGTAATACAGCGAGAACGTCGTTCCGTCTAGTAAAGAAGTCACCGCTGGGTGCTGCTCGACCTTCGACTGCAAAGTAAAACTACAATTTTCCAAAACTTTGTCACACGCACCTCGGAATACTCGATCGCTGCGGTCTGTCATTTTGCTTCGCGAAAGAGAAGGCGATCACGGTTTGGTGATGTCATCAACCAATTAAATCTCCACCAATCAGTATTTTGCGTCCAAAATTTGGACGCAATATTCAAATTCCTAAGCGATGCGTGCAGGCTCTCCTTCGCTCTCGCCTTCTCTTCATTTTTTTTTCGCGCGGAGAGCCTGCTCGGCATACGAGCCTAGTGGCCCATCAGGCTGGAGCTTATCCCGGTCCCATAGCATGAGTAACTAAGAGTATTTCTACTCCCGACTTGCATGGGATGCTAGTCCGTCGAAGGGTTGCCCCTAGCAGTAAATTTGCTGGTACCTATTTACACACCTGGGTGGAGAGACGCACTAGAGTAAAGTGTCTTGCATGCCCAAGAACACAACACAGTGACTCTGGCCATTTGATCCAGAGTCCGACACGCCAACCATTAGGTCACCGCGCCTCCCACACATTTACTTGTAGTTCATTTATTTGTTCTTTTAGGAACGCTGGTCCCATAATGGCTACGCGAAGAAACTTCAACAAAAAGGCAGCTACTTCAGTTACTTTGATAGGACCAGAGAATGCGCTGACAAGGATGTTTATAGTGCAAGCTTTATGGACATTAGTGGTGATATAGGAAGAGACATGTCATAGCAGATTGTACTGAAAAGAGGATCCTGTGCTAGTCTATGCAAAAACGATATAATTATTCAAAATAATGGAGCTGAAAGCAGTTAGATCTAAAGAAAATTATTCCCTTCTTAGTAATTTAGGTATAGTGAAAAATTATGAATGGTGTTGTAGTTTTGAGCCATAACAATGTTTTGCAAAACCTGTAAATATTTTGTAAATCGTATAATCCTATTTCAGTAATTATTGAGGAATCCCAGTGATTTTATGCATCAACTTAATGTATGAGATGGATTTTGTACAGTTATAACATATTCATGTAATATAACATATTCATATAATTGTCCAAAATAATGGAGCTGAAAGCAGTTAGATCTAAAGGAAATTATTCCCTTCTTATCTTACTAATTTATTATGTATAGTGAAAAATTATGTTGTAGTTTTGCAAAAGCTGTAAATATTTTGTTTATCGTAAGCCTATTTCAGTAATTTTTGATGCATCCGATTTTGTACAGCTATAACATATTCACGTAAACAAGTTTTTCATAGCTTTCTATTAGAGTTTAATCTTTAATTGTGTAAAGACTTAATGTCAGAGTTCACAATGTCTAAAAAGCGCTGCTCTTCTTCCCAGTTCTCTGTTACCCTGAACATGTCAAACATGTTATCCATCCCAAATAAATACTTGTCTAGTGAAAACAGGGCAACTACATGTACACTTCCAACTTGTCTAGACCTTATCCCCCTAGCAGAAATCCAGATTGACAGAACATTTTTGTTTATCTTTTATTGCATCCGTTTTAATTTTCCAGATTTATGCTTTAATGCCAAAGTATGAAAATTGCCCCAGTCCCACAGGAGAAAAAAAAACTGTCAAAAGCGCGTATTGTACCTTAAGATTGCCGGTACGTATTTCCAAATCAACCACACCTCCAATAAATTCCACTGAAAACCTTGACATCAAGTGCCTCTCGTTTAACACCACAGGTCTGAACAAGTCTATAAAGCGCCATTTCTTCAAGTTCTAGACTTAAATATATGTACTTGCTTCGCTTTGGTTATCACTGATCGCATTAATGTGTCGACTTTCCTAATTTGCTGATCACTAAATCGTCACCGTGGTCGCCCTAAGCCAAATGATCAATCAATTACGGCTGTATACCTGCTCTTGTGGTGATATGCGTCATATGCATGGCGGAAGGTCGCAGTACCGGACTTCATCTTTGGCAGGATTGAATGTCTTGCAAGGTCTTCTTGACTTTTGGTAAAGATTACTGAATTCGGGATTGAGGTGTGTAAGATACCTCTACTGGACTGAGCCGTTGGAGGAACAGTTTCAGTCGCAAATTTTCCCGGTGGATACGTCGAAACCTACCTTGGTCATTCTGAACACTAAGCAAGATCACCTCTATGGCACTTCTTAATCGAAGCTCTTCGTTCGCAGCATTATTCACTCGCTGGTGTTTTCCCCAAGGAATGCATGATTTTCTATGCTGAAGGAATGGCTGATGTTAATTTTGTAGTAATTTTACGGAAGTGAGCGTGTCAAACTGAACGAACTCTCGATCCTTCGCCGTATATATTTTCAACAAACCTTTTTGGCAGTGCTTGTTTTTGGGCCGTCGGAGCTTTGTCGCCTCTCTTGCGGAGAGTTTTCACAAGATCAGGTGATTGCTTCAGTTAAAAGACTGGTTCACCGATAATATATATGTTGCAAAACATTTGATATGCTGCAAAACATTGCTGAGATGTTTAATTATAATTTATAGTGCTGGGCAGTTTTCGTATAAGACAGTGCATCGTATGTTCATTTTTCGTCTTCGAATGTGAGCCATATTAAATATACCGTCAACCCAAACTTTGTTGCAATTCTTGTATTTGTGTTGAAACCATCAGGCCTTAATAAACCGGCATTGGGTGCGAGTTTCATTGTTTACATTCTAACTACCACGATAGCGTTCGACGGTTTTCGTAAACAGTGCATCTTTTTGAATTTTCATTTCTTGTCTTACTATCAAAGACTGTTCAACCAAACTTTGTTGTAATTTTTGTGTTTTGGGGACCACCCTGCTCTTCTATTGAAACAATTTCCTCTCCTCTTCAGTAACCGAAGTAAAACGGGAAGGCATTTTGTTTCTTCTCCGCGGCTACTCCCAGGTGTGACTGGCATAAATGGTGGTGAATATATAATAGCGAGTCGCGAAGCGGCGAGGTTTTTATATATCCTGCACTTTGAGGTGAAAAAATTGTTTTTATTTATAACACAAAAGCTGAATAACTATCGGACGAGTTCAATGACTTTTTTTCTGACAATATACCCACAAAGTGGTGAGAAACTTTATAATTTCGATTTCGCGAGCCGTGCGATGTCCATTTGCATGGTCACATGATAAATCAGGTGATCGATCAAAGCCAGGGAAGGGAAGCTAAAAAGCGCTCGATAAGCTTGAAGTTTTGCTTTGGATCCGACGCTCTTTATTTGAAGGAAAAGTTCAGTTTAAGCCTTAACTGTGTGGCTGGGTGCGCGCTGCTGCCTGGAAGTTTGGCGGGGAGATTGAACGTCGCTTTGAATATTGCTGAAACTTACTGAGGAGTGTGTTGCTGTATCGACTGCCATAGCTTCCAATGGCCTCCATTATGTACTTGCTGCTTCGCTTTGGTGACCAGTGATCGCATTAATGTGTCAACTTTCCTAATTTGCTGACGACTAAACCGTCACCGTGGTCGCCCTAAGCCAAATGATCAGTCAATTACGGCTGTATACCTGCTCTTGTGGTGATATGCGTCATATGCATGGCGGAAGCTCGCAGTACCGGATTTCATCTATTTGCAGGATTGAATGTCTTGCAAGGTCTTCTTGACTTTTGGTAAAGATTACTGAATTCGGGATTGAGGTGTGTCTACTGGACTGAGCCGTTGGAGGAACGTACAGTTTCAGTCGCAAATTTTCCCGGTGGATACATCGAAACCTACCTTGGTCATTCTGAACACTAAGCAAGACCACCTCTATGGCACTTCGTAATCGAAGCTCTTCGTTCGCAGCATTATTCACTCGCTGGTGTTTTCCTCAAGGAATGCATGATTTTCTATGCTGAAGGAATGGCTGATGTTAATTTTGTAGTAATTTTACGGAAGTGAGCGTGTCAAACTGAACGAACTCTCGATCCTTCGCCGTATATATTTTCAACAAACCTTTTTGGCAGTGCTTGTTTTTGGGCCGTCGGAGCTTTGTCGCCTCTCTTGCGGAGAGTTTTCATAAGATCAGGTGATTGCTTCAGTTAAAAGACTGGTTCACCGATAATATATATGTTGCAAAACATTTGATATGCTGCAAAACATTGCTGAGATGAAACCACCAAAAACTTTTCAAAGGCTGTCCAGTAAAGCTCGTCTCGAAATATCGCACACCCAGTTAACCCTGAATCCAGTAATATTTTCAAAAAGCCAAGGAGCCCTTGCAAGTCATTCAATCCTGCCAAAGATGAAAGTCTGGTATAGGTACTGCTCGGTCATAATTCGCTTGAAAACATGCCTCGCATTGCCTCAAGAGCGGGTGTACAGCCGCACTTGACTGACCATTCGATCAGAGAGAACACTGTGGCGGTTTTGTCACCGGCAAATTACGAGAGTCGATGCATTAGGTCAATTACTTACAATTTCTCCGTCAATCTCCCAGAGCAGCGCCCAGCCACACATTTAAGTTTAAGGAAGTTTCAGTTGTGGAAACTAAATTAAGTGATTTAAAACCTTTATTACAAGGCACAACGAAAGAAGTGCAACTTCACAGAGTGTTGAAACTGTACATCTGGAAATATGACACCGAGTCAACTGTTCATCTCAGTCTAACTTTGGTATTAATTGAATCGATATTCGAAGATATAAATAGCGTCTTGCGTTTCGCGTGTATATTGTCTATATTACTGGGGGATGAAGAAGTGTCGACAGATAAAACTGTAGTCTGGCTATCAAACACGTGTCTTTATGCCCACTCCGACTCAGTTTTCTTTCATAGTCCGTCAGGCGTGACTCCTTGGCACTTTCCTTCTCTATTGCTGTTTTCGCAAATTTCAGACTTTGCCCTTAAACTTGTGGTACTTCGTGTAGTCTGCGTGCAAGGAATGGAAGAGCTCCCGCGATCCTTTCTCCAGGACAGCGTGTAGAAGCGAAAGCTCATGCTCACCACACAAGTCCAGCAAACAGTAAACCCCAGGAACGAGAGCGTCCTGGGGAGAGATTGAAACAGGAATAAATTAGAACAGCTGAAGCCAAATTGAAATTTTGTTTTTGAAGAGAGCACAACAAAGGATTTTTGAAAAAAAAGAAAAGATTTTAAGAGTTTACTGTACCCTGATAACTGAAGGAATAGCAAAAGTCTGGATTCCACGAATGTAGTCGGCGATCATGTAGGGTGAATACTGTAAACATGAAAAAGAGGAAAAATTGCTCAGATACATTCATCCTATCAATACCATGTAGTTAGTTCTAAATTTTAAATACCTGTAGGTAGTTGCGTGTTTTGAAAGCAATGTTGCAATCTGCAAACTATCGCAAGAACCATGTACATAATGTATTGTGATCAAACGGTAGGCACGAAGTTCAAATAATTGTTTGTTGTTTTTGAGAACACATTAATGAGGAAAACATACACACCTTGGAAAACGTGTTCTTGTGTGAAGATATTTCCTGGTATAATCTGAAAGCAAAGCACAGCAACAGTAATCGACAGAAAGACTTTGCACCGTGAATGCAAAGGCAATACGATGAGGAGGGGCAAGTGCTGTTCAACTATAGAGAATGCCCGTAAACACACTGCATACTGCTAGGATCGGCAATCATGTTATTAATCAACCAATCAGGAAATTGACCGGCGTTCGCGAGCACAAAGATTTTACCTGGCCTTTCTTACGCCCAGTTGTCAGTCAAATATCAAAGCGCAAACGGCTTTTTCAAGACAGTAACCGATAAAATTTACCTTATTCTCACTAAATTTCGCAAGTATTGCGAAAAATCAAGAGCCATATTTCTCGAGTATAGAATTTCGCGATTTCGACAGAAAGGTTGAATTGGAGTGCTACTTTACTTTAATCATTTTCTCAAAAACATACATATAGTACGAAGCAGAGGAGAAGACCAAAAACAGGAACAAGATTCCCTTACAAATGGTCACCCAAAAAAAAAAATTAAATCTAAATCTAATAATAATGATAAAAATACATGTAATAATTATAATAATAAAAGAAAAATTAAGTTAATTTAGTATCTAATTGACAAAAATAAGCCTTACAATTTAGTCTTTTAAATTCAGAAAGGGACTCGGACAGAGTGTATTTTTAATGCACAGAGTGTATTAAATTTCGCGATTTTTTTCCATTCTTCAACTTCAGAACTGTAACAACATAATTGATATGATCGCCATCGTAAACAATGGGAAACCAAACGAGCTAAACATAAAACAAAAGATATTCCACAGTCTAAATAGAACTTAGCGGCAGAGGACAGTTCGGACAGCGAGAGTGATGCACTGGAAGATAACTGATGGGCAAAATCAAATAGGTGTCATCACTTTTATAGCAGAGCTTCTTGTTTTATACGACATCCGTTCAGACAAGTTTTGAAGGCGTAATCCCGACTGAGAACAGTCTTCCCCGAGTGTGCTTATTCTACGCTGTTTTTTAATTCACCCATACCTTGCCATCTTTTGTGCGCTTTGTGTTAATTCACTTGGTTTGAATCTTTTCGCTGTCGTTTGCTTTTCATGTGGTTCCACTGCAGCCTCGTACTGCCCATCACAGCTTTCTATCAAACTAAACAAAAGATCTTAAAGAAAGTCAAGGCTTGGACAAGACTCAAAGTAATTAACTCACGATCCCTGATACAACAGGACTAGACGCCTACAAAAACCAGCCTTTCTCGCCAAACACTCATTTCCACCGCCAGCCTTCGTTCAAACGAGAAGATCAAGGACAGGAACGAGGTTTTCCTCGGTGTAAGAACCTGTGATATTTTTCTTCGTTTTGGAGCTATTGTTTTCCTTCTCTATCTTTGTTTTGCCAGCTCTTTGTTGTATCGTTCGTTCTTTGTTTTACGTCACCGGTGAGTTTCACAGGTTCTTACACCGAGGATGAGCCCAGGAACGCCTTAAGGGGGGTCCTTCTTAACTACAGATCTAGAGCAGTTGCTAGGGAATTCCTGAAGACCAGTTTTAGTGGCAAGCCATTTTGGACCGTTTTGTAACGCTAAATGGTAAATTTTGTGGGGCAGGAAATACCTGCTTGAAATATTGACATTGCGCCTGCATAACTAGTGCCAGTCCTAAACCGCGCGTTAGAATTTAAAATCCCTAAAACTTGGAGGAAAAAAGGAAGAGTTCTGAATTTTTTAAAGAATCGGAGATAACATAGCCTTCTTTATAATCCTACGTATGGGATTACCGTTTACAAGAAAGAAAAAAGCGCTACTGAAGAAAGTCTGAAAATACGGGTGTTTATTATGTCATACCTTTTACAATAATGCAAATTTTGTAAAACCCATACGAAGCATTAAGCATGTGGACATTCTTTATCTATTGGCACTGATTTTAACTTTCAGTTTTATATGCCCTTTCAGTTTTAGGGTTTTTTCTATTCTGGCCACGCCACTTGTCAAATATGGCCGTGATTTGAAACTCTTGAAAGACTCTGCAATTGAACAAAGTTGCGAAAAAAGCTTATCCGTAGCAGGTCAAGTTTCCAAAATATGGCGGTTAGATACCTTCCTTAGCAACAACTTAGTAGTTAAGAAGGACCCCCCTTAAATTATTACATGTCCAGGATTGAACGCAGGTATTGTTTTTCAAGTACGTCATATATGACTGGGTTATTTGACATCTTTATGTTACTTCATATTTGAAAGAATAATGTGTGTTTACGAGAACTTTTCTTAATGAGGACACTTGCGTGCACCTCATTAGCGTTTAATTCTGGACATATCTGGATTATTGTCAAAAAATCTACATTTTTGACATAGCAATACTGATCTTTGTACACTGTTTCTGACTGGTTGTTTGTGGTTTATAATCTCATGTACTGAACAAAGCAAAATAACGGATAAAGATGAAGAGAACACCTCTCTCCGTAATTCTCCGTTGACAATTTTTTTACTTGACATTAACTGTCCTTCTTCTCCGCAAACCGTGAGCCTGGAAATGTTTCTTTTTGTCTTCTATGAAGATACCAATACTGGTACAAGGAGCACATGACGTTGGAACAATTATACGATGAAAGGATACTCCGAACACACGTGATAAACACGTGTACAGCTCCATAGACGGCTTCAGAATGCTGAAAGAGCAGCGTGCTCAGCAAAGAGTACTGGGACTGAAACAACTGCGGAAAACTGCCAAAAGAGAGAGGATTATCCTGGTCAAGATACGGCTGATCTTTCGGCTCCAACTTAAATTGCAAGATAAGAGTTCATCTACTTTAACAAATGCTTAACGATCGAATTGTACGCTACTTTCATTAGTATTATTCAGTATTTGAGCTTTAAGCTCTCTTTATTTTACCTTTCATCAATAGCTACAATCTTAATCAGGCTGCTGTGAAGAACGAGGAGGGCGTTATGCGGAAGCACCATTCCCTGTGATGGGGGAGGACATACAGAACAATAGAATTAGACTTAAACTACAAAACCACTGTCTTTGTACTTAGGCGTATGCAATGATCATTTGATCCTGATCTAGAAACTTGTACGCTTATTTACGTTTACGTTTATTATTCATTTAATCTATATTTATTTATCTTTTCAGCATTGTTTTTTTTTACGTATTTTAGAACTCATTTTTTACCGAGGCTCAAGATGGGGTTAAACTGAAAGCTGAGAACTGGGCAAAATTTTAACTATCAGCTGAAAAATGACGAGATATTTTTAATTGGTAGCTGAGATCTGAGATCTGCAATCTTTAACTGGTATCTAAAAATTTCCGAACGTTTAAAACATAACTGCATGAGATTTCATCAGTCCTATCCCGACCCTCTGCCTGAATTCCTGGATCCCCCTTCATCATGTTTTGCCCGTGTGTTAAAAATGAGCGTCCTGCGGATCTGCACGTGTTTTTTTATGTATGCAATCCGTAATTTATGCGACGCCATCTTGAACTTTCAGCTTTCCGCCATCTTGAATGTCCTATCCTTCGACAACATTGATATTAAGTAACAGTTTATACTACTGAGACAAGCGTTAACCACTGCATGAATAAAGCTATCTGAACAAAGAAGCACATAAGTAAACTCCACCAACCTTTCCTAACGATAAAATTTTCACCATGACATCAATGGCCAGATTAAGAATCCAAAAGTTGTCAGTTTTTAATTGCTGTAACACAAACTGCAGTGCAAACAGAATCTGGTGAAAAGAACAAGTTGCGTAAGCCAGATCACGACTGTTTTCAGTTTTGACAATGCCAACACTTTTAAACACCTTTTCTTTTGATTGGTAAACACATGCTGCTTGACTTTGTTTCAGCCAACTGAGCACAGTAAACGTACAACAGTACTTGACACTGATTATATTGGAAAACAAATCTATCAGGCAAATCACCCATAGGAAGCTGGCAGCCGGTGTCAAGCGCGGGAATATAGTGCACCCTAAATCGCAATTGGTTGTACTTTAACTCCTGATTGGCCGAGGAAACAGTTTAAGTATTCTGATTGGTTAGACTAAGTCGCGAGAGTAAATTGGACCAACAGCAAAGCTAACACGGACGAAAGGACATGCGACAGTGTGGCAAGTAGCAAACCTTTGGTAGTTTTGGACGGAGCTCTTTCTTTCTGTCCTTGGTAAAGCGTCCACTCAATAGACGATGCCAGATATACAGAGCCACGCGCAGTCGTTCAAGGGAAGCGTCACTTGTGTTCCTTGTGGTCTGATGTTTAACAAGGAAAAAAGACTGAAACTTAGTCGTTATTGAAAAAGGTACATTAATTATAAAGCTAGTTCTGACTACATTTAGATTGTTTGCGATTAGAGATCATTTCGAACAATGACTGACTTTTTATTTAGGAAAAAAAATTGAGTACCTCAGAATTTATGAATAAAAGGAAAGAATACGGCCACAACAAGAAGTCATGCATGCATTTTGAATTCGTTCTTTCTCAATGCAAGAGTGTAACCTATGGAAAGGAAAACTGTTGAAAAACCTTATGAGGATAATTAACTTACAACTTCGTCGCCCAAGCCTTCGAGTAGCTCCGGAAGTAGAACGGGATCACATCCTTGAAGCAAAGACACTACCAGACAATAACCCTCCTCTACAATGTCTTCCCTTCCCATACACTTTCCTTCCTTCGCCATTTGCATTTCTATCTTTCCAGTTTGATGAACGTCATTTTCCTTTCCATTTTTCTGAGCTTCCGTAGAATTGTTTTTGTTAAGTTCAAGTAATCTCAAAAAATGAAGCGTCGACGCGAGAAGTCGGATGTGAAAATCGTCTGGTAAATGAAGGTCGAGTTTTGAGCACGACAGACACACCACTTTGAGAAACCGGAGACAGGAATGTAAGGTTCCAACCTGATTGAAAGAAAACAAGGAACAAAACATGTTGCAATTATTTCTCTTTGCACTCTATATTAGCAATTTTTGACATTCATTTATTTAATGTATAATATAAACGTGCCATTTTGATGTCCAAAAAATGTTCGAGTCCACGATTTTCTTCTGAGAATTGTAAATCATTATAAAGGACAGAAAGCTTTAGCTATACCTCATTCTCGTTCACTGGAAGTAGTGAATGTGACAGGTCCCGCTCGAACACACGATGAGTGACAGCTGTCAGTGTGACGTCAAACACGTCTTGCCACTGGCAGTCCTTGTACACCTCCTTTACACGCATCAGTTTCCTTGAAGCAAAACAGATACAAGACGAAATTCATCACGTAAAGCCATGACTACTCTAAAATGTTCAAAGCCCTTATTTTTTTTCGTATTTCGCCTCGATCGTTGAACGCGGGGAAAGAACCGCGAGAGAGCTGGACACCAGCGAAAACGGAAGGCGCGAGGGGGTGGGGATGGGGAGCTCGCTCTCCCCGCCCCCACGACCCTCGTGCTTCACGCTCGTGCACGCGTCGTTCACCGTTTCCCTCGCGTTCTTTTTCTGCGTTGAAAAATAGAGAGGCTGCAAACCGTCTGTGACTACTGGCAAATCAGGAAGTCATGATCTACTCAACGCGGTGGAAACAAAATTAAAAGTTGAACATTTCAACAAATATGAGAAAAGTAATTCAGCTGAATACCTTGATTGCTGTGAAGCTGCGTAAATACGAAGCACTGATGTGAAGGAATCGATCAAAACGGGAAATTGACAAAGAACGTCGTGCAATCTGTTTTTGTCGCTCTCTCGAGCTTTTGTTCCCTTCTGTTTCCTCTGTGATACTCGAATAATCGCTCTCAGCAACTCCAACAGAGCGGGGCCAAGTTTTGTCACAACATCAGAAGAAATCCGAATCATTTTGCTCGAGGACGTCTTGTTGGAAACAACCTGAAGAAGAAAGTACAGTAGCTGCCTTAATTTGGCGACATTAACGGACACAAGGTATTCACTGGAAGGATAAAACACTGAAAATTCCAAGAATTTCCGGGAAGAAAAGTTCTGAAAATTTTCAACTACGACAGAGTAAAAATTCAAAATGTTACTAACCGAGGCAATCACAGCATAATAGTTGTGATTGATTGCAACCTGGGTTTGTATTACAAAGCTCAGTCGAATTCCAAGGTCGTAGTTTAATTTTGAATAAGACGGAAGAAAATTTATAATCTTTTTCAGTCTTCTAGCTTTGCTGTGTTCATCCGCCTCACCTCAAAATAAATCAGGGAAATCCGTATAACGGCCCCTTTAATCGTGTTCGCACCTTCCCGACTTACCTTCGTGTTCCTCAGTAAGTTGCTAGTGATACGCCTGGCAATTTTCTCCCTTACTTATAAAACACAGAAATTTGCTGCGAATGCCACATTAATGTTACACTTACTTCTTCACACAAAGCCAAGAGTCCGCCTACTATGACTGAAACTACATGATACGACCTCGTAGTATTCTTCAAAGAGTCCTTTGAACATTGCTGTACTTCTGAGCAAAAATTCTGCAAATCGTCTTTTAGCTAACGACAAAGACAAAATAAAAAAAACACTAAATGTATGTAATGTTAGCGTTTATCATGTCGAAGGGTGGTTAAAAGAAATAACAGGCTTAAAATGTCTTCTGAAAGCCTTAACTCCGCTCTGAAAAAGAGATGGTGAAACCTAAATTGATGTTTTTTTTGCTCTCCACGGTAAAAATTAAACTTCAATGGCCCTGTTGAATTCCAAAAAAATTCCTGCCGTCCACGGAGACAAAGTACCGTAGCAATCAAGATATCTGTGTTTCCCATTCGTGTCCGGGCTACAGACTGTTATACTGTTACTTAAATTACACGCATATTGGCTAATTTCTAGGGGACAAATTTTGGTTTAATCAAGGAGATCACATTTGATCGCATTTCCTTCTCTGTTGTGTCATACTCCTTACCTTTTGTATCGTGCTGTCGCCAGCATAAGCTGTTTGCGATGGAGCCCTGAGTAGGTACTTGAATGTCGAGAAGAGAAGCCCTCTTGTATCTCTAAGCATAATATTCATATCAATCACAGAGGCGTGATCCTGACGAGACAAATAATTAACAATTATCCTGCGAAATGGCACGGACTATTATCGCCTGATATTCAGCCGACGAGGCCGTAAGCTGAGTTGGCTAAATTCAGACGATACTCCGCAAGATTGAGCAGGATAATTATTTTATTATTCAACACATTGTCAGCGAAACGCAATAACAGCTAGAAAAACTGAGGTTATGCAGCGCTTCGAAATTTCTCAAACTATGAATATCGCAAGATATCTGTCATGTACAGGACGGGCATCCTGCGAACTTGTTGTTGAATAACAAGCTGGAAAATAGAACTATGATTATATAGTGCGCGCTGCAGACAGACAAGTCACTCCAGTAGACACTGTTATCACCAAATGACACCGACGATGGGTACACGATAGTAAGTCAGGTAGAAACCTGCAATCTTACTCTTCTGTTTGTATCAGGTTACGTAAAAAAAAAACGTGCGTCGTGCGTATTTTTTAAAAGCACAAACCGTATGAAAACAAATTCGAAAAATTTTTAAACTGTAGCATTTATTTAACTGAAGTTCTCACCGTGTGGTTGTGTCGCCACAACTTGGTAGCTGAACCAATGAGCCAGGCATGAAGAGCTTCAAAATCAATCACGTGATGCGCTATGAACCTTCGTCTGGAGACGCAACCGTCAAACAGTACTGTAAGAAGCTGACGACTCATAGACAGCGGCTTCAACAGGTCAGCGGAACACTCCTAGAGCCCAGTAGGTACAGGAATTAGTGTTGTTAATGCACGGAAAATCAAAGTTGAATAAAAATACGGTAACAATTCTACAAATACCTAGAGGCTTCTAACACGGCGCGCTTAATCTTGCGCAAAAAATACAAAATAAATTCTATTATTACTATTTTAATTTTTTTTTTCTTTTCTGCTCGGGAGGGAATAAACCTTTCCCGCATTCGCTACAATGACTGCAAACAGTGGTTTCAAGTTGAGGCTGTGGTGGACAAAAATACAGTAAGTAAACTAAAACTGTTCACCCACGGGTCAACTGAACGCGGGCAGCAAAGCGTATTGCAGATAAGGTCTATTTATTATCCAAAAAAATGTGAAACTGCGAATATACGTACGTGTTTGAGAAGAAATGAAGTCGCTGATCTGAACAATTGAACACAAGACGAAACTTCTACATTAAAGAAATCACCTTGAAAATGTTCGAATTAAGGAGCACGTCACATGAGAAGAGACCAATCAGACAGCGAACATGATTGTCATCAGACAGCCAATCAAGAGGCAGGTAACACAGAACCTGAAAGGAAAAAATATTGAGGCTTTACCGTTGTCTTGCTCATTAAGTAGCTGTTTAGTTCGTACTGGGGAAACATTGCTCGAGTTCTCCTTTTTGGAAGTGAAGGTAAAGTCGGCATACGAGGCTAGCGGCCCATCAGACCGGAGCTTATCCCGGTTTCCGTAGCATGAAGTGACTAAGAGTATTTCTACTCACCCCTGGATGGGATGCTAGTCCATCGCAGGGTTACCCCCAGCAGTAAATTCGCCAGTACCCATTTATACACCTGGGTGGAGAGAGGCACCATGAGAGTAAAGTGTCTTGCCCAAGAACACAGCGGAGTGCCCCGGCCAGGGCTCGAACCCGGACCGTTCGATCCGGAGTCCAGCGCACTAACCATTAGGCCACCGCGCCTCCCATCTCTTTTGGAAGTAAATACATATATTGACTCAAAACTTTATTGATTATAAGACATTGACCTCCACAAAGCAAAAATTTTCCCACAGACTAAAACGAAATGAACCATTATCTTTTGTGCAATATCTCAAACAGGTAAATCGGTGAAAGTTAGCGGTGAGCTAACTGTCTTTGCTAGTTATAGAACTTTAGACTAGTGAATGTAAAGGAAAAGTCAGTATATACTACAAAGATATATACCTTTAATAGTTGATGGCTTTCCTCAGCCGCTGCCGACAAATTGATAATAGGGGTATCGGCGAACGAAACACTTTTTGAGATGTCAGTAACTTCACAGCCAAGCGTACGAAATGATTGCAAATTTCCAAAACACTGCTTGTCAGTTTTCTGAGTTTCTTCTTCCATATGTTCTTCGTCTTCGTCTTCGTTGATATCCTCATCAGAACTTTCCTCTGCTAAATTGTTAGAAAACATGTTAAAAATAATGTTCGGAAAAAAAAATCATTGAATCAGCTACTAACTCGCTTATCAAAGCCGCCATTGCAGTGAAGAGGTATGAGTATTTCAAGAGACTCCACGACATATTTAGGTTCCAGGGAATCTAACCGTTATAGCTTAATTTTGTAGACCAGCATGCTCGACACATAATAGAAGTACATTAGGAAGTGAGGATGACTAACGATAGCGAGGATGGAAATGGACTACAATACAACATGGGCAATCATGAAAATGGTGAGCTTGCAATCAGATTCAGTCTGTCTCGAATAATTTGCTTTAAACTCAGACCTTTGTCCACGCAAAATAATCGAAGAAACACTTCCTGCAATCATTTTAGGTTTAATGTAATACATTGTAAAGTTTGCAACAAGTCGAACATTCATGCATCAAGGTACAGTACTCATATTTACCTTCACGGTCACTGGCAGCATCCACCTCATCATCATCATTATCACCAGCGTCATCACCGACGGTGGCATCGTAGCCAGTCGTTTCTTCCAAAATTTCAGCGTTCGACAATTTTGGTGTTGCAATATCAGAAAGTACTTTTATCAACCTCGTTCCTAAACTGCTACCATCGCTAGGGAGGCAAGGAAGAAATCGTATTTTTCTTTATATTTTATCACGGCTTCCCAGAGACACTATGTATACATGTTATTACCAAACGCAAGGGGCGTACTGGGGAAATATCGGCCCAAGGTCTCGACAGTACTGAACGAGCGCAGAGAGGCCCAATACCCGGTATAATTCCGAGACAATACCCGGTATGATTAAAAAAAATATTGGGCTCGCAATGGAGCAATCTGATTGGTTGATTCTTGTTATTGGCCCTCTGACTACCTAAGTCGTGTAATATTTAGCAAGTATTCACCGAAGTGGAGGTGAATAGTGGTGGATATTTACCGAGCGCGAAGCGGCGAGGTAAATAAGGATTGGTATAAACTGACAATAAGGAGTGGTATAAACCGTGGCAGTTGATGGAAATATTCTTTGTACTCACTGAACAGCATCTGCTGCACAAATTACTTGCAGTAAAGAGAGTTGCAATTGCAAGAGTATCGAAGGCTGTGGGAACTTACCATTTAGAATCTATAGCTTGTTTGAGTTGGCTCCAAAGAGCACAAACTGTGCTGGACTGCATAGCAAGCATCTCGTGAAAGCCTGTACTGTGAATCACCTCCATGGATACATCAATCATAGTGATACATCTAAAACAATTAAACAAGGAACAACTACTGTACATGTACCCTTCAAGCGTAATCAAGCAAATTAATAAGACTATAACCAAGTCATCACTAAACAACTCCTAACATGACAGATAAGTGCTTGCTTTTCGTGCCGAAAATTTCTATTCTGTACTAAAGCCCTGTACTTCATAGATCCGTATAATGAGTGTCTCTGAACCAAGTTACAAAGATGAAACAAAGTAGTGTACATTATTAGTGTCGGGGAATCTCAGACGTCTGTATCGCAGGGGTTGGGGTGAACGCATGGCGTGAGAGGCGTGGTTAATACAGCCTTTATCATATGACGATTTGTTATCAAGTTGTATCCTTCTCCAGGAAAACATGTCTCTTCGCTGTTCTTACGAGGTTCGCTAGCAGCAACATTTGTAATTTCCCGTGATTTTTCTTGACAGCATCTCACTGTAACGCCTGAAAATATTTAATGGCGGGTACATCTGACCTTACTAGTAGGTTACGAAAGTAGAGTAACATACCCTGGTTTTGCTTGTCCAGGCACTGGTGAGACTTGGGTAATCGTTTTGATAAACAGATGAGCCAACTGTAGCTGCTGGTCAGCAGTACATAGGGGAAAAAGCACAATGGCATGTCTACTAATCAAATCCCAGAGTGCAACTGGCGCATTGTCTTGACCGATTGACAGCTCCTATTTGCAGGGAAGTGAAAAAAAATGTTTTGATTAGACAAGCTGGTGGCAAGAGGATTTAGCACTTGTTCAATAAGCTGAAAATTCAGTCTTTCATTATTTCTTACGTACATATGACACTTTTGACAATGCCCATCCTTGCAGTATGAATGACGCGTGTCACATATATGAACCGAGTAAATGGCCAAGCTCACCACGAGTCTCTCGTAGCTCAGTGGTTAGAGCGCTCATCCGGTATCTACGAGGTCGTGGATTCGAATCCTGTCGTCCGGACCCAGATTTGTTGTCTTGCGCTCGTGACAAGCAAACATTTCATTTTTATCAGAATTAAGGAACGTTGAACGGAAATTTACCACGCGGTTGGTAAGTCAGGTGGAATAAAACCAAAATCAGCGCTGACTACCGCTACTTGTTCTGAACCGGCTGAGTGGTTTGTTGTACTTTATGCTTGAGGTTTTAGGAACTTTGATTAAGCCTGGTAAACATTGGCGACATAATAATATTGTATAATATTAAGGAATTATACTGTTGAACTTTGGGGTAGCTTTTGGGAACAGCTTAAACCAGACATTAGAAATCCACTCAAAAGTCAAGTTACTAAATGTCAAACATACTTGTTTATCCCAAGATGCACTGCACTCAGCCAGGTCACTGACACTGCGGCAAACACTAGACACCAGTCTGTTAAGCTCGCTCCCCGCAGCAGCTTGGTCTAGCTCTTTGTTTTTGAGTAGAGCAGATCTGATGTTTTGAATACATAGCGCAGTCTACCAAACAACAACAACAACAAAACACTGTTTAGTACTTCTTTTAGTAATACATTTTCATTGCCCTACCTCACAAGCAGTCCGCTGTAAAGAAGCTACGCAAACAGGGCAACATAGAGTACAATATGGACACGTCGTTACTGCTATACCGACAATTTTCCGGGGCCCGGAGAAACCAAAATTCACCTTAGACAATCATGTCAATGTTTTCGGAAATAAAGACCGCAAGAAATACAGGCTTGCCTTACTTCTCTACCCCCTACACCCCAGTTATAACCTGTGTCAAACAATTTCATTTGGGAGTTTAAGCTGAATGGAGACGGCAGCGCGAACGTCACTAGCCAGTACAATGGCCGTGCCGCATGCATAATACATCTTGGTACGTTTCTTAGGAGGATATACTGAAGATAAAGGTAAAAGATATAAACTGTGGTACTGATGATCACATAATAGCAATATAAGGTACAATATCTATAGTTACAGCCGAGTAAGTCTGAAATTGCAAATTATTGACGAACCAATTAAAGTGAAAGAAACCGTGAAACAAACAGTGAAAGCAATACGATCTCTCACAGACCTTAAGATAGCAAAGCCTTCCTCTGTCTTTAGCAAGGATAGACATCAACTTCTTGTTCATCTTTGCAGGGGTAAAGTCACTTATCTCGTCGATCCAGATAACTGATGGTAATATCTTGGCTGCTTCACTGTCTTCTTCGATTATGTTAAACTTCTTCAGAAACAGTTGGAGTTCTCCCAAGGCGTGTTGCAAGAACAAAGTAGAGAAACAGACTGACTCTTTTTCCTGGAATTAATATCATACAAACCAATTATGCATTAATTAGGAGATTGTAAACTACATGTATTGTCTGTAGTCAGCTCGTAACACTCGGAGGCCTATACACATGTGTACCTATTTGCCAAGTAACATCGCACTGTACACAATGCAATTACCATTAGCGACATCTACATGGTTAAAATGTTCTTGCTGTGTGACGGCAAAAGAGCAAACGAGGGGAGTAAAGAGCAAGCGTTGTTTGTCGAGTAAGCCTTGGAGTTAGCCTAAGAATTTATGTTGTGTTAGAAGATACGTCACTTATCTAGTCAGCAATAATAATTTATTAAATCGAGAGAGACGAATTGTGCAGTTCACCGGCTCACTGTTGCACAAAAACGATCGATAACGTTACAATGAAATGTCATTCGGAGCTGATGTGGAAACAAATTTCCGAAAGCAGTCTATCGAAGTCTGCACAAAAGTGGATGCGTAACTTTACTCATTTTTGCTTTGGCTGCAGTCACAAGTCAAAGTAGAGTAGCACCTGCTAGAATAACACATGTCACTTACTTTTTCATGCTCTGCTTTTGACGAAATCTCCAACAAACGATCAACAACATCCAACATTGTGCGCTGTATCAACTTGCCTACAGACGACATAGATGTTCTTCTCTTAAGCTGTTCTCCAATTCCTCCGAAACGTATATTAACAAGGAACGCACAGAAGAGACTTGTAACATGTTCCAGACTTCTCCATAGGATCGCTACCTGTGGCGAGGATTTTTTCTTTTTCTTGACTGCTTTTGTTGAAGTCGACATCTTTGTTAGGTAGTTTTCTACGATTTCGTCACAGAAAATGTTCCAAATGCTTGTAATTTGGCCAAATGGAAGCCCCCGAATGGCTTTAGTGAATCTGAAAACAATTTAGTAAAATCTCCCAAGTCAGAGGCTTATATTAAAAGTGTATGTCACAGAAAATTTAATCACTTCCTTGTCGAATACCATACAGACCACGGGCTACAATAAATCATATGGCCGTTCATCTTGGTTCATGTGAATTTAATAATCACTCAATCCTCTACGACATAGGTAAAATGTCGCAAAATAATTGGAACTATTATTATGAAAATGTGCTTAAAAGGAACTGTACAACGCAGCACTCACCTTTGGTTGAGCAATGTTGACAGACCAAATGTGGGTACATCAAGAGTTCTCATGGAGACCAAGATTGCCAAAACCAGTTTCTCAAACTACATGAAAATGCAGTCGAACAAAAAAAAAACATAAACGTCAGTTCGCATTATATAGTTAGCTCTTAAAGAAAGAAGAACTCTTCCAATTATAAGCATCTATTATAGCACTTTCTTTGGATTTTACGCTGTTAGAGAATGCGCAGAGCGAATGTACGACTTGTTTGGGTTTTATTTCGTTATATTTAGAGCGTTATGCTATGCGGTATTCTTGCATACACTAAAATCTTTCAGTCACAACATTTTGTCCAAAAAGAAACCCAAGCATTTTTTAAACGAAAACTTCTCTCCAAAAATAAGCCCTCTCTCCCAACCTATTATATGCCCCCTCCCTCTGAAAGTAAGTCCACCTGAAAAAGTCGTTGAGGAAGTATAAGCCCAGTGCTTATTTTCGGCATTTTACAGTGTTTGTGAGAGAAAACTGACACTGTACACTCACTATATGAGTACATTTTCTTGTCTAAGAACACAACACAGCAACCACTGGCTTAAATGACTCTAAGTGAGCAGACGTTTATTGTCGCACGCTATTCTTTCCCAGCTCAAAATTTCATACTGATTATGCAGCTCTACTTTTGTATTGACACCCAGGATGCATCCTGGATATTCTCTAGGTGATCTAGTGTAGTAGTTGCTCTTGCTTTTTAGGCTAGGGGCATTGTTCCTGTTGTTTGTCCCAGTTGTTGTTTTCTTGAATGGTAGCGAGTCATTCATGTAAGAACATGCGGGCGCCGCTATCCAACGCAATCTAAGCCGCTCTCAAGCAAGAAAAGAATCGAACAAGCAAACCAGGTCCAACATGCAGAATCCAAGGCACTAATGACAAGGCCACTTCCGATAGCAGAGGAAAAACCTAAAGCTGATAAATTAGTAACAACGGCAAAAAACTTCAGAGTCACATAAATGAGATACATACCTGTCGTAATTTAACATAAGTGGAGATGAGAGAGGACATCAAGGAGTTATGGGCAACATCAGTAATGCTTGCCATTTTCCAAAACATTGTCCAGATTATTTCCAAGTGTGGCTCAAGCAAAGAATGATTGAGTTTCAAAAGAATGTCAAGGCACTGGAATACTGCTTCACTGGAAGAATTGAAAACAATGATAAAGAAAAGTATACACAGTCAATTCTATGGACTTGCTACAAGTCGACCTCACGAGTTAAATAAGTGAGCGAAGCGAGCTGTTGGCGACGTAGCGGCTTAGCGAGCGACGAAGTCGCGAGAGGTCGCGCCATAATAATGACGAAGGACTTTATTGAAAGCCTATCAATTCTACAGCTATGCAGTTTACCGTGAAACGAACTAAACCGGGGTCACCCAATGTTTTTTGGCCAATCACAGGACAATATCAGAATAAAAGATCGGATCCATTCAAAGAAGCAGTTAAATCTGCCCCTTACTGTGATTGGTCCGCTGATGAAGGAAGTCCATTCGCAATTCTTTTGCTCTGAACTTGTCCGGTGATTAGCCATAAAACGTTGGGCGGCTTCGGTTGAGTTCGTTTCACTGCAATTACCGTTACCTTTGTAAGAAAAATACCACGTTTCAATGTGTAATTTTCCGGGAAATTTAATTGTCCTTGTGATAGTAAGGGTCGCCACAACAGCCACAACACTCGAACCCCAACCTCAAAGCCCAGAACCAGTACAACGCCCTCAACAGTCACAGCACCCACGTACAATGGCCACAACCATCACAGCACTTACACACTGCACAACCAACACAAAGCTCATTTAACGCCCACAGTTGCCACAAGGGTTACAGTGTAGAAGAGCTTTCCTCACAATTTTGCCCCCAGAGCCCACTTTCCTTTTGGTCAGCCTCAAGAATGCAGACTACGACCAAGTCCAATGACAAAACCCGCGATTCACGGACTTCCAGTGATTTATGCTCAAATCCGATTGGCTGACAATTGAAAATGAGCACTCTGCGCAAGTTAAAAAAAAAATCGGACCTGTCCAGAGTCTGCGCCCTTGACCAAAAGAAAAGCGAAAAGCCGGGAACGAGCTGTAATCGCAGGTGTCCATTGTCTGTGTCAATGATGCTATCTGATAATCTGGCATCATAAATACTCACCCAGGTATGTCTGTTTTAACTAAAACTTCAAGAATGTTCTTGAACCAACCAAATTGCACTGAGCCATTTAAATTGTCATCTGATACCTTAAAAGAAAGAGAAAGAAACTGAGCCCCTTTTCTTTACGATATATCCATTGTGCAATATTGAACATCTACTAAATGAAAATAAATAACAATTTGACTGTTTGTTTGCATTTCTATCAGCTGATAGTTAGCAAGGAACAAATACCTAAGTCAGCTATCTAAACTGATAGAAATTTAAGAGCAAGCTGCAGTCAATACGATCTACTAAGCATGTCATAGAATAAGCACAAGGGGAATTCATTTTAATGTACTAACAGTACATACTATTTCTCAGTAATTTTTCCAGTATTTTCTCCATCTTCTTATTTTCATTGCCAGTAACAAAAATAAAATAAGTTCAACAATGACGTCATGCCATCAACCATTACTAGGCACATGTATTAATAACATGTATTTATGATTACGCACCTGGTAAACATCCTGATTGAGTACGCATTCCAACAACTGATGGAGCAAAGTAAAGCTAGATGATGTAACATGTCTACACGTGTCATTTGATATGCCAATCATTTGACACATTTCAGTAAAAAAGTCAAAATCTACTGCTGATGTGCAAGGATTTCCCTTCCTGCAAAATAAAACAAGCCATGGTCACATCAGCACACTTTGGAAAAACTCTAATTTATTAGAATGGCACTTGAGATACAAAAAGCTCTTGGTTTCAAAAATCATAGTATTTCAGGAGGTAACGTCAAGGATTAATTGAACATGTATCTTCTTGTTCATAATTAATGCATGAGAAAAGTAATCAAATCTTAAATCAATTAAATTAAGTTGATTAATTAATAATTAATTAAAGAGGCAGTCATTTGACAGCTGGTCCATGCAAAGGCGTTACTAAACAATGTGAACTCATATACTTAGATACAATAGGTACCAACCTACTGGAGTTAAGAAATTCTTTATAAAGGAAAGGAAGTATTTCTAGGGCTGCTTCCTTTGTGCCAGTGATATTTACCTAATGAAAAGTAAAACCAGATAATGTTCAAGTTTAATTCAAAATATTAAATAAAATATATATAATTTTAAATGCTTAAATACAATCCAGCCTTACAACAGTCAATTAATTTATCCATTCACAAGAGGAGTGTCCTTAAACTTAAACATGATAGACTTGGCAGACACACAAAATTATTATTCAACAAATTTGTGCGATGCCCATACATGGTCAGGAAGTCATTGTTATCCATCATCCATACATAACAGATATCCTGAGGTTTACGTAGGTTGCCAAGATTTGTCTGAAATCTTGCAAAGTGCTGCACATGCAACCACAGTTTTTCTTGCTGAAAAATCCATTTTGTTGACCATTTGTTGTGATGAATAATAAAACAATTATCCTGTTCAATCTTGCAGAATATCATATGATTTTAGCCAACTCTGTGGCGGCCTCATCAGCTTAGTATCATCAGGTAATATTCCAGGTGATTTGGCAGGATAATTGTTAAATACAAGTCATTACGAGGACAAGACTTGAACACGTACATGTACATGTATATGTACATGTTCATGCACTCAAACTCATACATGTATCACTTAAATTATGAATAACAATTTTTTTTTTGTGTACATGTGTTACTACAATCAATGTACTAGCTACTGATTAGTAACTGTTACCACAACTTACTTTTGTAACTGGATCTGTAATTTGCCACAACTTATCAAAAAGAAGTTTGGGGTAGCTGGAAATTCTTGGTTTCTTGCTAGCTGGCTCATCAGAATCTGTCAGTTTTTCCTCTCGCACCTTTAATGCCTGTGGATACTCTGACATATGATCCCTGCAATATAATTTCTTGGAAGTTTAAAATAAAATTGAAAGCCTTGCTACACTCAGATCTGTGTACGTGGCATATGTGTAAGTCTACAAGTCTATACTCCCCTATGTCCTCAGGTCTACAAGTCTAGATCTCCAGGTTTATAGATCTCCAAGTCTGGAAGTCTTCAAGGTTCATGTACACATAGCAGCTAGCTCACGTCAGCAGGTATGTAATGAAGGTTAATTCAACATTAATAATTATGTAATTAAATAAGCCTACAGATTTGAGTCAAGTTCAATAAATGTAATGATATCATACTTGTGAAAGAGAGATCTTGTTAATGATAACTCCACCAGATTAGAGATTTCTTGTGCCTTTTTAACTTGCCAATTCTCTGGAAGATCTCCATGTTGATCCACATTAGTGAGACCAAGCTTGAAAGAGCCCTTTAACATATGACGCAGTCTGATTAATGGCTCAAGAAGTTGTTGGCATATTGAAGTAAAAACCTATAGAAGAACAATTTGTTTTTAATAAATACTGGTAATTATTTCCAATCAATTCATTTATTTATTCATTTTTATATTTATTTAATACTCATTTATTAGATTATTGATAAAAAGCAGTTCATTGTACAGTGTGCAGCATGTAATTAAGATACTACCAGAAAGTAATATTTATGATTCCCTATCCCCTGGAATAAGAAATGAAACATTTTAATTAAATTTACAGAGCCCCCATCAGAATTTACTGCAGCATTAATTTGGTCAATCAGTTAATTATCACCAACAACTTAGTTTGTACCTTCCGTTGGTTGGCTTGCAGTCTTTGTATAAAAAGATACTTTTCTAAACAGACCTCTACCAATAGATAGAACTCTTTTGACTGCTCCAGACAAATTAGAACAAAGCAGGACAACAATGCTGATAAGAAAGGCACCTAAAACATAGCAGAACATAGAAGAATAACAATTATAATTTTGTTAGTTGGTAGAAAAATAAGCACAAATTTAATGTACACAGGGCTGGCTATTGAGCTCATTTTGACTATTGCAATAGCACAGTAGAGTCCCATTTCTTCAACCCTCTGTTTCTCAAAACCTCTAATTTCTCCTTGGATAGTACTGTAATTTTCCCCCATTTTTTCAAACCAATTTTTGTTTCCCCTGGAGGATCAAGGAAATTGGAACAAATTCTAATGGGATTCTATTCCAGCCTGTAGTATTGCAATAATTGAAATACCATCATAAAATAATAAATTGCAATAATTTATAGCATTGTGATAGCAATGATACCATATTGCAAAACTGTAATATTATAATTGTGAATTCGTATTCCACAAGCTCCCGTAAAAAATCCTGGGTTTTTTTTACAAACAAACATGTAAGAGAGGTCCTGCACTTCCTATTTTTACATTTATGAACATAATTATATTTTCTCCTGATTTCAAAAACAAAGAACTGAGAACAGTGGAGAAAAAGAAATAGTTCAATTTATTGTTACACTAGGACTACAGTCTAACAGTGTCCATGGTGAACATGTACAGTAGTATTGTAACTATCTGAGTAAGCAACTTTGTAGTGACATTTCAAACTATTTTCAATTGGTGTCCTTCAATGATCTGGATACTCACATAACTTTCAAATTTAGCCAACACAGAGGCTGCTAGTTGAGGAGTAGACACAACAGTGTAGCAACAGCTAATTATAACATTGATTGAGCTTCCACTGTGAACAGGATCTTTACATGAAAAGATGTCTGTGAATACCTAAGAGGAGCAATTAGCAATAATTGTTATAAAATAAATATTGGTAATAATTTAAAGTCAAAAGCATGCAAAAACATAAAATAACATTAAACAATTTTGCCTTTTTACCATTAAGTATCTATTAAAAGCTTGCTTAAAAGTACAAACCTGTAGAAGTTGGGGTTTGAGGGTGATGGGATGCTTTCCTTCAGTAAAAAGTTCTTGGCTCTGAATAGCATGAAGCAGAAATTCCCAAAGTCCATTTAACATCTCATAATTGGCTTCTCTGTGAGGTAAATTTAATTGAATGTTAGATGATATTTCTCTACAGAATCAGAGATCTATGTAACTATTGTGTCTATGAAACAGTAGCCTCAGATGGATTTAATTAGCCTTGAACACAGACTTATAACCTTTTCTTACGTGTATACAAAATATGTCCAAGGAAAACACTCAGGAAACTATGTTGATGGCATGCAGTCACAGAAGTGAAAAGCATAGTGCATTGGATGATGGATCAAGAGTTCTGAATCTGAGCCCTAGCTGGGATGATTGTGTTGTGACCTTGGGCAATACACTCTACTGTTACATGTACCATGCCTGCATACACATCTATGTACTAGGTTTATCAATATTAGAAGGCAATTTATTATAATAAAATCTTGTAAGAAAAATTATAAGAAAATTGATTAGCATGTCAATGCAACAACAAATAGGTACAGTATGTGCATGTACATGCACTTTCTAGCAAAAATTAAGGATTGGAGGGGATACTCCAGGGGTCTTTTCCTGCCTGGACTCCTGACCTTGATAGACCACAGTATATGTACATTGTACATTTAGTGTTATTGCTGACACTTACTTCGCTCCTTTTTTATATCCACTTATAATTTCTTGTACAATCCAGTCAAGAAGAACTTGCTGTTTATTTGGAATCACACATTCAGCAGAGTCCCAGGCATGCCTTGCTAATGATAACTTCTCACCCCAATCTACTGCAGAGTCTTTGAGCTTGGAATAGATCCCTGGTAAAAGCCAGTTATTATGTCAACTTAGTTACCATTTGATTATAATCAACACTTCTTAATTAGACTCCTTTGCATGTACATTGTACAAGACAGACACAAGGAACCATCCTGGCTTCTCTTCAGTCAACTTAACTATTTTATAGCTAAACCCCTCTAAAACAAGAAGTTGCTATAGCAACTTAAAACCGTGCTTATATTTTTGGCTAATTAACAGCTTTCTTTCTCAAAAGTCACGGTTAAATTTAATCTGTTTGCATTATGAGTAAAGGACAAGCAAAGTAGTCACGTTAGTCACACAATCCGAGGTTTACGTTATCCCCGGCTATCTTTGGCTTGGGGTTTTTTCCCTTCTAATGACGTAACCCCTGCATGTTTGGGCACGCTCAATTGTTTACTTAAGCAAATATTTTATTTCCCTTTAAATCTTTGAACTTGCTTCAATGAAACAGCTAAAGAATTTCTTTTCAATTGCCTAAACTTTCAAGAAATACTCACAGAAATGCAAATAAATTAATGACCGTCGCTTCTGCCGATATAAACTTGCAAAAAAACACAATGCGAACAAAATGATGAAGAAACAGTGTGCGTGACAGTTGACGGTTGACTTGTTGCAGTCGAAATTATGCAAATTTTGGCCAAATTCCCACGTGCCCGTCGCGT
Organism: Meandrina meandrites; assembly: GCA_963693305.1. Lineage (NCBI taxonomy): Eukaryota > Metazoa > Cnidaria > Anthozoa > Scleractinia > Meandrinidae > Meandrina > Meandrina meandrites. Next base: position 21,349,186 of record OY855904.1, read on the forward strand.
GAAGCAAGATAACAAACTAATTAACTTCGTGATTTGAATTGAGCCGCCTTTTGAACATTGAAATATCTTCTTCATGAATGGAATATTGAGGCGAAGAATAAAATCAAATTTCCATAAAAAAATCATTATTCACCCTCGATAGTAACGCTTGAGCTGTTTTGACTGCAACGACCGTCGCTTCTGGCGAAATAAACATGCCAAGTAAACACAATCTTATTTGTCACGTAGCGAAAGTGAAAGCTGCAGCGTCAGCGCATTCCATGGCTGATGTCATACCTTTTTCTAGTGAATTCAATATTCCTTTTGAATCCAACGCTTCGAAAAAACCCAAAGAAAAATATATATTATTCACAACAAAGAAAACATTATCCGTAACATTTCCCGTACATCATTGTTCCAACAGCTTTTGGCGAATAAGCATCCCAGGTTGCGTGATTCAGTCCCGATCGTGATTTGGCCGAGGGGAGGTTTGGGTCTGGTCACCGACAAAAAAAACGAAAAAAAAAAAAACAAGAAGTTGCTATAGCAACTTAAAACCGTGCTTAAAGTTTTGGCTAATTAACAGCTTTCGTTCTCAAAAGTCACGGTTAAATTTAATATGTTTGCATTATGAGTAAAGGACTAGCAAAGTAGTCACGTTAGTCACACAATCCGAGGTTTACGTTGTCCCCGCCTATCTTTAGCTTGGGGGTTTTTCCCTTCTAATGACGTAACCCCTGCACGTTCGGGCACGCTCAATTGTGTACTTAAGCAAATATTTCATTTCCTTTCAAATATTTGAACTCACTTCAAGGAAATAGCCAAAGAATTCACTTCGATTGCCTAAACCCACAAGAAATACTCGCAGAAGAGGAAACAAATTAAATTAATGACCGTTGCTTCTGCCGACATAAACATGCAAATGAAACACAATGTTATTTGTCACGTAACGAAAGTGAAACCTGCAACATCAGCTCATTCCATGGCTGACGTAATACCTTTTTCAGTGTATTCAACATTCGCTTTGAATCGAACGCTTCGATAAAACCAAAAGAAAATACACTTTATACACAATAAAGAAAACAATATCCGCAACATTTTCGGTACATTAATGTTTCTACAGCTTTTGGCGAATAAACATCACAGGTTGCGTGATTTCAAAGCTCCAATCACGATTTGGCCGAGTGGAGGTTTGCGTCTGGTCACCGACAAAAAAAACGACGAAAAATAATAATAAATCCCGTGCAGAGCAAGAACCGCGCTCGGCCCATGGCCGCGCGGTTAAAAAAAAAAAAAATCCCGTGCAGAGCAAGAACCGCGCTCGGCCCATGGCCGCGCGGTTAACAATCAACAATTTTTTAAAGCATCAAATTAGTACATGGTTTATCAGTAGTTCGTATGGTGTGATCGTCCGGGTGAGAGTACTAGTTCTGAAAATAATTGCATTGTTGTTGTTGTTAGCTAGGGTTAGACGCACATCAGAAGGAAAAAGTAGATATGTTTGCCTTGGTGACACATTTTGATCAATTAGGTTATTTTCATCTGAACTTCACAGTGGACAGTGGACACTGAGGTTATTTTAATAACCCAGGTAAACACAAGAGCTGCAGAAAAATGCACGTGCTAACAGCTGAACGCACACTGGGATAAACTGTTGCTGTATCTACAGAAAAGACAGTCCGCTTCATTACCTTTTGAACTTGACTTCATTGTTCAGCAAGGAATTATCCGCCTTGGGATGAACAGAGTTATCCGTAAGTTCACATAAACTCTAAATGGTCCTCCAAGCTATGCTCATTTTCGTTCGCCGGTCCGTCCGCCATATTTAATCATGACCGAGTAATAGGCTGGGGAGAGTTACAGGTGCAACTGCTGTTTTCTCGCGGGCGACCGAAGTGTCACGCCAGGTGAGAGGTGAAGGTAATCGAGAAAGCGAAAGAGGATACAACGATGTCAGTCTTAACTTATATTGTTCTAATTGGATTTGCAATTTTTGGCCTTCAACATTGGTTAAAAAATAAAAGTTATATTTTTGTGGCGGAGGATATTGCAAAGATAGCCAAGCGCCACGTTGGAAACGGTAAGTCTTGGATGCACTCGATTTGCAACACATTGTACCGATTGTAACACACCAAATTATTCGCACGCGTTCAAGTTTGAGGAAGTTTGAGCAAGATTAATAATTGATTGTACACTGTTTGTCACGATTGTACTCGAAAGTCGAAACAAAAAAATGCTGGACAAACTCAATTCTCGAGACTGCATTCAAGGTCCCTGTGGCCGCAGTGGGTGGGAATAAATTAATTTTTGTGAATATACTTTCATGTGTAACATATCTTACATGAGGGACATTTGACAAAACTTTTCATTTTTGACAAAATGAGGCTTTCATGTAAGTCAACTTGGATTAATAATAAATTTTATGTAATTAATTAGGCTTTATTTGCCGGAGCACTGAACATAAGGGTTACCATTTGTCAAACTGATTTAACCAAGGGCTGAATATTATGCACCTGTCAATGTTAAGCCCCAGGGTGGGGGGGGGGGGGGGGGGGGAGGCAGACCCAGGGGGTTTTGACATTTTCTGGAAGCCAAAGTCAAATTCCCCACCCTTGGACACCTAGTGAATGTCAAATTTGCCATATATCCACTTAAATTTCTAACCCAGCAGACCATTTTAGATGTCAAAATCCCTACCCTGGGAGAGCTTCATGATGTCAAATTCCCGTGGGTAGCCCCCCCCCCCCCCACCCTGGGGCTTAGCACTGATAGGTGCATTAACAGTGCGGGAGCAGGTGGTAACTCTGATAAGAGCTGTTACAGCACAAAATAACACAATTTTATCAATATTTGATTTTTTGTAGACCAAAGGCAGAGCATTAATGCTAAGTTTACTAAGATAGCGTTAGAACTTGAACAAAAGTATCCTGGCCACATCTTGTCCGAGGGGGCTAGAGAATGGCTGTTCATGAATGCTGGTGGCTGGATGGGATCAATTTACATATTACATGCGTCTCTTACTGAATATGTCCTGTTCTTTGGTACAGCAGTTGACACACAGGGACATTCAGGTAATTGTAATGATACTGGTAACCTTTTGGGGATATCCCCCCTCCTCCTCCTCCACTTATAATAATGATGATGATGATGATGATAGCAATAACGAGTCCCTGATCAAATTGGATTGAAGTTTTTGCTTTTGTGGAAGGAGGAAACCGCAGAACCCAGAGAAAAACCCTTGGACGAGAACCAGCAACAAACTGACAACCCACATATGATGCTGCGCCCCGAAATCAAACCCGGGCGACATTGGTGGGAGGCTAATGCCTTCGCCACTGCACCACTCCTGCTCCCCATAATTGTAACATTCCCGCTGAAATGAGAAACCATCTACCCCCAGTTATGGTAGGTGTTCTTGCACAAGACACTTTGCTCTCATAGTGCCTCTCTCTACCCAGGTGTATAAATGGGTACCAGCAAATTTACTGCTGGGGGTAACCCTGTGATGGACTAGCATCCCATCCAGGGGGGAGTAGAAATACTCCTAGTCACTTCATGCTACAGAAACTGGGATAAGCTCCGGCCTGATGGGCCACTAGGCTCGTATGCAGACTTAACCTTTTTTACCTACTAAAAAATGCTCAGATTTGGACATCACCAAGTCTTTGATTCTATTGCTAGGCTTCAAGACACATCTTAATTTGCATTCATTTGACTTCTTTCGTTTCAGGGCGTTACTGGGCCAACATTTCTGATACAATACTAACTGGCTCGTTTCGTCAGTGGAAAGAGGGGAGCCTGAAAAGTCACACGTATGTCCCAGGCGACACTGTTTTCCATGACTGGGGTGATGTAACGGCAGTGCAATGGACTGCTGGAACGTGGATGGTGGAATATGGCCGTGGTTTTCTCCCATCCACGCTTGGGTTTGCTATGTGTGATTCCATTTTTAGCACATTGGATTTTGTACAGGTCTTCAAACTGATTAGAATGTACACAAGAGCGTTGATTCACGAGACTTTGTTCCAGTTATTTGAGATGATTGAAATTTATTCGCCTGTTAGACCAAAATGACTTGCGATTCATTCTGTTGTCATTCTGAGTGAATATTGGTTAGAATTGAGATGGTCGATGAGTGCATCAACGAATTATTTGTAGCTAATGTTAGTGAATTATTCCAGTATAAATTGACATCAGTGAATCTATTACCACATCAGTTAAATAAACTGAAAGTTTATTTCCGTTTATTTTTATTTTCCTCAGTTGTGAATGTGAGCCTTCACGTCACGTGTCTAGCCAATATGACAGTTTTTGCATTTTGCTTCGTGTTTCGCGGGTTTGAGGCGGTGTAATTTATATTAACATTGTCCTCCCCTGGCTTGTTTGCTGTAAACATCTTTTTCATCTCGTATACCCGGTCAACCAGGTTCGCCAGTAAAACACATTGAGCCCAATGTCGACTTGAATAAATAGTTTGATCGTATGTCGACCTGAGAAAGGCTTTGCTTGTGTCAATCTGCCAGAAATGAACCGGTCACTGCAAGATGTACTACAGTAACAAAACGAAGGCCCTAGGGCGTCGTCGTGTGTCATGTCTTGTATTGCTTTCTGCCTGTCACTACAATAACTATAGCCCAGCGCCAGTTTTGGCTGAGAAACATTATCCAGATAGTTCGTCTGGACGGATGATCCGTCTGTTTGCCTGTATTTATACACAGACGAATTATCGGACGAGCTATAAAATGCTTGACTCATTAAAATGCAATTTCGCCCTGACGGATCATCCGTCTCTAGTATAAATCGAGCCTAATTCTCGTCGCATTTCAACGTTAAAAAGTGATTTATTTATTTTAGCTGGCAAATAACCCCCGCGTGCCTTCCCCACCCAGTAGAGCACCTGCGGAGTGGAGCCCCATACCTAAGTAAATAATCTCTCGACTCGACTGTCCGCCCGTGCGACCGTACTCACGAAAAAGGACTGTGGACGAGGTTGCGATTGCTATTGATTTGGAGTCCTTCAGCCGCTGTCCGGGGTACGGAGACTGGACTCGAGAGGGCGGCGGAAATCGAGCCTAGACAAAGAGCAAAGAAACATCGGCGTTTTTCGATAGCTGAAAACGTGCTTCAAAGAGGGGGACATTGAAGGTTGCTAAACACCGCATTACCGCAGGAAAAATCGGCAAATACCGCAATACCGCAAAAAAATCCGGAAAATACCGCAATTTCATAGTAAGCCTGTATACCTGGCGTATTCGTTGACGCGAGGGCAAAATTAGAGGCAATAACAAGCGGTGGGAACGAGGAAACAATGACAAGGCTTTAAACTGGTCGTTAAAACGGTCAAATTGTTCATTAAAATGTGCGATAAAATAAGGCTGTTTCAGGTTGCTTCCGAAACGACCAGAAACGACTAAAAATGGTCGGAAAATGTGAAGGATACGTTTTTTATACCTACTATCTTCGACCAAAACGCCAAGAAAACGCGTCACGCAGGTTTGGAGAATACCGCAATACCGCAATTCAAGATTAAACTTACCGAAATACCGCATGAAAAATTGGCCAATACCGCAATACCGCAAACCCCAATGTCCGAAACTGAAAAGGCAGACGAAAAAGTAATGAAAGAGTAAAGTCGAACCAAAATTACTTGAGAAAAATAGAAAATTGGTGTATAAAACTTAAAAACCGATCACATAGCTGTTTGAAGCTGTGTTGTGACAAAATGCCTGTAAACCAGAAGGTCTGTTTAAAAACAGCGCGAACACTTAAAACAAATCAAAAGCTGTGGTAAGCAGTTTTGGCCCTGGCCAATAAGAGGTAATCAAAGTGCCACCGAATTTCGTGTCTCTGTAGGTCCTAAGCCATACTTAACGTAGAAACTCTGAGAAAGCTTATGTTACTAAATTATCTTACTGATTAACCTCGCAAGCCAGGGGCTGCGAGGGTTGCTAAATTGACTATAGTAAACAATTAAGAATGTAATTAACGGCGCGATGTACTTGTTTGAAAGTATGGCTCATCGACAAGGAATCGAATCTCGGTCTCATGCTAACCAAAACGGGCTAATCGCCGATGAAAACGGAACTCCACGAAAATATAGATTTTTAAACTCATAATCAAAGTGAAAATTCAGTTTCCCGACTCCCGGCTTATCTCATGGCTGCATTACAGATGACTGACGTGACAAACGCATTGAAAGCAGGAGTCATACAGTCAGCAGTTGCTGTAATCTGTCAACCAACTAACGTACTACATTCCGATTAAACCTCATAGCAACTAAGTATATACCTGCTTCAACGAGTGGCCTGTATTTCCTCGGTATACAAACGAGCCTTTAGGAGAGTGTGTAAACCAAGAAAATACAAGTGACGAGTGGTCAACAGGCAATGGCATATGAGCTCATATACCATTGCGGACCACAAATATCGTAGCCGATACGGGTCAACAGCTGTAGAGCTCAAATATTGCAATTCTTTTGGGCGTTTTTAATAAAGCAGTTATTCCACTCACGCTTGTTGCATTACTATTTCATACCATATAGAAAATAAGCCGGCTAAATTTCGTCGGGAATAAGAACGCAGCGCACGATGGGAAGGCTGGGCTAATACCGTCGAAACTTCTTTCCCGACTAAAACTCGTCATGTTGACGATGAAGGCTTTTAAACAGCAGGCAGCAGCTCAAAAATAATGACCCGTCGCGGTCAACCTTTAGTACCTTGAGAATTTTGATCAGTCAAGATTTCCAGTGGGTGGAAAACTATTTTTAGCGATCCTGATTTATTTTAATCGGTTGAGAGCTATGTTTATCATCAAGGATTAAAACAGTTTCAGGATATCCAAGAAACTTCTGCTCTTATGTACTTGGTCAGTCACCTCGTTTTCTTTTAATTTCAAAAAAATAAATTATTTTTAACGGCTCTTTCAAAATGCACGAGAAACTCCTGTTCTGTGTACTTAGTTCAGAGAAGCGTTGTCTTTAACAAAACCGCGATATTTAGGCGCCTGAGAAACTCCTGCTCTGTGTAGCTAAGACGTTTTGTTAGTCACGTCCAAAACGAAATAACAAAGTTCCGATAGCGACACGACCACCTTCAAAGGGGCAGTATCACGCGAGAGGTCTTCTCAGTTTTTATGTTAACTGTGATAGAATTTTAACGTTGTACTCACTGATCAACAAAATAGCATTTTGGGCAACAAAATTGGCACAAATTTACTCTGTAAGATGTGAACAAACCATAATCAATGTTTTTTAGTGATTCTCCTCCAATAACACTGTTAAAGTTGAAAACATCGGCCCGACGTTTTCAAATTGTAAACCACTTTCCTCCAATCCGTCCGAGCCAGTACAGTGCGTTTTAGCCCGGCCGGGCAACTATTAGTGGATTTCCTATTATTACCAACACCTTCATTGGATTTTCAAGTAGCAAAAAATCTTGGTGAGACTGCCTCTTTAATATTTCTAAAATTAAGACGAGGGACTCACATACCTACACACACACACACGTAGATTCTCTATATAAAGTGGGTGGTGGTTAGCAAAGATTTAGTGTCGTTATCTTACACTGGCAAGCAAGTCCAAGGTAAGACTTCCACTCGAATCACTGCTGGAAGTAAGACATTAGTATGTTCAGTGCACTGAACTATCTGTGTTTTACATAATACACTCCTTTTTTCAGCCTCAACGTTCTATCAAAGTCTATGCATGTACTGATCTGGAGATAAGCCGTACGCTACGCCCCCTACGCACAATGTCAATTTTACATGAACTCCCTTTTGCATCGAGTCTGAGACCAACGGATCCCAAATTGTTTTTTTTTGTTTATTTGGTTACGAAGTTCTGATGCCCCCGCCATAAGGCTCCGAGAACGGGGAAATTAGTGCTTTTTTTTTTAACGCTGAGTATATGTTTTAACCCCCCCTCCCCCCCCCCCCCCCCCCACACACCTCATTTCCCTGGGATCGGATATTTCAATTGACCGATGCACATAAAACCGGAATGTGGCGGGTGTCTCCTTCTCGTATGTTTTCTTCCCCACATGTAGGTCTTTGATTGCAAGGTCTGTGTTTTCGAGCTCTACGTTTTCGAGACACCCGAATATGGCTCCCATGACTCGCTGGCTCGCACTTGTCGCACTTTGTCCCACGGTCAAGCCCGCGCCGTTGCAAATTACAAACTGCACAAAAATCCTGCGATTAAGTCAAAGCAAAACGCGAAAACAACTCAAAAGTAACTCAACAACATTGCACGCCAACTGCTCATGCACTGTTTTAACTGTTTGTTGTCAGTAAATACAGAAACCCCACACGCGTGAATTTGTAGTCGCCACGAATATTTACGCCAAAACAATTTCGGTTTCGTTGTACGTTACTTGAGTTTAATAAGACTTTTATCTACCGCACATTTTTCACCAAAAAAGAAGAAAATTATTCAGATATCTACATGAATTCTTTAAAGTACTTAGCAACGATCACAGGCAGAAGGTCACCCTATGTGCTCGCTAAATATGTATTTGCTTAAATGCAAGAAGAACAAGAGAAATTTAAAGAAATCTATGCCGGTTATGAATTAAGCACTGAACGGTACATAGGCTCATCTCGATCTGAATATCTCAGTCAATCGACTCGTGTGTGCGTTGTATCCGCATTTCTGCTCCGTTTAAAGCGTTATTTCACTGAATCGCTTTCGACCGCTGCCTTTACATGTAGAAATAAATATCATTTGATTTCGCTGAGAGTAATACGCCCGGGGGGGGGGGAGCACTTCCTATAGATGGGCTAATGGGGATGTGCCGCTGGATGGGGTCGCATTTTCACGACTGGACTGACTATAATGGGGTCGCTTTTTCAAGCATTTTTTATAGGGTGACTAGAATGGGGTCACACTTTTGCGGGATTTTGAGAGTAAGAAATTCTGGCAAGTTGTGATTTATAAACGGAAAGATTCGCCCAAAAAAAAAGTTACCGTATTCATTGCTGTTGTTTAATATTTCACAAACGGCTCCCATTAAGTGACTAAGTTGGCGTCGTGAAAATTACATTTACCCAAAAGTGACTAAGATGGGGTCTATAATTGGCCATAGAATATGACTATAATGGGGTAGGGGTTCTGAGAGACCAGCGGCACATACCCAACAAAGATTGGTCCAAGTACCCCCCCCCCCGGGGGTAATACGATGCCAAACCCCAAAGAAAGAACGGTAGCCCTAAGCTTCGTCTCAAGAGCTTTGAACGTGCCGTGCATGCGTGACGATGCACGTACGCCCGCCAAGCGTCGAGCACCCATTCAGGTCAATAGCCAAGATTTACGCCAACCTAAGCGATAACGATTGTTGCTTGTTTGTTCTGTTGAGGATGAGGTGCCAAAAAAAACAGATTACACTATCGCGCGTTCAGTTGTCGGCGTGGGCATTATTTTTGAATAAGGAACTTTATTACTTGCCTTAAGTTTCTTTCGCGCTAGTGTGGAATTACGCTTTTAACTTGATCTTATTTCAAGACATTCAGTCAATTGCTGAAAACTAGATGTTTCGAAAATTCTAATCTATCGTTGGAACGTGGCTGGCGTGAATAATACGAGTCGACTTTAGTTACAGACGCAAAGAACTATCTGTAGTTTAGAAATCATTGCACAGGGTGCAAACAACACATATTTCACCGAAAAATTCCTCTGGTGATTGCACAGATACTTTTGAAAGTAATTTACTGAAGAACGCGATGTTGAAAATTTCTAGTAAGAAAACAGAAACCTGGAGTTCAAATTATCGTGACTGGAAGCAAGATTACATGATAACTGTCAGTTTGCTAGGCCATTACTATAAGCTGCCTGGGCAATCTGAGCAAATGTTTCCCGTATCAATGTGAAAACACGATCCAGTGAACAATTACTGATTAATGAACATTGTGCAGCGAACGATAACTCAAAAGGACTCGCTGCCTTGATTTTTCTCGTCGACAAATTCTCCCATCGATGGAGTCCAAAGGGAGAATCTGCATGTTGATTATTTACAAATATATCAAAGATATAATCTTATGGCAGGAAATCAATGGGATCCTGATTATGATCAATTGTGTAAACTCAGAAATGAGATAAGAGCCACGCACAACAAATCTTCAGAACCCAAAATAGTACCAACGCGTAAACAACCTCGCGTGGGATTACAAAGATGAGGGGATTCATTGTTCAGTTAAAAGAGGATAAAAGCAGGCTTGTGGCTAACCAAGCCTTCATCTTGCTTCCAAAATCACTGAGTTCACGTGAGGCTGTAACGGAGTGAAGAAAAGACTGCTAGAGACGAGATGGCCATTAAAGTTCTTTTCCTCTCGGTCGTTGTTTTGGTTGTGTTTGAAACTGAAGCATTCACGTATAGACGAAATTACTATGACTCAGAGAGCCCATTTATGAGTAAGTAAAACATTTTTATTTTATTTTGTGTAACGCTGAAACAAAGTTTAGCTTCCTCTCGAAGAAACGTAACTTTTAATTATGGTAATGAAACAAAAAAAGGAGTTTCCCGTAAATACGATAAATTCGTGTATGTAAAATGAAAATGCGCAATACATTAGACCACTCCTTTTCTGCCTTTTTACAGCCACTTTTTTGGACCGAACAGCTCAGTCAATTATTTTTTCTTTTCATCTGAAAACGGCACGTTTTTTGTCAACGCTCATCGGAGTTCCCGCACATTTGAAAGAATCTGTTGTTGTTTTATAACTCTGCAGTGAAACGAAAACAAAATAGCCCCGGGGGGGGGGGGGGGGGTACTCCCATATATGGGCTATATAGGTATGTGCCGCGGGATAGGGTATGATTTTTGAGGTTCTCGGTCCTTAAATAGGGTATCATTTTTCTTCCTTTTGGCATTGTGTTCCCGGTGTGATCCTTAGATAGGGTAGCTAAATTCTATCAGCTCAAATAAACGCCCAGCTAAGCGAAAAAAATTATCTGTTAAAACTGAACTATCCGTCATTAAGTATTAACAAAGCGATTTTGAAAGATTTGAGCTTTGCCGTGCGCGGTTAGCCGTTATTTGAGTCGTCACGCAATGCTTCTCCTCCCCTTGAATAGGGTGTCAATTTTCAGGTTTGGGCCTTAAAAAGGGTATTAATTTTCGTTTTCTTTATCCTTAGATAGGGTCAGGGTTTGAGAACGTTCGCGGCACACCCCTATCCTAAATTTAGGGGAGTACCCCCCCCCCCCCCGGGAAAATAGCTTTTTCTAACTTACAAGTTAGGAAACCACGACGCACACGGAGAGGTAATATCTAGCTAATGGTTACACATGAACGGTCTTAACATAACACTAGTTAACATGCTAAAGTACAACATTTAGTACAACATTTACTAAATTAACATCTGGAGATTGAACTGGACCAAAAACGAAGATGCCTTTGAATGATTCCTAACTGCCAAACCCCTGGACAATTGAGTTCGTACCGCGTTTCAATGTAACTTACATACCTTGTACCTGACATTAACAACGTGAAAAATTTTATCATGCCTGACCTAGTGGCACGTTGGTGAAGATCAAAGCTAAATATCAGTATTGCGCATTTGCAGATAAACAAATTTTTAAACTGCATCGATGACGCTGTCAGTGTTCTTTTCAAGTTTCCTCTTCTTTAGATGGCTCGCAATAGCATAGACCTCTCGTCTTTGACAATTTCTCTTGTAACTGGAAAACGTCAACTGTAATTACAGCCAAGGCATAATGTTAGCCTGCGCTGCAGACGAAACTAAACCCCTGGTTACTAACTGGGAGGCGACATAATTGCAAATCCAAATGACACCAAAATTTGTTACCATGGTATCGTATAAAGACGCCAAAGATGACCTGTTTCAATGTAAACATCCCTTCCTGACCACTGTGGCGAGCAAATTTTTAGTAGCAATAATCCATCCAGGCTGAGGTGTCGTGTTTACAAAACCTCTCTTATAACAACCAGTCTATAACAATCATGCCGGCATTTTCATGTGAAATTGATGTAGGCAACTCGAAAAAGGCTGAAACATGAATCGCTTATGAGTGCTTTGCTGTCTTGAGTTTGTTGTGATAATATAATTTGTTTCCTTCACAGAACTGATGGAGGACATGGACCCTTATCGGCGCTGTAAGTTACATTTTGTTTTCTGCTTTATTTAACAAAGATCAAACATTTTGCTGAATGCTTTCTTCGATAGGTGTACTTAAAAATAAAGAAAACGAAAATTATTACCCAAACCCCGACGAAAAATGTCATATGCAAGTCATCCTATTCAAGGGGCGACCCAATAACGGCTATCCGCGCGCGGCAAAACACAAATATATTTTAACTGATAGTTAAAATATATATATTTCGTTTCCGTTTAGCTGGGCGTTTAGTGTCATTTATTCAACACTTACAGTTTCTCTTTTTTCGTTTGGATTCTGTTTCTAGCAATGGCAATCGAGCAAGACCCTCAGTGTGCAGATGTGGATCCACTGTTCTGTAAGAATTGGGCAAGTGGAGAGTATTGTCACCGCGATAGTTTTTTTACCCACACGGAAAATTTTCGCATGTTCACCCAAAAGCTCTGCAAAAAGTCCTGTGGCTATTGTTAGGCCCCACGCACGACATTAATGGTTTGTATTCTATCAATGATTTTCATTTTCTCTGGGTTTAATGCAAAAACCCACCTTACTTCGTGAATTTACCGAAACCTAAGTTATCTAGGCACAATTTGGTGCGACAAGATATGGTTTACGTTGATTCCCTGCCCCAGGGTCTGGGTGATATCATCACGTGGACAGGCTACATCATTAAGCAACCGCACTGAACGAAATATCATAGGGCTCGTCGGCTCAGCTCAAATAAATAGTGCAAATCTAGGGGTGTTCTTAATTCCTCTCGCAAACGAATAATGATTGTTAACCATTCAGTGGTTAGACTACCTTACTAAGCAACCCTACTCACCGAAATATTGTAATGTGAACTCAGCACTGCGTGCGATATGCTGGTTATAGACTGGTTCAGGTTGTTTAATATGTCAAATTTACATTGAATTCATGTAAAGGGGCAAAAGGTTTCAATTTTTTAAGTTAACTGTCGTATTACATTGGTTGTTTATGCTGTGCAGTTATTTTGACAAGAACCAGTTTGCATAAACTTGAAAATGAAACCAAAAACTGCCAGCAGCGCTTTTTCCTCTTTCCTAATAACGTTTCTTTTTTCTTTTATAACAGGATTACCTTTGCTAAAGGAAGTAAGAGTGCACAAAAATCGTCATGTCAGTATTCAATGGTAACGTTCAAAACTTGTAGAAACTGGGACAGTATCATCAATGTAAAAATATGATTGTAACGCTAGCCGATATTTTATTTTAGCCGATTTTTTTCATACTGGATAACTGACACTGTTATATTTTTATAATTGTATACGGTAGACTTTTAACGTTGATAAGAAAAAGGATTGTATTCAATTTTTAAGTGCGATTAATATCGCGGTAGAAGCTAAGTTCAAAATAAGTTTAGTTTTCCCTTTTCAGCAGTAGCTAAAAACTAACAAAGTGATTTTGTAATCTAAAACTTAATTCACAATAATAAAGGTAATCTTAAGCAATATTGTATTTGAAAATCTTGAATGAGTCAAAGCTACAAAAGTTACAGTTACGTTGAATGGGCAAGTTTTCACAACAAATGTAGACTCATGCAACCCACGGGAAGCGCAGGAAAACGTGCGTAAAGCAAGTCCTGATTGGCTAATAGAAAAAGCGTCACGATGTTTGCTCTGGGCATGGCGCAGATGCTCTTTGGCCTTTGCCCTCGTCACGCGTTCCCCCTCCTTACCCCCCCCCCCCCCCCCTCTCCCAAAAAAAGGCTTTTTGTACCCACTTTCATACAAAATTTCGCTGTTATTTCATTTCACTTCAAAATGCATTTCTCTCGGAGGAATGCGATACACATTGATTTGCATATACGGTAAATTTCGTCGGTTCAAACGCCTTCTTTATCGATAAATTTAGACGTGTTCTAGTGAATCAATGTAAACAATACTTTGCAATTATTTTTTTGTATTATCAAGTACGTGTTGTGAAAGTTTCAAAATATAAATCATTGGAGCCGTTTTTGAGATTTTAGAAAAATCGCTCAAAGTGGAAAATTCACCAAAAATTACAATGGTATTGGCCGTATGAAAATATCTAATACTCGTGATCGCGATAAAAAAAAAAAACAACAACAAAACTTTTACGGCAACGAAAGGTAAGTTAAATACACATTTTAGCGTTAGTCCATTTTCATTACGAAATATATTTCCGATTCCGATTTATTCGAAATCAAACCTTCCAAATTTTGTATTCTTTTCTATCTGATGAGCAGTACACCATAGTTTCAGATACTGGTGTTAGTGTTTTATGTCAAATCTGATTCACGTAGAATTCAAAGTTTTCCTGTTTATCGTTGCCATAGGAATATCGATTTACTAAAAAGTACATTATATAAAACTTCAATCCAATTCCAATACTTGGTATAAATCTCACAGCGACCCTAGTCCGGAAAGACTGCTAAAAGGCTAATTGAAAGTGTAAGGTATGGTCCAGAAAAAAAAAATTATAGTGATAAATCAAGGTCGTTTTTTAACTGATATCTTTACGTCTACATATTATCCAACAATGATAAAAATATCTTTAACCGTTACCCAACCCGGATATTTGGATAATCAGTTCACCTTTTAGCTTCAATATACTGTGTTGACCTATATAAGAAGCTGTTGATTCATCAAGATCAACACTACTTCCACGTTAATTAATGTCTTTATTCTCATAACCAATTTTGTCATTAGCATAACATCGACAATGAGAGGGGAAATCAGATTTTGTTCTTAGAGCACGTGGTGGCATGAACTGTGCCGAGAGACTTTACTTCGCACCGACTCTTACATGTAATTAGCCCTACAATGCTCGCTACCTCAGCAGACCGAGCAAGAACACGAGACAAACAGATCGAAAACGCATAATGTTGCGTAAATTTACTTCTCTAGAATTCACAGATATTTTAGATAAAGACCTATTTCGTTGTTGACAAAATACGCAAGTTCAGTTAGGTACAAAGTGTAACAAATAGTCCAGATACAGTTTTGAATGCGCCTTTATACTTTCGTAATTAATTAAAACCTTGCGATTCACTTGGATACAAAGGCAAAACGTAGACTAAAACTTAAACTTTGAAAAGTAAACTAACCGGGATACAACAATTGAACAAGAATCGAAAAAATACAAGAAAAAAAACGATTACTTAAAAAGAGCTGTACGGCAACTCCGGAAAACAAGAACTAATTTACAAACCAAAGCATACGAAACTTTATATGGATTAAAAAACAAACAATAGCGTTAATGATGTTACGAAATTAACAATTAACGATTACATAATGCTTTACCGAGAAACTAACTTGCACAAAAGATACACTTTAATGAACTACGCTAAACAAAGAACTAAAAAACTGAACAAAAAACTGCCGAGAATTACAGCGTATACAGCTATTTCGAGAAACGTTGTCGGAAAAAAAGCACAAAACTGCACAAGCCAATCCCGAAAGATAGTATGGGTAGACGTATTGCGCTACTGCACGTGTTGAATACTAATGAGATATAACAACAAAATAAGCGCGAATTTCAGGTTTTCTTTCTTTTCAGACATGTAGAAACAAAGTACGTTTAGCCCCTCTGAAGTTTAGAAGAATTTTCCTCACTGAAAGTCTTGCGACAGTAAACGTAAAGCTAACGATATAGGCCTCCTGAGAGGAAAAACAAATTCTCCACGTGCAAAAATACAAACTTGTAAATTTCCTCTAGGCCAATATGCAAAATTCCAGTGAATACCCAGACCACCTTTCGGTCTTGTCGCGTGCACTTTGATGTCTTTTTTTCCGACAACCTTTCTCGAAATAGCTGTAAAAAACAAACCGCGAACAGGAAAAACATTGAATGCTCGTGGCTACACGAAGTTAGAGTCACACGTCCTTGTTTTATTTTTTAGTTCAATTATTTATAATCAATGGTTATTTGTGTACAACATAAACTGGCTTTTCTCAAAATTCCCCTTCTAAAACAAAATGCTTGATTAAAATATACCTGCCGTGCGGGTAATGAGGTCAATCTTCTAAATAATTTATTTCCCCTATTGACCATCTTCACGGTTGCATTCGGACATCACAGGGCCCAGTTGTTCAAAGGGTGGATAACGCTATCCACCGGATAAATCACTATCCAGTGGATAGTCTAGTTTGTTTTCCCAACACTTATCCGCCGGATAGTGATTTATCCGGTGGATAGCGTTATCCACCCTTTGAACAACTGGGCCCAGAGCCTTATTTCAATTTGTGTTATTACTTAACGTAATAAAGTCACTTTAGTAGTCACAGAGAGATATAAATATCAATATCAAGTATGTCCAAAACAACTGACTCTCATTAAAGTACGCCAGGTTTTTCTTCAAGGTACCGCTTCACCTCCTTATGACCAAACAATTTAGCCCATCCAGCCGGTGTAAGCCCATCTTTGTCGACTGCATTCACCTCTGCTCCATTATCCATCAACAGGCAGACAATCTCCATGTGACCAGAGGCCGCAGACACATGCAGCGGTGTGTATCCATTAACATCATGCGCACTGACATCACTTCCTGCATCAATCAAGACCCGCACGGTTTTTGTCTTACCAAGTGCAGCGGCTGTGTGGAGGGCAGTGCCTCCTTCAGAATCTCTTGCCTTGACATCAGCTCCGTGTTCTGCAAGCATAGAAACCATGTGCACATCACTGAATGCCGAAGCCAGGTGTAGAGGAGTGCTTCCTTCCCTGTCTCTGGCCTCAGCATTTGCTCCACGTTCAAGGAGTAGACAAGCAGCGGGCTTCTGATCAAACACTGAGCAGATGTGCAGTGGTGTGCAGCCTCTACTGTCTCTAGCCTCGAGATTGCTGCAGGAACAAAACAGTAATCATTTTACACCATCAGAACAGGAATTGCTGTCTGGAAATCGTATTTCCAAATAAGCACTCAGTCTAAAGGGGTGTGGGGGCGGAAGGGGGGGGGGGGGGGGAGGTGGCGCTTATTTGAGGGGGCGCCTATTACGTTTTTTCGTATAACATTTACTGCAACTTTATTTTGACTAAATCTTCATATAAAACCCTAATTGAAACCATTATCCTTGAAATAGGAGCTTCAACAACGTTTATTTATTTGTTTAAACAGCGGTTGGTAATCAAGCATACCGTATTCCCTAAATACACTCTATGTACAGATAAAAATAACGGGAAGTGACTTAACGGCACACAAACCTTATCTTCCAAATGTATCAATGTTGGTGTAGTTGAAGCTTTTCATAAGAGATTATAAAGCAGTGACAATACAAACTGCTTCACTTGCTTCTGTTGCCGGTTAAATTGGTTTTCAGGTTAAATCCATTTGCAACATAGATTAATCTGTTATAACCTGAAGAAAACACTTTAACAGTGACATAAAATAACTTGAATTCATTAAAAAGAATCTGTTTCAGCCTGTTATCTTCAGGCTGAAACAGATTAAACTAGATTAGAGGGAGGGAGATGGTGATGGGCCTAAAAAAAGGACTCGGAAAGAAATGATAGCGACCATATGCCACAATGTGAAAGAAAGGCCTACATTACTTCTTCAGGGTACCAAAAGGTTACGCAGCACATCCAAACACCTTACGTCCCAATCTGGGCAAAAAAAACCCTTGGGAAAAAGGAAAAAACTAATTTAGACCATACCTTCCATAATCAATCAAAGCAAAGGCGGCTTCTTTGTTTCCTGAATAGCAAGCTACATGTAAAGGAGTGCTGTCCTTGTAATCTACAGCTTCAGGATCACTGCCATGCTTCAACAGCACTTTTGTCTTCCATCCATTTCTTCTCAGAAGACCTGCAAGATGAAGAGGCGTGCTACCTAGTTCGTCTACAGCATCAATTTGCCCTCCATGCTGAATAACTTGCTCCAAGATTCTGCTTGACCCAAAACGGCTAGCCATGTGCAGGCACGTTCTTCCCTGTAAATTAGTAGCATTAACATCGCTCCTTTCTTTAATTAGTGCTTCGGCAATGTCGTCACTACCTCTTGCAATGGCTATGTGAAGTGGCGTGTTTCCTTGCTTATCTTGGCAATGAACACTCGCCCCACCCCTCAAAAGAGCCCTTGCGTGGTTTACTGAGGACCCTTTGTACGCAGCTTGATGAAGTGGAGTACAACCATGCAAATTGACCGCATTAACATTTCCTCCATTTTCCATTATTAGTATCAGTAGTCTTAACGGGCGAGAAATGGCAAGATGAAGGGCTGTGTTGCCATTTTTATCTGACACACGTACGTCACTTTTATACTCCAATAACACCTCGATCGCACCTCTTTCCTCAAGGCAGTCAATGCCAGAAGCAGTAAAGCTAAGTAACAATGGTGTTTGACCTCTGTGGTTAACAGCAGACAAGTCCGCTCCTCTAGCAACAAACAGTTCTGTCATTGTCGCATTTCCAGACGCCGCTGCCCTGTGTAAGGGAGTTTCTCCATTCTTGTCTCTTGTCTCAATGTTTAATCCTTGCTGTAAGAGATTGTCCAACAGTGTAGGTTCACATCCGTGTGTTGCAGCAAAATGAAGAACGGTGCGGCCATGCAAATCGACAGCGAGCTGGTCACCTCTGTTGGCAAGATAAAGTCGTAGAATGTTCTCAGCATTATAGCAAGGGTGTTTGTTCAACTCTCCAAGAACAGTTTCCCCAGAAATATCTCTGGCATTAACGTTGCACCCATGACGGATGAGAAATTCACTCAGCTGTATCCTGCCCGATTTTGCTGAAAGATGAAGAAGACTTCTTCCTTTTTTGTCAACAGCTGTGATGTCGCTCCCATTTTGAAACAAAATCTCCGCAACTCCGTCATCGAATGGCCGCATTCGCCAATTCTTTGCTACAGCTAAGTGCAAAGGTAGCCAGCCTCTGTTGTCTGTTAAATGAATGTCAGCACCGTTTTGAATCAACAAATCAATGCTGTAGCCTCCATAAGCAGCTGCATGGAGAGGGGTACGGTTTTCCTTGTCCACGGCTGTCACGTCTGCACCTTGCTGAAGTAACCACTCCGTACCATCTGTGTTGCCAGATGATGCCGCAAAATGCAATGGCGTCTCTCCGTTTTCGTCTTGAAGAGTAACACAAGCTCCATAGTGAAAAAGAAGGTCACAGAATTCCCTTTTGCTATGAGGTGAAGCCCTCCACGTGTCATGCTTTGGTAGGTGTAAATAATGAAGAGCTGACCTCCCATGCCGATCAGTGGCATTAACAGAGCTCCCATTTTCTAGTAATGTTTGGACCAAGATGATCGCCTCATGGTCTTCCCAGTTTAAATTCTCAACAGCAATTATTAGAGGAGTCTTTCCATATTTGTCTGTTGCATTAACGTTGCTTCCCTTTTTAATTAGTGATTCAACAATGGAGGAACAACCATACGCTGCTGCCACAGCAAGGGGTGTTCGACCCAATGAATCTGTGTCTTCCAAGTCAACACCGTGTTCTAACAACACCTGCGCTGCGTGTAGACTCTTTGAACTTCCAGCCACATGTAATGGAGTCATCTCACCTTGATCAGTTTTTACACTGGGATCAGCACCGTACTGAAGTAACATCTCAGCAAGTTTACCGTTGTTGTTTTGAGCAGCACAGTGAAGGGGAGAATACGAATCCACGTTTTTAACATTTGCGTCACCTCCAAGTTCAAGAAGAAGCTCAGCCGCTTTCTCGACATTCGCCTGAGCCGTTATCAGAAGAGGCGTTTCACGCCTGTCATTCTTAGCATTGATATTAGCTCCAAAAGCAATAAGGGGCTTGAGAATTTCCATCGCTGTATGAAGACGTGTTGTGGACAGAAGGACAGAAGCAAGGGCTGTGTCCCCGGACATATTCTTGGCATTTACTTCCACGCCCTTTTTTAAAAGAATCATTACTGAGTCGAGATCTCCACGACTAGCTGCTGATATTAGTAAAGTCTGGTCACCTTCAAATTTGTCAAAATCCCTGTTACCTTCAAAGCGATTCTTCTCGGCAAGTAGTTCAACAATATCAAACAGACTGTTCCTTGCCGCAAGTTCAAGTGCTGAAAGAGAAACACCAGCCGGCCTTGCAGTATCCGCTCCTCGCTCTATCAAAAGTTTAGCGACTTCACCTCTTTCGCTTTCTAACGCGCAATACAATGGCGTGATGCCCTTTCGCGCTCTGCCACTGGGATATAAATAATTATCGCAACCATTATCGTCATCATCCTCATCAATGGATCTATGGAACACGAAATACGCATCAGTATTATCATCATCAATTTCGCTGTCGTCACGGTGGGAATAATTTGAGTCAGTTGTACCATTGATGTTAGCTCCTCGATCCAAAAGAAAGGTGACCGTTTCACATTGTCCAGCTCTTGCAGCAGCCGTCAAAGCTGTTTCGGCATCGTCTGTAATCCCATCTACAGGTAGACCATTGTTGAGAAGAATTTGTAACACATCCAGAAAACCATGCTCAGCAGCTAGACTCAATAAATTAGCATTGAGAAACTTTGAAACATTTTCCTCTTCGGTGTATTGAAAATTAGTTCCTCTTTCAATTAAAATCTTGGCAGTAGCGGCATGGCCACCCTTTAAAGCAGACCAAAGAGGTGGGTAAGTTTGTGCTATCCCGGAACTAGCACGTGCGTTGACATCAGCACCATGGTCTAGAAGGTAGTTGACTGTGTCTGTCTGACCCTTCTTAGCAGCATAATGTAACGGTGTATGTTCGTAAATGTCTCTTGCATGAATGTCAGCACCCTGCTCAACAAGAAGACTAACCAATTCCAGGCTAGACGCCAGATGGAGAACTGATTCTTGTTCATATGCTTTTGCAAATACACTGCTTCCTTTTTCAAGAAGAAATTTCACTACACTTGTGTGTTCTCCTGAAGCAGCATAGTGTATAGGCATTGCATCGTCGAAGAAACTATGCGCATTTAAGTCTCCTCTATTTTCAAATAAAAAACGAATGGCTTCTAGATGCCCCCCTCGTGCTGCTAACATGACCGGAGTGACACCTTCCCGATCGACTTGGTTGACATTAGCACCTTGCTCTAGTAAAAGTCTGATAATATCTACGTGGCCATTTTCTGCAGCCAGATGCACTGCTGATATGCCCTCGTAGCTGCCTTGTATTACATCTGCTCCAAAATCTATTAAACGTAGTACATTTCTTATTTTACCACCCCGGGCAGCATGGTGAATTGGAGTGAAACCGTCCTCATCCTGAATCTTTAGAGAGGCACCATTTTCAACAAGAAATTCTAGAACATCTTCTTCATTAAATCTGGCTGCTAACATAAGGGGCGTTTCTTTACATTCTCCGTCAGGTGACGTAGAATTAACACACTCGCCACAATCAAGTAACCTACGAAGGTGCACGGACTGTCCCTTTGTTGCAGCCAGGTGTAGAAGAGATCGAGACTGGAACTGCGTAAGAATAGTTTCGATAAGCTCGCTTATCTGCTTGCACTTCGAAGCGTCTTGCTGGCTCAAGGCAGTCAAAATAGATTTACCTCCAAAGTGAGATGCGTTGGGACCAATCTTGATGCTCAAAGCTATGGCACTGTCAAGTTTGTCTGGACTACAGCGTAAGATTGACTTGACAGTCTCTTCATCTCCTTCAATGCAGGCTGATTGTAGATAACTCAAACCGGTTTCTTTCTTCGGCGTAGTCAACACATTAAAAGCCAAACGCTTCATGGACAGCTAAAAGACAGCGAAAACGCGAGACTTGTTTTCAGCAGCATTGAAACAGAAAGGATTGGGAAATACGTTAACTCAACAGTGGCCAAACTTCGCAGATTTTCCTAGAAACTATTGAAAATTTTGGTGGGTCAATTGCTTGGTTAGGTGACTTGATTTTTCTATGGCAACCTACTTTTCAAAGAGTCTTTTACCGAATGTTGGTGTTTTTTTTTGAACTTATAAGCAAGCATCTGGGAAATTTTTTGCCACAGTTAGAGCATGTGTTTGAGTCCGCGTGACGTACGCGTCATGACGGCTGACCTCGGCCTGTGTTAACGGCTGACGTCGGCTAGACCCAAATGATCGCGAGAAATGTTCCATAAAATACAGGATTTTGCACCTTTTGATCCCAAATTGTTGGGATCAAAAGATGCAAAATCCAGTATTTTATGACACAGTCAAATATTGCGCGGATACCGAGTTTTGTGTAAACACTGAGCTATACGTTAAAATGGAGTTTTGCGTGGAAAATTTGCTTGGAGGTACAGTGTTAGTAGTATTTTTTTCGTTGACAATTTGTAGAATAATTAAACAATTATCCTGCTCAATCTTCCGCAATATCGGCTAACTTTAGTCAACTCGGTTCTGTCTTCAGTGTCTTCACGTACCGGTAAAAGTAAACCGACGGTAAACAAAATGCAAGAGCCGATCTGTATTCCGGGTTTTTACACAATAACTTCGATGTGGCCCATACCCCACTGGGGGCTATAAGGATTTAGCAGTAGCAGTAGTTCGCAGGTGTCCTTGAGCTTTGGAAAAAATTGTACGCGCGTTGTTTTAAAAGAAACTATCACAAACTATATATCAATAGAAAGGTAAAGAACTTTTTGTATAATTGGAAAAAAATATTATGCGCTGTTTGGCAGTCATTCTTGAGAAGGAGGAAATAAGCCGGTACACAGAAAACGACCGAGTGTGATTCCGCCGAATTAATCGGGTATCAAACACAATCACTGTTGCGAAGGAACTGGACAATTTTAATCAGCAAGCATCACTCTCTCAAAGTGCGCCAGGCTTTTTTTTTAATTCTTAATGGTTAGCTTTTATAGATCGACCCGTAAAGTTAAAGTATCGAATATTGTCCTGACCCTGTTGCGTTCTCGGCCGTCACAAAAGAGATGAAGTATCCAAAATAGAGGAAATCCCTGACACACTTTTGTTCCTCAATGCTTAGCAAGTGCGAATGCGGGTCAAACAAGCAATGACGAAGCAAAGAACTCATCGTCGTACCCAAAATACAAAGGCTTGCAAGTAGCGCGCTGAAAAAGATTGCAACCCGACGAAAAGCTTAGCCAAGCAACTGGCTTTGCATAACGCGTCCAGTGGCTGACGTGAAATTTATTGCAGTATGAAAAAAGGAAAGGTTATCTTTACAAAGAAAAATAGAGATGTATATTACAGATCGGCTTAAAATTCTTTTTATTGTAAATATATAACGTACCCTTCTCGGGCATTTCGACCACCATGCTTTTCTTTGGATTAACGGCTGCTTCACCGGCTGCTTTTTATTTTCCCCATTATGAACTTTTGTTTACGGCCATTGTGTTTTTTACGATTTCTTTCTTGAATTGCTAAGGCCACTTTTTGTTTTCCTTATTATGCAACTGTCGGCCACACACCAGGAGATAGTGTCTGATTGGTGTCTTAATTTGGTGATAATCCGGAAGACCACTCCTAGGGGGCGAGTTATAAATTTCTAAGCCGTATTTCTCGGTTATATTTTTCTTGAATTTTTCCATCTTTGAGCGGATACTTTGCTGACTGGAATTTATCGTAGTCCTAACGCTGTCTCCATCCGAGAAAAGTACGTTTTGAAGACAAACATCTGCTGAGACGGTGCCATGCAGTCACAAACATCGCTCTAATTTCGCTTAAATTTCGCAGGCTAAAAACGTTTCCTCGACATTCTTGGTTCTGTTGGCTTTAAAATGATGTTAAGGGTTTAAACATTTTCCTAAAAATACGCGTCCGTGAGGATGGTTTTGCGCAACGCAACCGCGAACCTGTTCAGTAACCCTAAAAAAAACATTTAATAAAAAAAAAATAACTCGCGCATGTTTTAAGATTTTACTTTCATTTTTTGGGAGATGTTAGATTTAAAGTAAACTTTTAATTTAAGCACAAATTTAACATTTTAAGACAAAAGTAGCCCTCTGAAGGTATTGTGTAACCTGTTGTTTGACCTTGTTATGTGATATGTTTTCAGCTGTCAAGTCCGAAAATACTCCAGCCATGAAAAAAAAAGAAAAATTGACCCTACCCCGTTAATACGGCCACCTAACCTTTCATGGCCATTTGGTGACCACTGTACAAAGTACAAACAGGTTCTGATAGTTATTCCCTTGTGCACTGGGACACGAGGATATTGCCGCTAACTCGGCCTACCATCAGGACAACTCGGATTAATATTAATCCGTGGATTATAATAATAATATATTATAATAGGCTTATTATAATCCGGTAATAGATTATTATAATCCAGTAATAGATTATTATAATCCAGTAATAGATTATTATAATCCGGTAATAGATTAAGGCACGGCAAAAAATTGGAAGGATTAGATTATTAATAATAATATAATCCAGATTAATATTAATCTCTATTATAACCGAGATAAAATTCCCGTGAATGTTCGGAGATACTGATATACAGCTCCAATGACAGACACACTGCAGACATAACACAGGACTGACGGGACATAACACTGACCACATCAGTCACATGACGATCACTTGCATATGCCAGAGCTGGTAGATACCACGATGTTGACCCTAGAAGTAAATGAATAGGAGCAAGCACCTCTTGGATCTTTAAATAATGCCAATCTTCGGAAGCTTTAGACAAAGATTAACCCTAGATAGGAATAATATAAATGCTATGTACGACTTATATAGCAATCGTATGTAGGATTAATATATATCAGGATTAATATTAATATTTAAGTAGGATTAATATTAATATTAATCAGATTAATATTAATTTTACATAAGATTAATATTAATCCTAATAGATTAAAGTGTCACAGGATGTTTTGCGAAATAATTGGGAAAAATAGAGTTTAATTGATCTTGATTTAGTGGCTTTTAACGTTTAGGCAATTAGTGCCGAGGTTTCTAGAAATCCACAATATATCGAAAATATCTATAAACATAAGATGATGATAATTGATTTAACATGTGAACCTAAGGTCACGGTTTTTGTAGCCACTGAACTGAGGTACAGCCAGCGCCCATTTCCGCGCACAAAAGTGTTTTTCTGTATTTAAGTTCTTTCTTTCTGATTTTTGTATGTTAGGAACAAGTTTAGGAATTTTCGTGATTTGTGAACGTGATTTGAATTTACCGATGATAGAATTAATGTATTTTCATCCGTCAAGCATGGGACATCGTGTCTCAATCTTGACATTTCTTCTTTTAGAATTATTCTCTATTTCCCCGAAAAACCATTAGTAGCAAACCTCGGTGGATGTGTACTTCCTAATCAATTTAATTTATGAATCTTAATCTTAAACTAAGGAAAGATAACTTAAAATATGTACATGTTATTAAGCAGTTAAAAACACATATAAGCAAGATTGTACAACTAAGAAAGTAGAAGAAAGTCGATGCTGAGATTAGGAGAAAGTAAATTGTCAGTCAAGAAAGCTAGAAGAAGGCCCAGGACTGAAGAAACTAGATTGTGAGTATCTAAATAAAATAATCTGATCAAGTTAAAGCTTGAGTCTTGCTGCTGCGACAGTGGAGTACTTGCCATGAGCTAATCCCACCTCTTATACACTGGTGGAGGACATCAAAAGTCAAAAAGCAGCGACTACAGAGAAAGCAACGAACTAACAGAAAACAGATACCATATAGAAAGCTGCGACCAACGAAACGAACAAACCCAAGGAATAAAAGAAGCAGAAACTGGACAATCTCGGCTAAAGAGACAGGCGATTTCATAGAAGAAGAGGTTCCTCCTTAATATCAATTCCGACAGGAGCTGAAGAATTCCGTACTAAAGATCACAGATGGAGAAGTTGAAGACACTTGAAATTTCCTAAGGAGCAGGAACTATTTTTTTTTTCCAAGAGGCGGACAACTTTTATATAAGTTAGATATATTTCATTTACGTTATATACAGATTTCTATTTAGCTTAAGCTGTACTAAGTTATTTTGCTATGTTATCTTTACCTTGTCATTTTAGCTGTTTTAAACTCGTGTTGTGTATCTTAATGTTTTTGTGTACATGCCGTGCATGAAGCAGGCAGCATCGAAGGCGTTGTTAAGCGACAAAACGTTTTGCCACGGCGATTGCCAAAATTCAAAAACAAAACAAGAGACCATGAGTGTCCATGAAGAGAAAGATGACGGTTCACAAACCGAAATAGCAGAAACAATTAGCAAATTGGAAAGACTTTTTGTTTGCCAAAATGAATTTTTCGAAAACACATTAAATAGTATGCAGGCAAGCATTGACAAGGCCTCCGCCCCAAAATTAAAACCGTCCGCAAAATTAGAACCATTTTCCGGGTACGAGAAAGAGGATGTCAATCGTTTCCTCGAGAAATATAACAACCGGTTGCAAGCTCGCGACGTCAGGTTGAGTTCAGAAGCAAAGGCCGCCGATTTAGCGAGCCATCTCAAAGGTCCGGCCGAAACATGGTATTTTTCCCTCGACCGGCCAACGAGAAATGATTTTGATGACCTCGTTAACGCCCTTAAGCGAAGGTTCTCGTCCGATGATTTTAAATGGCGTCTCCGGCAGTCACTGAGTTCGCGTAAACAGGGACTCAATGAATCCCTCGATTCATATATCGAATTCATCAACAGCACCTGCCAACGACTAGGCGTGCCACAACACGATCAAATGCATTATTTCGTACAAGGATTGCGGGATGATATCAAACGAGAAGTTCTTATGCACAAGCCACCGGATTATCAAACCGCTGAAAATTTAGCCAGGCTAAAAGTTTCCGTCGATAAAACGATCGACGAAAAACACAGCAAAGACCCGGAGAAAGAAATTCTATACAAGCTAATCGAAAAGTTGGTTCCACAGCCTGCTCAATCAACAGGCTCTGTGAAAGAACCAAAACCAGTTTCAGCTTTCCAGCCTGCGAGTGAATCAAAAAACGATTTATTCACAGAGTTTCGAAAGCTGCGAGCTGAACTCCGAGGTGAAATACAATCATTAAAGTCCGATTTTACTCGATTACAGCAACCCCAAGGGCCACAGTTTCCTCGTCAGTCTTCTTTTCCCCGTAGGGATAGAAATATTCAGGGTCCCCCTTTAAACCCCCGTGTTTCCCCTCCCCCATTTAAGGATGGTCGAACTGGGGATGGGAGACCCACGTGCTACCGATGTGGCGAGGTAGGCCACATTGCAAGATATTGCCACGCTGAACCTTTGGAAAAATACCATGAGCATCAAGCTCCTTTAAACTAAAACGTACTCCTTTATACCGAGACAATAGGGGAGTACAGAAAAGGGATCATATTCATTTAGTTACAAGCAATGTTTCGCAAGATAAATCAAGTCTCGACAAACCATGTCTAGAAGTTCCAGTCGGCCCGTTGATTAATTTTTCAGATTTAAATATAAAACCGGAGAAGAGTATAGTGCCAGAACGAGTTCACCCAGATTTAAAAGGAATTAATTTTAGTGCCCCATTGCTTACGAGCGAGGAAAAAGAAGATATTAAAGAAAACGTCGTCGCAAGAACAATTACAAGTTTAGATGTTACAAATACTTCCAAGGTTTCTCAAGCTGTTGTTGCGAGTTTATCGAGTAATGATACCCCGTTGATAAATTTTTCAGAAGTAAGTTTGGAGACGCAAGAGTCGTCATTTCAAGAGTTTTCAGGGGATCCAAAAAATTTTAATGTTTCAGACAATACCGAAATATCGCTTGGAAGTGAAGTTCAAGACAAAGACGACAACGCTACCGAAGAGTTAGTTGACCTATCAGTTGAGTTTGGGCACGATTTTCTTTCACCGTTAGATGATACTATTGAAATTAAGAGTTTTATTCATCCCGATCTTGAAGGCATAGATTTCTCCGTTCAGCCGACAATCCAAAGTGAAAATGAATTTGAAGAACATTCTCTTTTTGCCAGTGTTGCCACAAACGATAATATTTGCGTGGACATGCCATGTTTATACAAATATTATCAGTGTGAACAAGATGTCGAGATAAATCCCAGATTATGTGATGTTGATACCGATCATCAAACAATTGTGGGTTTTTTTTTTTATTTTTTATTTTTTATTTAACAATACACTTAAAGAAATAGAAATAAGTAAATAAACAAACTTAGATAAATAGATAAATAGATAACGAATAGCATTACTTACAATAATAATTTTTTTTAAAATTCCGTCTTGAACTTACAATGTACTTACAAATATGAATGAATAATTCTGTATACTAAACAATTGTGGTTGATATAGGGACGATTATGCTAATAATTTTCATCAAAGTCGGTCTTTATCTATCCACATTTAAATTACTAGTCGACAGCGTAACCGCTAAGACTATAAGTTTCTTCCTGCATTTTGACGATTATTTTCGCACTAAGAACCCAACTGACCTAAGTAACACGGATCTCAACTTTTTCAAATGGATATCTGCTTCATGCACTGCACGGTGCCACACAAACCCGATCAGACGAAAAAGTAAGTTGTGCTCGCATTGTAACTGCATGATCTATAATTTTTTCCTCTGTCAGAGACATTTGCAGTGTCGCCCCGAGGTGGAGACTTTCCGCGCGACACAGTAAAAAGCAAAAAAGTCTCGGATCGACGTATTTACCTGATTGAGCGCAACTTATGTTAATTTCGTTGCGTTTGTCAGCTTAAGCGTATTACTTATCATGAATGTCACACTTTTAATTCGAATGGGGACATTCGATCTAGATCGGGGGGGTAATGTCACAGGATGTTTTGCGAAATAATTGGGAAAAATAGAGTTTAATTGATCTTGATTTAGTGGCTTTTAACGTTTAGGCAATTAGTGCCGAGGTTTCTAGAAATCCACAATATATCGAAAATATCTATAAACATAAGATGATGATAATTGATTTAACATGTGAACCTAAGGTCACGGTTTTTGTAGCCACTGAACTGAGGTACAGCCAGCGCCCATTTCCGCGCACAAAAGTGTTTTTCTGTATTTAAGTTCTTTCTTTCTGATTTTTGTATGTTAGGAACAAGTTTAGGAATTTTCGTGATTTGTGAACGTGATTTGAATTTACCGATGATAGAATTAATGTATTTTCATCCGTCAAACATGGGACATCGTGTCTCAATCTTGACATTTCTTCTTTTAGAATTATTCTCTATTTCCCCGAAAAACCATTAGTAGCAAACCTCGGTGGATGTGTACTTCCTAATCAATTTAATTTATGAATCTTAATCTTAAACTAAGGAAAGATAACTTAAAATATGTACATGTTATTAAGCAGTTAAAAACACATATAAGCAAGATTGTACAACTAAGAAAGTAGAAGAAAGTCGATGTTGAGATTAGGAGAAAGTAAATTGTCAGTCAAGAAAGCTAGAAGAAGGCCCAGGACTGAAGAAACTAGATTGTGAGTATCTAAATAAAATAATCTGATCAAGTTAAAGCTTGAGTCTTGCTGCTGCGACAGTGGAGTACTTGCCATGAGCTAATCACCCCTTTATACAAAAGGAGCTCTGTCAGGAGGATTTTGCATATTTTTGGTCTAAACTGTTCTGAAATTAGTGGTAGGCAACTTAACCCATGAAAATCATTACCTTTGAACATCTAAAGGAAGATATAACCTTAATATATGGATAGAAATCTAACTACGGCTATAAAATATCGATTTTTTTGAAGACGTGCGGAAACAGCTTGAAAAGTTTAGCTAAACTTTTCAAGTTGTAATCCATTTCCATCGTAGCCATTTGCAGCTAAAGACGCCTGTTAACCGTTTTGGTGCTCTTTTATAGCAATTGTTAGTAAAAGTGGACTATTATTTTTTGGTTTCCTTCGACACAAATGTAAATTTTGGCAGTTCAAAAACTGTTAAGATTCGTGACAAAGCCCCTTTAAGGCACGGCTCAAACCTCCGTAATAGATTATAATAATCTATTACCGGATTATAATAATCTATTACTGGATTATAATAATCCATTACTGGATTATAATAATCATTAAGATTAATATTAATGCGATTAATATTAATCCGAGTTGTCCTGTACCATGTCGACAAGTGACAGGCTATATTCCGCGACAGTTTCGCAATAATGAAATGCGTGACCCCATGCCGTTAACCGTTTTGGTGCTCTTTTATAGCAATTGTTAGTAAAAGTGGACTATTATTTTTTGGTTTCCTTCGACACAAATGTAAATTTTGGCTGTTCAAAAACTGTTAAGATTCGTGACAAAGCCCCTTTAAGGCACGGCTCAAACCTCCGTAATAGATTATAATAATCTATTACCGGATTATAATAATCTATTACTGGATTATAATAATCCATTACTGGATTATAATAATCATTAAGATTAATATTAATGCGATTAATATTAATCCGAGTTGTCCTGTACCATGTCGACAAGTGACAGGCTATATTCCGCGACAGTTTCGCAATAATGAAATGCGTGACCCCATGCGAGCCATGGGAGTCATGCGAACAAGAAGTCCCCAATCCCAATAAAAAGGCTAACCGCAAGCTAACTAAACTATCTGTAGGCTAACTGGAGTGCTTTGTAGGCTAAGCAATGTGTTATTTAGGCTAACCAATGTGTTAGTTAGGCTAACCGGAATGCCTCACATGACTCGGAAGCCACGTGAACCGTGCAAGCAAGAAATCCCTTATCCCAATATGAACGCTCCGCAAGCTACCCAAGCTAACTGTAGGCTAACCGGAGTGCTATTTACATGATTTAGTCTAACCAATGTGTTTTCAAGTGCCTCGCAGGTCTGCCTCGCATGGCTCGCTGGCTCGCACATTGTGCAACAGACAAAGGTTCTGCCATCGTGTATCGGTACACAAGAGCCGACACAAAAAACCAAACAATACAGTGAAAATACAATGGTTATTCCCTTGTGCACCGGTACACGAGGACACAGCCGAGACAAAAGTCAAACCGGATCAACTCAGATCGCTGATTTAAATAAGAATAGTAACTATTCAAGAACGAGGAAATAAACAATAGCTGCTTTTCTTATTTAAATAAAGGATCCGAGCACGGCGTTGATCCGGTCTGACCGTGGGATGGGACGCAATTTTTGCCGCGAGGAAACACAAATAATAAATCATTTTAAACTTACCACTCGTCCTCCTGAGGCGTAATGCATTGTCTTCTGAGGTTTTTAATATTCAAAGCTCTTAAGAGAAGCAAAAGTGTAGCAGCTCCCAGAGATTCAGAAGGATCAAGTCGTCGGCCTGCCCGTTCGATTCGCTCTACGTTGGAAGAGAAATGTTGCGTGACAACAATGTCCCAACATTCTCGGCAAGCACACATGCTGGGGTATTAGCTCCGCCATCTTTGCCACGATAGCTCATACTGGAGCAATGTTTTACCTTCATCAGAGCTTGGATTGTTGTTCTTGGTCAAATTATGAGGAATATAACTGGTTCTTTCCCTCGCCACCTCTCGAAATGTTCTCGGCGATTAAAAAGTGAGCCAAGGGGTGAAGGGCGGCATTTAAGATTCGAAACTCAGTACTGAGTCAGTGTACGGGCGATGGGTCAGGCTTTACAAAGAAAGTTTGCCCGAAGCACACAGTATAATAGTAAGTTATTTAACTGTAATATGAAATACCCTGTGATGCGTTTATTTTTGGCGCATCAGATTAAACATTGCAATGATGTAATACTAATTTTGTAAGTTTAGGATAAAAAGTGAGTGTTGGTGGCCCTTTGTTCCTCGCGTGACAGAAGGTACATGTTGTCTCGGCTGCATTCCCAGGGGCGTAGCCAGGATTTTCCAAAGGGGAGGGGGGTGGGGGGGGGCACACTATGTCACACCCAGGGTACTTACATAGTCCACCTGATTTATAAGGTTTGTATGTTGTAAGACTGCATTAAAATCCCACAACAAAAACGCATTATCTGCAGTTTCACTTTGAGAACTTGAAACCTGACTGAAGTTGGCAAGCGAGAGAAATTTGGCTAATGAATTTATTTATGAGCAGGGATCCCGCATGACCTTAACAGGTGTGTTTGAAACATGAAATGGCAAAAAGATATTAAAGATGAGACCCAGATTTATATAGGTATGTTCTTAATCCCGAAACAAAATGCAACTTTAATTCAGCTACAAAAAAACAATAAATTTCATTTTCAGTGGATGAATGAAGTTCTAAAGAGGAATAATGTATTTGGGGTGAAAAGTCTAAAATATTTGTCTTTAGAACAGCTGTTCACTTTCTTACCAAATTTTGATATCTTGGTCACTACAGTAAAAAACCAATGAAAATTTAAGGACGTAACAGTGGACAGAAACCGTCAAGTCAGTATTAAGGTTCAAAAACTTGTAGAAACTTTTTGTATACTCATTTTAAAATATGATTGCAATGATAGCCGATATTTTTTTAGACTGCTTTTCAGTGCAAAAAACTAACACTGTCTTATTTGTATAATTGTATATGGTTGACTTTTTGTGTTGATTGACTGCATTAAAGTGCTACTATGATCAAATTTTCACCCCTTGCTGAATTTAAGGCACATTTTAGGCATATCACAGAGAACTCCGCAAATGTTCAGGAGATATATAACCTTTGAAAATGTGTAAAACATGCAAATTAGGGGACTGATGACATCATTTACTCAACTCAATTTTTAGTCATGCAAAAATAGGGTTATCTTGGGCAATTTACTGCAGAGACCAATGAAACTTGGCAGACTAATAGTTCTACAGGTGACACACTAACAGTTCCAATAAAATTCTGTTACCATGGCAACTGATTCTGTCTAGTACCCATCAACCTGTTTCCAATATTTTAGTAATTTTCAGCGCAGAAAAATGAAACCAGGCCAAGACATCTACCAAACCCATTTATATGTTTGCAAGATCATGCTTATGAGACATCATTGGCAAATATCAAAATGGAATGCCAAAATTGGCCAGAAAAGCTTTTAGCATGGGGGTTCTGGAGCCCAGTGTGTTGCCATGGTAACCAAATTGTAAAGCTCATATTGTGTAACACCACTATATGCACTACTACAAAGAATGAAACATTTCTTATACAAATTGGTTGAGATATTTCTTCATCTTTCATCAAAATGTGGTTTGGTTTCTGACATCATTTTGCTTATTTGCATATTTAAAACCTTGAATATCTCTGGAAAGAAGAGATATTTGAAAAAAAGGAAGAGGCATTTCTTTAAAGTTTTCTCATGCAGACTACTTGTTCACTCCAATTCATGCGAACACAATGAACAGTGTGCGGAGAGATTTTAAAGTAATTAAAACACTACAAACAAAATTAAACCAGTTTTATTAAATACTTAATAGGGATCGTGTGGTTTATTTTTCATTCTCATTACTTTTTGGCCCAATGTCATGTTGATATCGGCCGGTCGGGTATGATATCATCAAAACAGATAACGATCATACAGGGTTTCGAGTAGTTCCTGCTTATAGTGGTATATTAGGGACCTTAAGCATTGACGACGGCAACGCCAAGGACAACGCCTAGTGAAAATGAATTTATATTTCACTGGAGAATCTTGGGATTATCCAGATGCATTTGATGTATCTATTGGTTCAGGAAGTAGCTCCAGCTGAATATGTAAAGAGAGCGTTATTAATAAAAACTCAACAATTCTCCACAATACTCAGAATTTGGTCATTTCATGTTGTTGTTTTGCAGAGAACGACCAAGAACTGTACCAAGATTCAAAATGCATGTGCGGAGCTATTTTTGTGGTCATTAGGCCTTTTGTTTAGTAACGTTCTCATTCACATTGCCGTCGTAGTTTTAAGCTCCCTAATGCCTCAATAGCTGCGAATGAGAAGGTTTCACACTTAAAGCTTGCGGACTAAGAACACTTCACTTCGATATAACTGTTTGTGTGAGACCCTGCGAGAGATGCTACCCGACCCGAATGAGTGAAAACTAAAACAATAACAGAGCATCATCGTCATCGCCATTACCATCATCATCATCATCATCGCTATCGCCTGCCTCCGTCTAGCTTGTGCAAAACGTTAGTCTCTAATTATTTATCAGGCATAACGTAAAGGGTTCATAAAATAGTTTAGGTTTGTTTAAGATCATTCGTAAGTGATATTTTTATGTCTACTTTTGTACAGGAACCTCATCATCATCATCATCATAATCATCATCATCATTATAATCAACAACAACAACGATAACAGGAAAAAACCTTAACGGTATACTTAAATGATAAAAATATCTTGACTGGTTAATCGTTACTCAAGCCGTTATCCTATAATTACTTCGACCCTTTGAACGTCTAAGATATAATAAACGTTACTTATATTTTCCCTTGTCCTGGGACCATCTTTACGGTCGAATTCGGTCACTAGCGTCTTATTTCAATTTTTGCTAACGCAATTAATTAAGTAGTCTTAATACAGTATAAATCGGTTAAAAAAATCGACTTTCCTCATACTTTGCCAGTTTGAAGGCCTAGGAATGAAACTGACAGATGTAAAAAAATATTACATATTTATTCCATTGCTGCGGGTCACATGTTTAGTTGCTCATTTCAAAGGTGCCGAATTGTAATTTTGTCGAACTTCGATCGATGTTCCTAAAAGGTTGCTGGTAGATCCAACACATTTTAAACCATAAGCCTAAACATCAATGACTGCCTGGACTTTCTTTGGTTACAATATCAGAACACTTGAAACACTACCAGTCAGCATGCATGTTGCCTTGCTGGATTTGAGTCATTGTATACATTTGTTAAATAAGAAGTGTGTCTTCTCAATCGAGGCTCAGTTCGCTTAGAAATAACCAGAAATAAATATAGTTACTATATGTTGACCAAAGAGGAGTTAATATATGCAATTTAAATTTGCAAAGATTCACAGCGATGTAAAGGTCTGTGTAGTGTGAAGTGGAAAATTTCGGATCCTCGAAAAGAGAAATCTGAGTTTCCGGCACGATGACCGTTTTTCATGGTTTTCTTTGAGTTACATACCTAGGCCTTGACAACGTATGAGCAAAATCGTTTCTTTTTTTTACCTTTAGAATTTTCTTGGAGTTTTACTGCAAGCACCATTCATTTAAGTAAGCCAAGTGTTCCTTCAAGGCATTGTTTCACCTCTTTATGACCAAACAATTTAGCACATCCAGCCGGTGTAAGCCCATCTTTGTCGACTGCATTCACCTCTGCTCCATTATTCATCAACAGACAAACAATCACCATGTGACCAGAGGCCGCAGACACATGCAGCGGTGTGTATCCATTAGCATCATGCGCAATGACATCACTTCCTGCATCAATCAATACCCGTACGGTTTTTGTCTTACCAAGTGCAGCTCAGTGCAGCGGCTGTGTGAAGAGCAGTTCCCCCTTCAGAATCTCTTGCCTTGACATCAGCTCCGTGTTCTGCAAGCATAGAAACCATGTGCACATCACTGAATGCCGAAGCCAGGTGTAGAGGAGTGCTTCCTTCCCTGTCTCTGGCCTCAGCATTTGCTCCACGTTCAAGGAGTAGACAAGCAGCGGGCTTCTGATCAAACACTGAGCAGATGTGCAGTGGTGTGCAGCCTCTACTGTCTCTAGCCTCGAGATTGCTGCAGAAACAAAACAGTAATCATTTTACACCATCAGAACAAAAGTTGCTGTCTGGAAATCGTATTTCCTCGAAGAAGCGCACGGGTGCTCATTTATAATTTCAGCCTGAAAAGGTTGGGCGGTCTTATTGTTATTGCTCTTTAGGGAAAGCGGGTGGGCCCTTGATTGGTTGAGCGTCGAGCGTATTCTAGGAGATACCGTATACTAAATCCTTCAGAAAATGTACAGGAGAACCTTCACTTTTCCACTTCCCGCTTTTTAACGGTAACATTTCAATGACTCAAGGACTTATAAAAAACAAGGGGTGTCTCTGTGCATTAAATCTTCCCAGACCGAGGAGGAGGGAGATGGACTCACAAAGGAACGATATTGACCATGTGCCGCAATACGAAAGAAAGGCCTTAGTCCATGTTACCTATGCAGTCCACGAACAGGTTACGCAGCACATCCGAACACCTTACGTCCAAAACTGGGCAACAGGAACCCTTCGAACAAAAAAGGAAAAAATAAATTCAAATCCTACCTCCCGTAGTCAATCAATACTGAGGCGGCTTCTTTGTTTCCTGAACAGCAAGCTACATGTAAAGGAGTGCTGTCTTTGTAATCTACAGCTTCCGGGTCACTGCCATGCTTCAATAGCACTTTTGCCTTCCACCCATTTCTCTTCTGAAGAACTGCAAGATGACGAGGCGTGCTACCTAGTTCGTCTACAGCATCAATTTGCCCTCCATGCTGAATAACTTGCTCCAAGACTCTGCTTGATCCAAAACGGCTAGCCATGTGCAGGCACGTTCTTCCCTGTAAATTAGTGGCATTAACATGATCATCGCTCCCTTCTTTAATTAGGGCCTCAGCAATGTAGTCGCTACGCTGAGTAACGGCTATGTGAAGTGGTGTGTTTCCTTGTTTATCTTGACGATGAACACTCGCCCCGCCCCTCAAAAATGGCCCTTGCTTGGTTTACTAGGATTTTAGCCCGGGGGGGGGGGGGGGGGTACTTGACAGAATCTCGGGTAGGGAGGTGCGGCCCGGCCGCCCAAACCCTGACCCTGTTTAAGACACGAATCTCTGATTTTCCTACCCTGTTTAAGACAGAATACCAATTTTTGATACCCTGTCTAAGACATTTGTTGTAGCATAACCAATCAGGAATTAAGCTTGGTATCAATACCGAAGTCAATGGAAGTCAACACTAAGGAAGAACTTGTACAAATTCTGCTTGTGGCTAAGTTCCTATGAAATAAACATATTTGCTTATCCTGTTTAAGGCGTTGGTCCATGTAAAGATACCCCGTTTAAGACAAAAAGGGGCGAAATAGATACCCCACTCAAGACAAAAATCCTGAAAACCATACCCTGTCGGGCCGCACGTCCCCGTTAAGCCCTTATAAGGGAGTGCCCCCCCCCCCCGGGGATTTTAGTGTGCGCAGCTCGATGAAGCGGTGTACAACCATGCACATTGACCGCATTAACATTTGCACCATTTTGCATTATTAGTTTCAGTAGTCTTAACGGGCGGAAAATGGCAAGATGAAGGGCGGTGTTGCCATTTTTATCTGATACACGTACATCACTTTCATGCTCTAATAACACCTCGATCGTACCTCTTCCTTCAGGGTTGTCGTTGCTTGATGCAGTACAGCTTAGCAAAAATGGTGTTTGACCTCTGTGGTTAACAGCAGACACGTCCGCTCCTCTGGCTACAAGAAGTTCTGTCATTGTCGCATTTCCAGACGCCGCTGCCCTGGGTAAGGGAGTTTCTCCATTCTTGTCTCTTGTTTCAATGTTTAATCCTTGCTGTAAGAGATAGTCCAGCAGTGTAGGTTCACATGCGTGTGCTGCAGCAAAGTGAAGAACGGTGCCACCATGTAAATCGACAGCGAGCAAGTCACCTCCGCTGTCGAGATAAATTTGTAGAAAGCCCCCAGTATTATAGCAAGGATGTTTGTTCAACTCTCCAAGCACTGTTTCTCCAGAAAAGTCTCTGGCATTAACGTCGCACCCATGAGGAATAACAGATTCGCTCAACTCTATCCTTTCCATTTTTGCTGCCAGATGAAGAAGACTTCTTCCTTTTTTGTCAACAGCTGTGATGTCGCTCCCATTTTGCAACAAAATCTCGACAACTCGGCCATCAAATGTCCACATCAGCCGATGCGTTAACACAGCCAAGTGCAAAGGCAGCCAGCCTCTGTTGTCTGCTAAATGAACGTCAGCACCGTTTTGAATCAACAAATCAACGCTGTAGCCTCCATAAGCAGCTGCATGGAGAGGGGTATGATTTTCCTTGTCCATGATGCTCTCACATCTGCACCTTGCTGAAGTAACAACTCCATACCATCTGTGTTACCAGATGCCGCAAAAT
Organism: Meandrina meandrites; assembly: GCA_963693305.1. Taxonomy (NCBI): domain Eukaryota; kingdom Metazoa; phylum Cnidaria; class Anthozoa; order Scleractinia; family Meandrinidae; genus Meandrina; species Meandrina meandrites. The sequence goes on from OY855904.1 coordinate 21,387,053, forward strand.
GCAGTGGCGTCTCTCCGTTTTCGTCTTGAAAAGTAACACAAGCTCCATAGTGAAAAAGGAGGTCACAGAATTCCCTCGTGCTATGAGGTGAATCCCTCCACGTATCATGCTTTGGTAGGTGTAAATAATGAAGAGCTGACCTCCCATGCCGATCAGTGGCATTAACAGAGCTCCCATTTTTAGTAATGTTTGGACCAAGATGATCGCCTCATGGTCTTCCCAGTTTAAATTCTCAACAGCAATTATTAGAGGACTCTTTCCATATTTGTCTTTTGCCTGAACGTTGCTTCCCTTTTGAATTAGTAACTTAACAATGGAACAACAACCAGACGCTGCTGCCACAGCAAGGGGTGTTCGACCCAATGAATCTGTGTCTTCCAAGTCAACACCGTGTTCTAACAACACCTGCGCTGCGTGTAGACTCTTTGAACCTGCAGCCACATGTAATGGAGTCATCTCACCTTGATCAGTTTTTACAGTGGGATCAGCACTCGGGGGGGGTACTCCCCTAAATTTCGGATAGGGGTGTGCCGCGAACGTTCTCAAACCCTGACCCTATTTAAGGATAAAGAAAACGAAAATTAATACCCTTTCTAAGGCCCAAACCTGAAAATTGACACCCTATTCAAGGGGAAGAGAAGCATTGCGTGACGACTCAAATAACGGCTAACCGCGCACGGCAAAGCTCAAATCTTTCAAAATCGCTTCAGTTTTAACAGACCATTTTTTTTTCGTTTAGCTGGGCGTTTATTTGAGCTGATAGAATTTAGGTACCCTATCTAAGGATCACACCGGGAACACAATGCCAAAAGGAACAAAAGTGATACCCTATTTAAGGACCGAGAACCTCAAAAAACATACCCTATCCCGCGGCACATACCTATATAGCCCATATATGGGAGTACCCCCCCCCCCCCCGGGGATCAACACCGTACTGAAGTAACATCTCAGCAAGTTTACCGTTGTTGTTTTGAGCAGCACAGTGAAGGGGAGAATACGAATCCACGTTTTTAACATTTGCGTCACATCCAAGTTCAAGAAAAAACTCAGCCGCTTTCTCGACATTCGCCTGAGCCGTTATCAGAAGAGGCGTTTCACGCCTGTAATTCTTGGCATTGACATCAGCACCAAACTCAAGTAGGGGCTTGACGATTTCCATCACTGTACGAGGACGTGTTCTGGAATGAAGAACAGAAGCAAGGGCTGTGTCCCCGGACATATTCTTGACATTTACATTCACGCCCTTTTTTAAAAGAATCATTACCGAGTCAAGATCTCCACGACTAGCTGCTGATATTAGTAAAGTCTGGTCACCTTCAAATTTGTCAAAATCCCTGTTACCTTCAAAGCGATTCTTCTCGGCAAGTAGTTCAACAATATCAAACAGACTGTTCCTTGCCGCAAGTTCAAGTGGTGAAAGAGAAACACCAGCCGGCCTTGCAGTATCCGCTCCTCGCTCTATCAAAAGTTTAGCGACTTCACCTTTTCCTCTTTCTAACGCCCAGTACAAAGGGGGGATGCCCTTTCCTGGCCTGCCACTGGGATATAAATCATTATCGCAATCATAATCGCTATGATTATCGTCATCATCCTCATCAATTGATACGGGGAATACGAAATACTGTTCATCAGTGCGATCATCATCAATCTCGCTGTTGTCACGGTGAGAACAATTTGTGTCAGTTGTACCATTGATGTTAGCTCCTTGATCCAAGAGAAGGGTCACCGTTTCACATTGCCCAGCTCTTACAGCTGTCATCAGAGCTGTTTCGTCATCGTCTGTGATTCCATCTACAGGTATACCATTGTCGAGGAGAATTTGTAACACATCCAGAAAACTATGCTCAGCAGCTAGACTCAATAAATTAGCATTGAGAAACTTTGAAACATTTTCCTCTTCGGTGTATTGAAAATTAGTTCCTCTTTCAATTAAAACCTTGGCAGTAGCGGCATGGCCACCCTTTAAAGCAGACCAAAGAGGTGGGTAAGTTTGTGCTGAGCTGGAACTGGCACGTGCGTTGACATCAGCACCATGATCTAATAGAAAGTTGACTGTGTCTGTCTGACCCTTCTCAGCAGCAAAATGTAACGGTGTATGTTGGTAAAGGTCTTCTGCATGAATGTCAGCACCCTGCTCAGTAAAAAGACTAACCAATTCCAGGCTAGACGCCAAATGGAGAACTGTTTCTTGTTCATATGTTCTTGCAAATAAATTGCTCCCTTTTTCAAGAAGAAATTTCACTACACTTGTGTGTTCGCCTGAAGCAGCATAATGTATAGGCATGACATAAAGGGAAGCATGTGCATTCAAATCTCCTCCATTCTCAAATAAGAAACGAATGGCTTCTAGATGCCCCCCTCCTGCAGCTAACATGACCGGAGTGACACCTTTCCGATCGACTTGGTTTACATTAGCACCATGCTCTAGTAAAAGCCTGATAATATCTGCGTGGCCATTTTTTGCAGCCAGATGTACTGCTGATTTGCCCTCGCAGTTGCCTTCCAGTACATCTGCTCCAAAATCTATTAAACGCAGTATATTTCTAATTTTACCACCCCGAACAGCATGGTGAAATGGAGTGAAACCGTGCTCATCCCGAGTCTTTAGAGAGGCACCGTTTTCAATAAGAAATTCCACAACATCTTTTTCATTATATCTGGCTGCTAGCATAAGAGGCGTTTCTTTACATTCTCCGTTAGGTGACGCAGAATTAACACACTCTTCTTCATTAAATCTGGCTGCGAATACAAGGGGCGTTTCTTTACATTCTCCGTCAGGTGACGCAGAATTAACACACTCGCCACAATCAAGTAACCTACGAAGGTGCACGGACTGTCCCTTTGCTGCAGCCAGGTGTAGAAGAGATCGAGACTGGAACTGCGTAAGAATGGTTTCAATAAGTTCCCTTATCTGCTTGTACTTTGGAGAGTCTTGCTGGCTCAAGGCAGTCAAAATAGATTTACCTCCAATGTGAGATGCGTTGGGACCAATCTTGATGCTCAAAGCTATGGCACTGTCAAGTTTGTCTGGACTACAGCGTAAGATTGACTTGACAGTCTCTTCATCTCCTTCAACGCAGGCTGATTGTAGATAACTCTGACCGGTTTCTTTCTTCGGCGTGGTCAATACATTAAAAGCCAAACGCTTCATGGACAGCTAAAATACAGCAAAAACGCGAGTCATGTTTTAAGCAGCATTGAAACAGAAAGGAACACAGCAAAAAAAGCATGTGTAAAAGTTACTCTTTTTCTGAGTAAAAGGGTTATTTTACTCAATATGTTGAGTCAGGGTTACTCAAAATGTGAATAAGACTTTTAACCCGACGTGAAAACAACTCTTTATTTTGAGTAAATCGATTGTGAGTCATATTTACTTAAACTTGACATGATTCCTCAGAAATAAAACTGTCCGATCGATTTTTTTAAAACTTTCGCAGAATGTTCCCTACCAAGCACTGTTTGGAAAAATACAATAAAAAAGATAGGTCACCATGCTCGCTAGAGAGATTTAATGGGCCAGACTTACTTTATTTATGCCTGTTCTGGTACTAATCGCGCGCGTCATTTTATCCGTCCACATTACATTTTACGGTAGCTAGAAGCAAAGTTGGTGGTGCCAAGTTTCAAGGACACTGCTTCAATATTTCCAAAGATATTTTTTATTCAGTATTTTACCATTTTTCAGTTGCAAATCTTATGACGTCATCACTGATCTAATTTGCATAATACAAAAATGACAATATCTCAAAAACGAAAAAAGATATTTCGAAAAGGAAAACGCCATTCTTCTGTATTTTGAAAGGCCTTTCAAATAAGCAGAAAATATTTTTCGTGTCATATACACTTTAAGTAATATTTAAGAAAAAACTCGATAGGCAGAAAGTCACTAGCATAAGGAACAATGCTATATATATCTTATGGAAAAATTCAAACAAATCCAAACAACATTGAATAAAAACGTTCCTCGCATCGTTGTTTTCAAGGTCATAATTTGCGTCCTCGAGTAACAATTTTGTGCACGCATTCAGCTATATCTTTTTTCTCCCCGATGAAATTTTTTTAAAATTGTACAGCTCAAAGAGGACAATTTGCACATCAAAATTCTGCAATAAAAAATATAGGTCACCGTGCTTTTTTACGAGAAAATGACGATATATCTCTCTCTCGAGCCAAGCCGTATAGAAAAAAGCCGCCATTTTGTTCATTTGCGCGCGCTAATCACGCGTAAAATTCTGCGCAGAAGGAATGCGCAATGCAATACTGAGGAATCACCTTAAGAGTAACATCCTACTCAGCTGAATGAGTAACTGCTTTTCGCTCCACTCAAAACAAGAGTTAACTTTTCTTCTCGACAGAATGAGTTGAAACAACCTTTAATTTTGAGCAAATCTAGCATCACTCATATTTACTCAAAAAGTTCATCTCTTAACTATTCCAAGTTATTTTACTCAAAATATGGGTAATCTTTTTAAAACTTGATGTAATGCGGACTAAAACGTACTCTATTTTTGAGTACTGCTTTGCTGAGTATATTGCCACCCGTATTTTTGCGTAGTTGTTAGGTATACTCAAACGGATGAACAGTTGTTTGACTAAATAATTTAAAACCCTTCGCAGCTGGGTCATCTGGGTCGTCCGATCACCCAACACTTATTCCATCTCCCAACTGCCACAGAATCTTTCGAATTTCTGCGCTGCACTCCTGACATGAGTCAACTCAAAGTTTCAAGCACAAGCTTATGTAGAGTAATTTTAGCCGGCATATCCAAATAGACGGCAGCAAATATTCTTTTCAGGGATACGCGATTTTTGATTTTTCAGGTCTGTCAGGTGAAGTTATCTAAAAAGCGCACACAGTAATCCGAGAGTCAATCCGAGAAAGGTTTTTGGGTTCTATCTGAGAGAAAGGTAGTGTCTTATTTGATATTTCGTTGCACTGCAGCATCATTCTTGAGCTTCATGGCACGATGGCACTCATATGGCACTGGATACGAATTGATCATGCGCAATTCCAGTTCTCCCATAGTCCCTTTCGGTCGTGCGCACTTTTGGTACATTAACATTCACCATCGATACACATGTATCACCGCTAACTTGGTATACCTCATGTAATAAATGTTACATGGGGAAGCCGGCAGACACTTGGGCGACAGGTTTCGCGAACATTTGCGCTCAACATCAGCAAACACAGAACTTCCCGTTGGACGCCATTTTAGTTCGCCGGCACTCCCCTAATGATATGCTGGTATCAGTGATCCTCACTGGCTTCCGTGACGCCATCGAAAGGAAGAGAGCGGAAGCTAGGCTCATTTTCGGCCACAGCACTCTACATCCACGTGGACTGTACACAGATTTTAGCTACATTTAAACTGTGTGCTATACACTTAATGTTTGAGCGCGCAAAAATGTTACCGTTTTACATTTAAATTTAACTTAAAATTTAAATGTATCGCGTGCAAGCATTAGTTCCTGTACAATCCTTTGATGAAGAGGCAGAATCCTCGAAACGTCTGGAATTTATAGTTGTATCAGGCGCTTAAAGCAATTATTTATTTTTACAAAATACTATTGTAGGTTATTTCAAGGAACGAGTACTTGGAATGTGTAGCGGTTGTGTGTGAGGTGCATGTAGCTTTTACCCGCTTCTTTTGAAATCCAAAGCGTAATCTTGCATTTCAAAAACTTCTTTCGCCACTAAGTAGTTTATGGAAACTTTTCAACGGATCACAGATCGCACGGGTCGATCGGTACGGTTTCTTCTGCTGCTCAACTCTCATCGAGTCAAGGCTGTCTGAGTGGACAGACCATTAGAAATAATTAGAGAGGGGGAGGGGGGCGTACTTTTCCCAAAAAAATTCCTTCAAGCGGTTGCGCCTTAAAAAAAATATTCGTGCAAACGAGAAAAAAAAATCCTGCAGATGAGTAGGACAAAAAAAAAATTCCTGCACCGAAAATTGCCCCCTCCCCCCCCACTCTCTCTGGTTATTTCTAATGGTCTGTCCCTTACAGACCGGTCTACGGAGCACCCATACGGACCCCCTCCACAGGCCACCCCCAAAAATAACATAAAAATTATCAACATTGTCGGCCCATTGTCACGCGGGTTTATGAAATCCTCCCAGGCTACACAAAATACACACAGCCGAATACAACCTCGCTCTCTCCTGCCTCATAGCAGCCTTGGGTGAACAGTAAGAATTAAGAATTAGCCATGTTCTAAACGAGCAGGGGACTGGGTACGAGCATATTTTCTCTTCGGTACAAACATTCAATATCAATTGAATTGACAAATAGGGCACGTCATCTGAAAGAGCATCCAAAAATGAGTAAATTCACCAAATTTGACGGTTATTGGTCTAAACCCAAAGGCATGGTACACTTAGTATGGATTGGAGGGACTGGCGTCCTCCAATTCATACTAAGCTCTCTTATTTTAAAAGTGTACCATGCCTTTGCGTTTAAACCAATAACCATCACATTTGGTGAATTCACTAATTTTTGGATGCTCTTTCAGATGACGTGCCCCATTTTCAATTCAAGCGATATTGAATGTTCGCACCAAGAAAAAATATGTTCGTACCCAGTCCCAAGCTCGTTTAGAACATGGCCAATTGTTGAATATTAGAGTTAATTTAATATCGAAACGTTAGCGGTCTTTAAAAACACCCGGCTTTCTGTGCATTGCCACAGCGAAGGAAATGGCGATATGTAACTGATGAATATACCTTGTGCCCCAGCCTGAAGTGAACACAGGGTTTAGCGCCCTAGTGAACCCAAGTGCGTTAATTCACTTAAGCGTAAACGGTCGCCGGCACGAGTAGCTCATCCAGCCGGTAAGTCAAAACTTTAAGCTTACCGTATTTTCTAAATTAAACGCCGGCCTCGTATAAACGCCTGGTAATAACGGCTTTTTTTTTAAATAAACGCCGGGGGCGTTTAATCGAGGCCCCGGCATTTATTTGCATTCAAACCAACAAGTTGATTTTCTCATATTAAATGGTACTACTGCAACATACTAGTACGTACACTATGGTATTTTGATAATCTTTCAAACATTTATGCGGAACTTAACACTTTGTACCCATACTTGCTCCTACTTTTTAGATATTCTTTGCGTTTTGTTTGCAGCATATCCTGATTGCAACATTCATTTGCTGTATATAATACTGTAATTTTTGGAAATAATCATCCTCAAAGACTCAGGGACAGTTTGCCAGGGCGGTACCAAGGGGAAACCCGTTCTGCGTTGAGAAACTGCCCTAGGTCTGGGAGGATGGGTGATAAAAGATCAATCTGAAAAAAAAAAAATTCAGAAAATTGCACTTCATGAATAAACGCCGGGCCTCGATTTAACGCCGGCTTCAAATTAACGCTGGGTCCACAAGGCCAATTTTGAAATAAACGCTGGGGGCGTTTAATTGAGAAAATACGGTATTTATAATTTTTATGTTATTTTTGGGGGTGGTCCGTGGAGGGGGTCCGTAGGGGTGGTCCGTAGACCGGTCTGTAAGCAGTCAACGGACCCGGTTCGTAGTGGCGGTCCACTTCCGGGGGTCAGTGTTTTTGGGTCACCCAGCTGTTAGGCTCGATTTCCAGCCGCTTTTTCGGGAAAATGAGCCCGCGGTCATCACTCTCGGGGAGGAAAGACCGAACACGAGAGGACGGCGGAAATCGAGCCTACCCAGCTATCTCAGCTGAAGTAGCGAACTTCACTGTAAATCAACAAAAATCAAAGTGTAAACAAATCCGTGGAACGACCAAGTACGTCATCCGAGCCAAACTCGTTCCCTGGCTCTGGAACCACTGTTTTGCCTTAAAGGGCACTTAAGACGGCAAAGAGTCCGATTTCTCTCTCTTTGACATCAGTATTTTTTGGCGTTTCGAAAGTAGACATAATGAGCTACCAAAAACAGCAAAAAATGTTTTTACTTCATAGGCACTTTAAATCAATAATATGAATTCCAACTGACTAATCACAGCGCGCCCAATTACTCGAACATTATACAATGACCCGTGTTAAATAAAGTATCGAATAATTTCCCGACCCTGTTGCGTTCGCCGTCACAAGATTAATTTCCAACATAGAGGAAAACCCTGACGTACTTTTGTTTCTTGATGCTCAGCGAATGATCTGGCCAAACTGCGTTAGAATCCGCCCACTCTACATACCCGATTATTAACTATGATTCATTCAAAGAGATCGTATTCTCGCGAAAAACCGATTGCGACTTTTTGCCATTTGAAGATTTGCAAGCACGTAACGCCCTTTTATCAACAGAATATGCCGCCGGTCAATGAAATGATGGCACACCCCTTCCGTTCACAGCGAGCGAAATAGTCTGAAATGTCATCCGTCCTCTCTTCCTTACCCCCCAGAGGAGGGGCGCGGGCGAGAAGGACGTCTGAATTCCCAGCGTAATAATGCCGTCCCGTGACGTCATGGACTTTTGCGAAAATGGTAAGTAACTTTTGATTGGTGCAGATTAAAAAGGCATTGTTTTATGCTGTTGGTGAAATAGATTACTGTTTCTGATTGGCTATGCGGCCTTCGTGTTTACTTCAATTCAGACGCAAAACATGTCAACAGATTTGCGCGTGAGATTTCAAATCTAAAATTTAAAACATGTGTTGCCAGAACGTAAAATAACGAACAAGGGAGGCGAAACATAACCATCGAGCTCAGGAGACAAAACGCTCGATCAAATAAATGCAAGATGCATAACACTTTCAACACAGAATGTCTCTCTAAAAACAACTTTTAGCTTTCTCAAAGTAAAGCTACAATTAACAGTCTCTGGCGAAGCCAGGCAAAGATATATAAGTCACGCGTGATAAGATCAATACATCTTGCCCGGCATCACGTACAAATGTTATTAAATGCAAGTAATCAATATTTTCACGGAATATTTCAGACCTTGCCCTTACAGAGCGAACACTTCGAGAGCTTAAAGCATATCTTGCAAATAGAAACGAGCCAAAAGAAACTGCAATAGCGAAACATGTGGCAAATTGTAGAGCGAGAGGTGTCAAACTCTACAAACAGGAAACCGTTCAGACCTATGACCTCTAGAGCTAGACATTTCACATTTTCAAGGCCACAGTCTATTCAACTTACTGCCCCCAGATATTACTGCATATAGTGCCCGCCCTGGGATATAGTGTCCTTCAGAAACAAGTGAAACAAAAAGGTTGAAAGACCGAATTTAATATAATACGGCAAATCTAGACAAATACGAGTTTTCTAAGCGATCGGCAGCTTTCTTATCTCCATTTCCACGGGAAACGATGAACTCCCTCAGAAGTCGATTCAAGAAGTTGGTTGATCGAACTTGGCGGCACGCACACAAAACACAAACCACTTGGGTAACTAGCACGCTTTCTCCGTGACTGATGGCATGGATATTTTCACAACTGGCAAATTATGCAAAATTGCATAAATTACTCAGTGACGTCACGGGACGGCATTATAACGCTGGGACCCTCCTCTGGGGGCTAAGGAAGAGAGGACGGATGACATTTCAGACTACGAGCGAAACGACCTTCGCGGGAATTCAAAGGCAATAATACCTCATATTAGTGTGACAGTCATTTACGTTCTCCTTATTGAACTTGAGCGTGCAAGAGAAATGGAAAAACCAAGAAAAATATCCAGGGGAAGAGTACAGAAAATGAAGTAGCTATGGGTAGATCGATCACTGTCGGCCAAGTTTTTCTTCTTGCTTTTGGCAAATTCAGCTTTTGTCTTCTTCTTCGGTAGGGGGTAGCCTGTGCACAAGTCCTCGCTTCGATTGTTATCAGTGTCCAAGCACTTTTCTCTATTTTTTGTTTTAAACTCGTTTCACGAACCCAATAAGGTCAATGAAGAGAAACGAAGAGCGATAAACGAAGGGCAATATAGAGAATAGAAGGCCGAGTTAGCGGCAATATCCTCGTGTCCCAGTGCACAAGAGAATAACCGGCAGAACCCTGATTGTGTTTTCTTTGTACAGTGGTTACCAACGGGCCAGGGTCAAATTTCATGACTGGACTATTTTACGACTTGACAGAAACAAATCACATAAACAAGGGGCTACTTTTCAGAGGGCTACTCTTTGCTTAAATTAAAAGTTCACTATAAATCTAGCATCTCCCTAAAAATGAAAGTAAAATCTTAAAATGCGCGCGAGTTATTTAGAAAAATGGGTTCGCAGGTGCCCGGGCGGGTGCGACAGTTTTTAATTGTTACGCAATAATGAAATGCATGGCCACAGATATTTATGGAATTACCCTTCTGCGGCACGCCCGCACATTAAAGAACATTAGAGACTATGGAAGCAGCCTTGTTACGTGAATAAAACAAGTCCGTTATAGCTTTATTATGTCGTCTTGGTGCAAAATATTGAAAACAAGACTTTCCTTGTCCCAAAGATTACCATATTTCCTGGCATATTTTTTTTATAAAACTGCTGCAAGACTTGCAAGGCAAAGAAGACCCAGACGGATTTGCTGAGACAAAAAGTCGAACCGGATCAACTCGAATCGCTGATTTGAATAAAAATAGCAACTACTCAAGAACGAGGAAATAAACAATAGCTGCTCTCAAATAAACGATCCGAGCACGGAGTTGATCCGGCGTGACCCAACAACATGTGACGCAATTTTTGCCGCGAGGAAACACTAATAAAACGAATCATTTTAAACTTACCACTCGTCCTCCTGAGGCGTAATGCATTGTGTTCTGGTGGTTTTACTATTCAAAGCTCTTCAGCGAAGCAAAAGTGTAGCAGCTCTCAGAGATTTCAGAAGGATCGCATGTCGGTAGCCTGCGAACGCAGACGTATTTCCGGCTGTCGCTTGAGACATTTTGGGCGGCCTGGCCGTTCGCGCGTTGGAAGAGAAATGTTGCGTGACAATAATGTCCCAACATTCTCTGCAAGCACATATGTTTTGGCTGAGTAACCAAGCCCTCCGCCATCTTTGCCACGAAATTGACGGCGATGGCTCATATTTGAGCATCGTTTGGAAATGTTTTACCTTCATCAGAGCGTGGATTGTTGTTCTTGGTAAATTCTGAGGCATATAACAGGTTCTTTCCCTCGCCACCTCTTGAAATGATCTCGGCGATTAAAAAGTGGGCCAAGGGCGGCAATGAGGATTCGAAGCTCAGTACTCCGATGGGAGTACGGGCGATGGGTCAGGCTTTACAAAGAAAGTTTGCCCGAGGCATACAGTACAATAGTAAGTTATTTTTACTGTGATATGAAATACCCTGTGTTGCGTTTATTGTTGTTTAATAAGTTCAAACATTGCACTGACATCCTTCTGTAAGTTTAGTGTAAAAAGTGAGTGCTGGCCTTTTTTTGTGAATCTCTCGGCACGACGCACGCCAGTACATGCACAGCTGGGAAACAACACAAAATTGATTCAAGCTTAATCCTTGTGCAAGTAAATTTGTTTCCTACTTTTAAATCATTTGTTAGGGATTCTAGAATTGACAGCATGTGCTTTAAGTTCAAATCCTCCTCCCTGCCACTAGATGCTGCCACGAGAGGGATTTGTCTTCCGTGGTCCTCCTGCCAGTTGGGGTTTTGAACAAGTTTCTATTTCAGTATTTGATTTACAAATTATATTTATTTCCTAAGATTTACTGTGTCCCCAGTTAGCACAGCAGTGCTAGATGCATCGACACTCAAAACAAGTGATTTGATGGGGGCAAAAATCCCATCCTGCAAGGGGTGTCTGGGGGCATGCTCCCCTGGAAATTTTGAAAAGTCATTTGAGCCTCTTACATGCATTTTCCACAATTCTGGCAAGCGATCAGATTGTTTTAACGTGGCTTACTACAGTTTTGAGGGGGTAAATGAGCCCATCTTTTAACTCTTTTATAAAATGTTCAGAAAAGTTTCAGCTTTCACTTATTACTGTTTGTTGCATCCTACAACCAATTAATGTGACATTTGCACAATGCAGATGCTAATAAACAGCCAGAATGAATATCTGAGTGCTTAAGAAGAGACTGGGCACTAGTAGTTTCAATTGTGTTTTTCTCAAAACCTGCCCGTATGACCCTGGTCACAAAAATTCTGAAATTAGAAATTGGATCAGATAACATTCATGCACAATAAATTGAAAATCTGTACTAACAGGGTCCGAAATTGTGCTTTTCTGGTCGCCAATGCGACTAAATATTGAGAGCTGGCGACCAGAATGTGTTGTTGCATTTGTGTGTGTTGCATTTTAAAAAAATCTGCTGTACAGATTTATTTAAAAGTTTTGGCTGTGGACGGGACTCACCTCTAAATCTTAATAATTTGTGAAAGTTTCATTATGGGTTATACGGTAGGTTTTTGAGTAATTTCAAGCTGAAATCAGGTCTTTCCTTGTAGCAGGTGCCAATAGGACGTTTGGATGGCAGCCCGTGAGGGCGGACTGAAAAAGAAGACTTTGTAGGGTTCAATACAGAGGTTTATTATCCAACACTGCTTCGTAGAGTACAAATAACGTGCAAAACGAGTACAAATATCACACGATATTTGTACTTGTCTCATTCCCCCGACTCCGCTAAAGATTAAAAACCTTGGCAAGTCAGTCAGAATTTTGGGGAAATGAAAACGTTGGATAATAAATCTCTTATTAGACGTTTTAGTGTGTAGTATTGCTGTAAATTTTTACTCATCATTTGTATTTTGACTCGCCCTTTGGGCTCGCCGAAATACTGCATGACTCGTAAAAATATACAGCGATACTACACGCTAAAATGTCTAATAAGATATATATATCCAAACCCCCACTTAAAGTGAATTTCTAATGAAAAGCATGTCTGTTCAAATTTTTCTTTGTAGTGAAAATAGTGATCAAAGGAGATAGAAATACGGGAAAGTCCTGTTTGTTTCAAAGACTGCAAGGAAAACCTTTCAATGAACAGTACATTCCAACAAATGAAATTCAGGTATTGGAAGAAGTTGATCATGTACTAATTTTTTATGTAAACTATGAAGTTTTGACAATTAATAATAAAATATTAAATAACATTTATTTTAATAATAACATGTACAGTGTACATACATGTATGTAGTGGGTTTTGAAAACAATCTTTTGATGAACTTTGTGTGAATAATTTAGAAAAAAAATAAACACCGTTATGTAATAAGTTTGTTTCTTTTTCTTAGGTTGCAAGCATACACTGGAATTACAGAAGTAGGTGAACATGTAATAACTAAAATTAATAATAAAAATAATTATATAAAAGTATGATTTTTATACAATGTAATACAATGTAATTACCCCCCCCCCCCTCCCCCCACCAACTGAACTGACACTCGGTATCTAGATTTAAACCCATGCCCATCAAATTAAAAGGCAATATTATTATCCAAACCCATTTTACCAATCTTTTTACCAACCAATCAATTAATTCAAAGTCTTGAAGTTCATAAAAGTACATTATATTTGTGGTTTTATGAATTATTGTCAGTAATGAATGATTTGCCACTAATGGATCCTGTGTTTTGCGTAGAGGATTCTGGGATCGCCAGGGGGCAAACATTAGCTAACATTGCAAGTCGCTAGAAGAAAATATATGGCGAAAAGTTGTTTTGAAGTTCAAAAATACGATTTTGGAGAGAAATCAACGCTTTTTCGTCAGTATTTTATCAGAAATGGATTTGGGCAATGTTGGTACGTTGAAAGTGTTAGGTTTTGTTTGAATAACCGTAAAATATGCGATAAAATCTACCGCTTTATTTATGAAGGTTTACATGTATTGTGAAATAGACATCACGTAACTGGGGTCTCGAAATATTATAAAATTGGAAATAGCTCAATAAAGCCCTTTTACATGTAGTAGTTTTATAATATTTTACATTTGCACAAGCTGATAACTTATTAGTTACGTCTTTTATTAACAAATAATTGTTTTGGCTTCGTAAAAAGGTGACAGACATTCACAGACTCCTACGATCGTGACTGTTATAAATTTCCCGATCGCTTTAAATTTGGATTTGGTCGTTTAATGTACTTTGTTTATTACTAGTTTATAAAGGGCACTATATCCTGTCAGCTGTATTATTAAGAAGTGTTTTAAGTGTCATTGTCAGAGAAAACCAGGCAATGGCGAAAGATGGGGGTCGGCCGATTTCCCTAATTTTTTCAGCATTTAAAACCTATCAGATAAGATTAAGATTGGTGGTATTTAAATGATTTCTTGGCTTTTCAATCCCGAGATTGACCACCCCCCTACATTTTGGCACAGAAAGTGCCAAAAATCCATATAAAAAAGGCCAACTTCTCGGTACTAGAAACCGATCTCCCTTTTGCATGTAGTGCACATATTTTTTTTCTCAAGGTTAATTAACTAGTTGTTAATGTTTTGGCTTCCTCGACACAAATTTTCAGTCAAACTAAAATTTTTGCCAAATTTTCTAATCTGGGTAGGTAGCTTGTACCTTACCACAGAGTGAATTTTGGGGTTTTTTAAATTTTATTTTTTCAAAAGTGCGGAAGTTTATTTTTTATTTTATTCCATTTTTGAACAGTCCATACCCTTCTTAATCAAAAACAAGAATTTATTGATTGGCACAGGAAACTCTCTTTCCACGAATTTTGTTCAAAAATGCCTTAAATCGCTCTTATGGCAACTTTCCCGCCAAAATTAGTTCACACTAAAATATTATATAAAATCGGCAAAATTGCATTTCGAATGAAATTAATGTATTATAATTCAGTTTAGAAACAGCAGAATCTTTAGCAAATATGTTAAAAATTAATTTCGAAATTATAATGTAATTAAAATAAATAAATATTGCAGAACTGACACGAATTTCAGTGTGTATTTCCCGCGAAAATGCAGGCGTATTATGAAAGTACTGTTTGGATTTTCATGGTTTATTCAAATTAGCTTGGTTTGTCTCAAAAGCGTGAAAATAAACCTTATACATAAGGCAGTCTTAGAAGCAATGACCCAAGGTTCTAATTAAATAGGAGACCTTGTGATATCGTTTCTTCTGACGACACGGGACTTTCAGCTCATGCTATCATGTTTCATTCTGGACTCTCGTGTTACAGTGCTTCGCAACACTCTTATGATATGAATTGGTCGTTTACTTCACGAGAATCAGCTTGTAGTTTTCTCGGATCTAATACAACTATTCTGCCGCGAGATTCTTGTAAGCCCACTATCTAGGTCTTGGTGTGAGTGCCAAGCAGGGATGGGGATCTCGAAGTTCAGCAATCATCGGCTAATTATGCAGACCAGGCTTTTTTGATTTAAGGTGGCTCCATATTTATTCCGGGCGCACTTGTCCATGACAAACTTTGCGTTATAACTTTTGAGGCTTTGACGCGATGGCGGTGAAACTTTGGGAAAATGTTCATCTATCATTCAGCGATAGTAATATGAAAATCGATTTAACTGGATAAAAATATTTTTGATGTTACTGGCAATAATTGCAGAAATTTGGGTCCTTGGCTTGTTTTGGCAAAGGGCGCCAAGAAAAGAACATTTCAATAGAATTTAAGTGTCGAATTTAGGTGACCTTAATATTTCAGCGATTCTGTTCCGACGATTTTTCTAAAACTTGGCTATAATATGTATTTAGTCAATATAAGCTGATTTCAGAAGTTTAGCCAAATATGGAGCCACCTTAACTGAAGATAGAGTAGCAGGTATGGCCATCACTCAAACAACACTAGACGAGACCTAAAGCCGACTGCGACTGGCGACGTTGCAAAAGTTCATGTTGTTATCCATTTCACGAGGTTCAATGCAAACATATCAATGACCCACGCCATGTTTGTGGGACCGTTTTATTTGTAATGTGAGCATTATTGTCACGCTGGTTGTAATTTGAGCTCCTCTCTTTTTGAATTCGCCTCGATGTCTGCTCCTCCAAACAAAAAACAAACACAATTCACAAGTAGACATAGGTAGAAGTTCAGGTGAGCTATTTTTATTTTACAATTTTTAGTAATAGGAAGCGTTCTTCCCTATAAAACTTAGCTACAATGTAACTGTTTGCGTGACGCACCTAATGGCAACAATTTCGTGCTCTTTATTTAATGTACGTACTCGAATTTTACCAATAAGAGCACAAAAAAATGGCTGTTTTTGATCTTTGTTGAGGACTGTACCAACTTGCAACCGCCCCAAGTTGCATTGTTTGTGAATTTGCATAAAGCAAAATATTCATTAAATAGATCGTTTTCACGTGACGTCATCAGGTGCCAAAATCCAAAACTAAAGAGACACCATAGTTTTTATCCACATCAGGCATAAGAGGTACTAAAACCCGTTTGAAAATCAGCGCACTTTGAATTTCAGAGTAATGGCGGTGCGTGACATGCAGTTACGATCGTGTTTGTCAAAAAATACACATTTATCGTGTGATTTTTTAGCCATTTGAGAAGTTAAAGTAGCAGGAAATATGTTAATGCAAATGTTTGTTTGTCAAATACCGATAATCAGTGGCCTAGATGATCAAAGTAAGTTCCAGATGTTTACAGTATTTTCCGGCCGCCATATTGGTGTACCACGGAGGTACACCAATATGGCGAATCCATACTTCTTTACTTCTCTCCTATAATATCCTATTTTCTTGACCTCATTCACTCAATAGTTTTTCGATTTATATTTTTGTTGCGTGACAGTGAAAACGATCTATAGGCATTAAGTGGGGGCCTAACAATGTCATGATTACGATAGGCTCGACCTGTAGGTCATTTCCAGGGCCATAGGCAGGATTTTGATTGGGTAGATGCAAGCGCCGGAATCGTGAGCGTCTAGGGGGATCCGGGGGTATTTTTCCCCCGAAACTTTGAATAATCAAGTTCTTGAAGTCAACATTTCCTGCATTCTGATATTCATTTTAACCCTCACTCTCTCAGATTAAGCGGACCTTTGCGGCGCGGGGGGTGGGGGGGGGGGCGTGGTGGGGGTGCGAACGCTTCCATCGCACCCCCCTGCCTAGGCCCTGATTTCTATCACTAAAAGAAACATGCCCAAAACTACCCTTGATACTGAGACTACATTTACCGTAATCAGACCACCAATGGCATCAACTGTTATATCACCTTTTAAAGTTATTCGTATAAAATGTCGCACAGAACATTACAGACGACGTACACTGCGCAGAGGCCACTTGTACTGTTAAAACCATGCTGATGAGATATTTTGCTGTAGATCATACAATCAAGTGATCGCAAAACAAAACGAATTTATTTTTTAGGCATGCACTTCAGTGTCATAAATGAGATGTCTACTCATCTAAGCATTTTTCTGATATTTGTAAACTGAACAGCAACAGCTGGTAACTTTGTTACACATCTGCTAACTATCCCCCCCCCCCCCCCCCCTACCTTCGCGAGTATTTATTTTCGTAGCTCAAAATCCGAGCGATAAGTGGACTAATAACTTCAGTCGCAATAACTTTTCTTGGGGTTTGTATGGCACAAATCTGCTTCAAGGTTATAGGCCAGCCACGGTCACACAATAATTGACTTGTCTGGAAGATAAACATACATTTACATACATAATACAAAACACAGTTGTTTTGCCACTATCATAGTCTTTCATAGGTTTGATTAGGCGTTTGTGTTACACACATTTATATAAGAGATTTTTTTTCTTAATTTATGTATAAGTCCCAAAACTTTTTGAACTTTTTTTGGAGGCATAACTATAAAGGAGACCAAAGCTAGTCAACACATTGACATATGAAACGCCCCAAACCACCCAATCCCAATCAGTGGCGGATCCAGGGGAGGGGCCCGGGGGGCCGAGCCCCCACATTAATTTTTCGAAAATAGCGCATTTTCTTTGAAGTGCCGTAATCATCTTCACCGAATTGAACATTCATAGTCAAGCCTTTAAAGGCGGCCCCCCTCCTTAGCTGAAGGTCTGGGTCCACCACTGCCGATGATAGCCAAAGCAGCGTGATTGGTTCAACTGCCCTTGAAATATGATCGAAAACGCTGCGAAATTTGAGTAAAAAAACTCTGAGAAAGATTACCCTCGTCAACACTTTGTGACTCTAATGTCATCCTCGGAGACCCAGGAGCAGTTAGTAGAGAGGCGGGGAAGTCGAAACTGCGGGAAAAAATCGCCAAAGAAAAGTCAAGAAGGAAAAGAGGAGCCCCTGGGAAAAGATTCTTACCAGGCCAGTTCCAAACAACTCTCGGAATGCTGCCTCCTGATTGGGCAGAAAAGGTCATTTGTATTTCCTTTGATCGAAAAGCTCCAGATGTTATTGTATTAATAAAGTTTTCTTGTAGTGGCGAATCATAAGCAAAAGCGAGTGCTTCTAAACTATCCTGTAGTACATTGTTATATTAACTCGACACTTGCTTGGGTACAACGTCTGACGAAAAGGTTTGGTTATAAAACATAACATAGACAGTGATTCTCGTGACTTTGAAACAAACATTTTGTTTATCTATCAGTATGAACTATGCCGCATTTGGTGAAAATGGTGCTTTTTGCAAATCAGACGTACGAGTTGACGAATTTTTCAATACAGTCCTAAGCAAAGATCAAAACACCGATTTTTTATGTGCTCACACCAAGACCTAGTAAGTGGGCTTACAAGAATCTGGCGGCAGAATAGTTGTATTAGATCCGAGAAAACTACAAGCTGATTCTCGTGAAGTAAACGACCAATTCATATCATAAGAGTGTTGCGAAGCACTGTAACACGAGAGTCCAGAATGAAACATGATAGCATGAGCTGAAAGTCCCGTGTCGTCAGAAGAAACGATACTATTTAATTAGAACCTTGGATCATTGCTTCTAAGACTGCCTTATGTATAAGGTTTATTTTCACGCTTTTGAGACAAACCAAGCTAATTTGAATAAACCATGAAAATCCAACCAGTACTTTCACAATACGCCTGCATTTTCGCGGGAAATACACACTGAAATTCGTGTCAGTTCTGCAATATTTATTTATTTTAATTACATTATAATTTCGAAATTAATTTTTAACATATTTGCTAAAGATTCTGCTGTTTCTAAACTGAATTATAATACATTAATTTCATTCGAAATGCAATTTTGCCGATTTTATATAATATTTTAGTGTGAACTAATTTTGGCGGGAAAGTAGCCATAAGAGCGATTTAAGGCATTTTTGAACAAAATTCGTGGAAAGAGAGTTTCCTGTGCCAATCAATAAATTCTTGTTTTTGATTAAGAAGGGTATGGACTGTTCAAAAATGGAATAAAATAAAAAATAAACTTCCGCACTTTTGAAAAAATAAAATTTAAAAAACCCCAAAATTCACTCTGTGGTAAGGTACAAGCTACCTACCCAGATTAGAAAATTTGGCAAAAATTTTAGTTTGACTGAAAATTTGTTTCGAGGAAGCCAAAACATTAACAACTAGTTAATTAACTTTGAAAAAAAAAATATGTGCACTACATGCAAAAGGGAGATCGGTTTCTAGTACCGAGAAGTTGGCCTTTTTTATATGGATTTTTGGCACTTTCTGTGCCAAAATGTAGGGGGGTGGTCAATCTCAGGATTGAAAAGCCAACAAAGCATTTAAATACCACCAATCTTAATCTTATCTGATAGGTTTTAAATGCTGAAAAAATTAGGGAAATCGGCCGACCCCCATCTTTCGCCATTGCCTGGTTTTCTCTGACAATGACACTTAAGTTGAGTAGAACCCTAACAATGCCGCCAGCAAATGTGTAGAGGTCGTAGGTCTGCGTGGTTCCCCGGTAGTACATTTTTATACATCTGTACTGTATTTATTGTTATATGTATGGCTATTGTGACTGTTTTGATTTATCTTGGCTCATTTATATTTGCAAGATGTGCTTTAAGTTCATTCTGGAAGGACAAGATCTTAAATTATCTGTGAAGATGCTCATTAGTACAGTGTTGTAATGTGTTGCTTCGTATCGCGGATGACATGTTTACGTTTTGTCCAGTTTAGCCAGAGGCTACTTAGCTTTAATTCGAGAAAGATATAACCTTGTTTTAGAGAGAGCCCATGCTCATGACAAATCATCTTTCTTATTCTTGGGCGAGTAGAATCTTAATATTCCATCGCGAGGAATAATTTTTTTTTTACCTCTCTGGGTACCTTCGATCGTTTATCACATACCGCAAACAGCACAATGATGACAGTGATTTCTACCGGGCATATTTCTAATATTATTTGTATAACTGAGCATAGAAATAATCATGTACACACGCTAATACAACTCAAAGGACTTTATTAAGTTATTTCTTCCCGATATATACCTAACTTGTAATATTTCGAGACATTTTGAGACATTTTGAGATGTCAATTTCAAAATAAACCTTGCGAAAGCAAAGAGGTTTATCGGTAAACTTGATCACATATTTCACGGTTATTCAAACAAAAACTTACACTTTTCGAGTATCAACAATGCCCAAATCAATTCCTGATAAAATACTGACGAAAAAGCGTTGATCTCTCTCCAAAATCGTATTTTTGAACGTCAACAACTTTTCGCCATATATTTTCTTCTTGCGACTTCTGGCGATCCCAGAATCCTCTACGCAAAACCCAGGATCCGATTAGTGGCAAATCATTCATTACAACGATTATTTTTTTGATAAACTCTCTTGACTAGCTACTGATGACGTTGTGAAGGTAGAGGTCTGGGATGTAGTAGACAAGGGTAAGAGCACAGAATTATATGCATTATTATTTATTGTTATTTATTTTAAAGCTGTTTTGCCTGTGAAGAAAACATCCTTTTATGCTTGCTCATCATTCTCTGTCAGATTTCACTCAGTGCCATTTTGAGCCTACATCTGTGGCAGTTCTGTGCTGTACATTTGTACATAGCATTAAATAAATATGTATTTTTTAATTAAATGTATGTCTTCCATGCAACCTCAGATTGCAGTTACTTGGGAGGTTGGTAAAAGGGTAAAAGTTAAATATCAATTAAAATATCAATAAGCCTTGGCATGTTGTTTTGTGCAGCTGCATGACTGGTAATTGTAAGTACAATGTAGACAGGGCTCAAAAAATCCACTAGCCCAACTCCCGGAGCTAGCGAAGGTTGCTGTTTGGCTAGTGAAGAAAGTACTTTTCTAGCCCACAGGGCTAGCAAGCCACATTAAAGCCCAGTTGTTGAATTGATTGGTAGGATCAGCATTGAAATATTTGCAAAAGATGTTTCTTATGAAATTAATTATGTGAAAATTCAGTACTATTGTTACCTACATGTATTACCACCTATGCCACGAAGGAGTCAAAACAAGGTTTAAAAGACAACAAGTACTGCAGATGAAATTCAGACCAAAAACAAGAAGTATGACACACAGCGATTCAAATGTTTGTTTCTTCCACAATGGAAAACAAAATGGCCGTGGGTGGAGTATGACGAGGAAAAGGGTGTAATGTTTTTCCAAACTTGTCGCAAATATCAATCTTTAGCGGACAAATCCAGCCCTTTGTTTAGTGGTACATCAAATTTTAACGTTGATCCATTGAAGAGTCATCAGTGTTCACGGGAGCACAATGCTTGTGGAATACAAAGACAACACAAATCTAAAGAAAGGGCAACAACTGAACTGACATATTACTGACATGTATTGGGCTAGAGCTCTCAGGCTCCGGGCTAGTAAAGTAGCAATACCAGCTAGCCCACGGCTACAAAGACTTCAGAAAAATTTTCAAGCCCTGGTAGAATTGTTGTACACCCTGTTATTCCAATGTGGATTTTTACTGTCTCGTGTTCAGGATTTTAAGAATGAAAATTGTGACAAAGCAGGCCTCTTTTTTCATAAAAGCCACAGCTATAGGTCACCACCCAACATTTGCCAGTACCATATCATGTAAGTTGCTGCTAAACTTGTATATTATAACTAAGTGATAGTGCATGGTGCTTAACCCCTAGCTTTGTTTCTACAGGGCGGAGTAAAAAGCCTCAGAGCAGTCTCAAATTAGAGAATGATACCAAAGTTGAGGTACATAGTTTTTTATTGATTATTCAGTTTATACAGTATGTGCTATTTTTTTTTCAGCTGTCAGAATTTTGAGTGTACTGAGCATTTTATTTTATTGTTTTTTTTATTTTAATTTTACAACTAATAAAATTAAATTGAACATAATTATTATGGTCCTTATTTATAAAACTATAGTAAATTGTAATAAAATTTAATTTACAAGTTCTGCTCTGTATTTGTTATGTCAGTATTCGTTGATTTTTATCATGTACAGACTGAAAATGTTTACAATGGAAATTATGTTCTCTCTGTTCTTGTCAATAATGTCACTTCTCATAACAAATGAATTTCATTTTCTAATAATTATAATTTTCATATGTATAATTTACATGTAGTTATCACAAGTTTCAGTGTTCATTTATTTATTAAATTAAATTTGAATTAAGTTAATGTGTGTACAGGTCTAACAATCCTCCTGGTACAGTAAAATTTTGGTTTAAATAATTCTTTTGGACCTCTCAAGTTTGAGGAGCCAAAACAAGGCTGTGCTCAAAGAAAAATTACAAGGAGCCCAAAGTTCCAAACTATTAGATCCAGGGTGCCTGGGCAGCATAAAGCTTATATGAAAGAGATAAGATTATCTGGTCACCCAAAGGCAAAAGTTAGTCGCCCTTAGAGCACAGCCCGGCAAAAAGATTGAGTGTACATGTAGCTAATTTCTAACAGTCAACCCTCCAAGTTTATTTTTTTCCTTAGTGGCCATTTGGCGACCTACTGCTCAAGTTTGGTCGCCAGTGAAAAATTTAAGTTGCTAAATTAGCTCACACTTTCAATCCTTCTTCTCAATTTTAGTTGCCAGGCTGGCGACTTTGGTTCCAATTTAGTTGCCACCTCCAAAATTTTAGTCACCATGGCGACTAAAATGGTCTTAACTTGGAGGGTTGACAGTATGGGTTCAGTACCCAGCTGGGAATTACATTAAGCAGTGGTACCAGTGTGTAAAGCTTTCAATTCCTGAATGGCTTAGCAAATTTGTGTAATTTTTCCCCCATTGGTTATGCAGCCAGCCTTACTGCTGTTAATAATGACATTCTTTCTAATTCGCTGACTTTCCTCTTCTTTTACTCTCTTGCTTTTAGCATTCCACTGATGGTGGTTTTCTATTGACAATTGATGATGAGCTCTTAGAGGTCTAACTTTGAATATGACTGTTAGATAAATTTTCTGCTGCATGTTGTTGTCTTTTCAACCTGTGATTCTTTGTGAGCCTTGATTTTGGTGATTTGAATCTGCAAATGTAACTTGAAAGTAGGTTTGGAGCTCTCACCTTGCTGCCCACATTATTCCTTGGCACGATATCTTTTCCATTTCACAATGTAAAATGTAGTCTGAGTTGGTCTCCACGTGACTGTGTGTTTTCATATCTTTATGTTGACAGAGTGTGGCCTTAAACTGCTTCTTTATTTTGCTGAATAAATAAATTTATAACTAATGCAAATGTACATCATATTTTCTTTTCTTCATTATAATTAAAATTATATCATTTTATCATTAATTTTAATTCTTTTCTTTCCTGGCTCTTTTCTTGACAAGAAAGGATTGTCTGAGTTATTGTTCATCATCATGTAATGTTTCGAAGATACAGTGTACAATGTAGTCCTGTGAATTCTCATGATAATATTCTTACTTCTGTTGGCAATCACAACAAATAAAGTTAATTGTAACCAGTCATGTAGTTAATGCATTGCTCAATATTTTAACTGGGAGGCACTGTGGCCTTATGGTCAGCATGCTGGACGCTGGATCAAGCGGTCCATGTTCGAGCCCTGGCTGGGGTCACTGTGTTATGTACTTGGGCAGGACATTTTACTGTCACAGTGCCTCTCGATCTCCAGCCAGGGGTAACCCTGTGATTGGACTAAAATCCTATCCAGTGGGAGTAGAATTACTCGCAGTTGCGTCATGCTACTGAAAAGCGGGTAACCTCCAGCACAATGAGCCACTAGGCATGAATGCAGGCTTTACCTTTTTCTCAATATTCCAGGCTGAAAAGGATGCCACAGTTTTAGATGCAGAGTTTGTTGATGTGTATAAAGGAGCTCACGGTGTATTGATGGTTATGGATATCACCAAACCATGGTTAGTGACGTTGGAATATTCGTTTTCTTATTGTGGGTCAATTTGGGAATTAAAAACTGTTGAGTGAGCAAGGCATAACTCTTAAAAAGTCCAAGACCCAGTGCTCACGAGGATGTCAGAAACTCTGTAGGTCTACATGTTTTTGTTGCACTTATGTTATTTTTAATATACACAGTGCACATTTACATGTAAGCTAAAGTTTAATGCCCAAAACCCAGACGGTTAAATACATGCATTTTTTAAAAATCATTTGCAGGACATTTAAATACATTGAGAGGGAGCTGCCAAAAGTACCACCTCATATTCCTGTCCTTGTTCTGGTAAGCTTCTAGAAATTTTGCAATAACTGCAAAATTATTGATTTTAAATAGTTGGAGAAAACTTTTTGTTGTAAGTGCTTGCTTCTTATTCTTCTCACGGTCTGTAAATGATGTGAAGTCTATACATCCAGCAGTTCAGATCACTGTTATTCAGATCTTGTTTTGTTATATTAATGACTTTTAGCAGTTTCTAAAAGAGTTTTTGATTAGGACAAGATACTGTACCGTATGAATCATATAGCCAGTGCTATTTTTAGACTGCCTGTAAGCAAAGCCACCTTTACTGACAATGTACATGTACTTTCAAAACAATTCATTGCATACTGTCTTGATGTTTTAACACGCACAGTGTGTTAGTCACAACTTGTTGCTTTACTTGCCTTGTTTCTCTCAGGCAAACCATCGCGACATGGGAGAACATCGGTTGGTCCCAACAGATGAGGTCCTTGCATTCATTACACATCTAGAAAGGCAAGTCAGTCTTGCGCGTCTTGCAACAAAGTACATTTGGCATTTTGCAACATGATTTTTGAGTCAACTCTTTTAATGGGCACCTCTGTAAGTCAGACACCTGGTGTTGGTCCTGTCCCTGCTGTAACTAAACTCCCTATTAGATGGACACTTGTCTAAGATGGGCAGTTAAAACTAGTCCGGATGGTGTCTATCTTAGAGAGAGTTTGCTCTACAAGTGAACACCCTACATGTACATGTATGCAAGCAGTAGTGCAAGGCAATATTGTGACTGTGTCTCAATGAAACCACGGACTAAAAATTCCCCAGCAGACCCCCTGGATGGACAACACACACAATTTGTGCTTTGGTACAGAAAAAAGCTTGCTGTATCACAGAACAATGACAATTAAAACGGTAAACGATGTAAACCTCTCTGCCACCCTCATGCATTACAACCCAGGGTGGGTGGGTGGGAAAGCAATCAAGTACCGGTAGTATGCATCACTAACAAAGGACTAACAAAAAGTGAAATATGATGAATGACAATATGATACTAGTAGCATGTACTGAAATACGATGAACAATGTGATACTAGTAGCATGTAGGTTCCACTGCGCAAGTTAACCCCTTTGAACATGTGCCTACATGGTACATTTATTGATCAAATGTGAGTTGAGGGCACCTTTAAAATATACCATTTGGGGTTCCACAACATAATATACAATCAACACCGTAGAGTGTTTAACACCCTTTTCCAGTGTATGGTCAGGAATACTTGGAATACTAGTGTTCGGAGTGTGAAATTTTGTTTTCTGTACGCACAATCTGATGCATGTTGCACTTTGTATCAGACCTGATAGGTCGCCGCCCATGCACTATGCTGAAACATCCATGAAAAATGGCTTTGGACTCAAGTACATTCACAAGTTTCTTAATTTACCATTTCTACTACTTCAGGTTAGTATCAAGTATCTACATACATAATTATACTTTACAAAAATAACGAGATACACTGTTCGTGTACTTCACATACCATATACTGGATGGTTAATGTTTAGCCATGATGTCTTAAGGTTTTCCTCTGGGGGTGGGGGACAGGTGGGAGGGAGCCCAGGAGAAAAAGGGCAGGAGGTGGAAGAAGAGAGGGCGGGAAGCAGGATCCCAAAGGTGGCGGGAACTTGGACAAATTTAGAAAACTTTTGCAATATTGATTTGATATATTTCTCAATAGAAATGGGACAAAACCACTATGGAAAGGGGTGGGAAGTGGAAGATTCAGACCCCCTGCTCCTCCCCCCTTCCCACCACTATCCTGTACTAGACTTTCAATAAAGTCCTTCGTCTTTATTATGGCGCTTGCTAGGCCGCAAAAAAGTTCGCTTCGCTCGCTTTTTTAACTCTTGAGGTCGACTTGTAGCAATTGCAGACAATCACATGCATAAATACATGTACAGAAATGTACAATAAGATATTTATTATCCAACCTACCGGTAGTGTTCTTGGTGAATTCCACAAGTAATGCTTTTGTTATAACTTATACCTTGAACAGCGAGAAACCCTTTTGAAGCAGTTACAAGTAAACGCAGAAGACACAGAGGTACAGTATTTGAATGTGCGTGGTAATAACTGTATTCAAATCGGTCATTCACAAGTTGTTATGCAGCTTTTGTATTAAGGCAAAAACGGAAAAGAAACGAAATTTGCTAAACGGTTAAGAAGAAATTCTCAAAAATAGTCCACCCAATGTAGTAATAACTGTATGTCAATGTACAGATGCAATTTTTACTGCTAAAAGTAGCATTCCTTAACATTTCTGGAATAAAAGTTGGGAGAGAGAAAAATTTTCATATCGTCTAATTCTTGTACATATGCACGTACTTTTTCCAGTTGATATGCGGGTTTAAGAGCTACATGTAACAGTAAATGCAAAACAGGCACACAGGAATGTGAAGCAACTGGGAATCATATATAAACTGTCTGTTATTGTTGTTCTAGTCTACCCTTGAAGAGCTTCAGATTCACAAGGAAACGGAAGAACAAGACTATGAAAAGTGAGTTTGGTTTCTCTTGATTCCAACCGTGCGTGAGCGAGATTCAGCTTCGTGTCGAGTTTGTAGTACTTAATAGAGTTCTTTAAGATAAAAGTACAGTACGAAACTCGATTGCAAACTTTCAGTAAAATCAGTTCTAAGAATTAAGACAAACCTGTAAGTGTTCTGTTATTCATTGTCAGCACCATAACTGACGTGGTTGAATTAGCGAGGATATGTCTACATTTGCCATTCTGTTTTTAACGAATACGTGCGAGCTTCCTTTTCTTTTGAAAGCTTGTTTTTTTTTTTGTTTTTTGTTTTCATTTTTGTCACTCTGGCATTTAAATGTAATGTTAAAATGACGCAGGCTACCAAATTTTTTCCCGCCAAAATGACACTGGTTCAAATGCGCGCGCTCTTATACTATTGGTGGATCTCGTACGTTTCGTCGTAATTGTATTTGAGTCAAAACACGTGCATGTGTCCAGTGAAGAAGCGGGGCAGTGGGAGTTTCAACGTCACATCTTTTTTTTTCGAAACAGAACAGTGATGAAACAGTTAATCAGTTAATAAAACCGCGATATCACCATCCTCTCACTATGCTCTCTTCCCACAAACGTTGATTCCTCCCCCGCCCCCCTCCCCCCTCCTCCTCCTCCTCCTCCTCCGCCGCTTTATACTTAAAATTATGCTCCGCCATCGCTGGTTTATAAGGGAGGCAGCATGGCCGAGTGGTTAGAGCGCCGGACTTGAAATCCGGAGGTCCCGGGTTCAAGTCCCGTTCTGACCACTATCTGAATTTGTTCTCGGTTG
Organism: Meandrina meandrites; assembly: GCA_963693305.1. NCBI lineage: Eukaryota > Metazoa > Cnidaria > Anthozoa > Scleractinia > Meandrinidae > Meandrina > Meandrina meandrites. The sequence goes on from OY855904.1 coordinate 21,414,719, forward strand.
TCCCGAGTTCAAATCCTCGGTCATGCTTGTAAATAGCCAACTGGTCTGCCTCCTGCCAGTTGGGATTTTTAATCATGTTATGTTTATTTAATATTTGTTTCATATACACGGCCCCACAAGCTTCTAGCTTTAACACAAACCGTGTATAAATAAAGTTGCTTTACCTTTTTTTACCTTTATTATAGATTTGTAAGTATGCTGGATAGGAGGAGAAAAAATCAAGAAGCCAAGAAAGCTGCCGCCGCCGCCGCTGCTGAAGAAGGTGATGCTCAACAGAATACCTCGTCTACCACCCCCTCGGATGTCGAGACAACAGGTAAATATGTTGAAATATGTGTCATATTATCTTCGACTAAACACCTGAGAGGACTGGCTGTGTTGTGACTTGAAAAAAGTAGTGCGTGAAAAATGAAAATCGCTACAGGAGGGCGGCTTTGCACGCTAATCTGTGATCAACCACACTCGCCACTCTAAATGTTTCAAGTTCATCTGATCTTCGTGTTTGTCGGAAGGTTCAGTGGTGACATGTGACGCTGTATTTTTTTCACAACTGACGTTGCCAATGTAACCAGGCAAGAACTGATCACGTGTAGAATTTTTATGTAACTACGCTGACTTCTAGGTTGAACTTGGTCATCGTTAAGTACATGAAGAAAAATAAGTCAACACTGATGTACGGGTACATGTCAAAAATATCTAACACACATCACTGGTTTAAAGAGACAGAGACGAAATACCTAATATAAGGACGTGTGCGTTAGGGGATTCAGTACAACCCGCTTCATTGTAAATTCGTTTCTGGTTTGTTTTGATAACGTAGCAAAGGCTCGGGATGGCAGTGCCTCGAGTGATGGAAGCTTCCATAAAGAGAGAAAAGTACGGAGAGCGCCGTCAGCATCAGGACAAGAAGCTAACCAAGAAGGTACAGGCTTGCAAGCACTAAAATTAACTCTGATATCTTTCTTCGCTTGCTTTTGTTTCATCCTTAGATGCTCATAGGGTACTGCATTTTGCTGCTCGTATACCGCGCTCGCTCGCCTTCGCTGTCGCATTCGCCTAGCCTGTTCCAGGCTCTCGGTAGTCAGGGACGAGCGAAAAAAAGCGGGCGAGCAAGGAAAAAACGAGAGGAGACTTTTTTGGCTCGCCCCTAACTACCGAAAGCCTGGAACAGGCTAGCATTCGCCCGCTGATTTCAGAGCGAGAAAGAGACTGCCTGCAGTCTAGCAAATCACCGATAGAATTATAGCTCCAATTGAGGTTGGACAGATCACCTTATGTACGCCTATCTCTAGTTTCCACAGCTGGGATTCTTAACATTTCAGGGTTTTTTTTTTTCAACTTGTGGTGATGATTGTTGTTTGTTTTCAGTTTCATTTTGCATTGTCTCCAAAATGTATCTTTTGTCACTTGACACAAAAACTCCTTTTTGTAACTGTTTTTTTTATGCGAACAGTTCTGCCTCAAAATGGTTTAACACATTCTCACACCAACATTGACGAGTTTGTGCCAGAGGATGAGCTGGATGCAGGGTTTTTGGACGAAGACGGAAGTTCAAGAGGCCGAAAGCGAACAAACAGGCCTGCGGCGAAGAAGCAACCGGCGCCAGCAGTCCAAGTGGAACAAGATGTCAGCGAGGAAAGCGATAGGTAAGACTGGTTGAAAGGGTGGTTTTGCACGGCTCGACTTTATCGCATGCGACAGGCTTACGACGGGCCATTTTCTCGATGTGCATGTAGTGTTCCACCAAATTCTCGAAACTACCATTAGTAGTGTACTGGAACTAATTTGGAAAAGTAATGCTTTAAACTTTATAATATTGCAGAAAGGTTTAACACCGTCAGTTGTGTCTTTATTTGATTGTTTAGCGACAGTGATGGACGAAACCCAATGGTGGCAGGATTCGCTGAGGACATAGACTCCGAGGATGAGAGCGCCGCGCCTGCCATCACAAACCACATAAGTGAAGAACTAGACAACAGTAGAGAACACTTCACAAAGTCAAACAAACCACCTGCAGCCGTCACTGTTGAGTTAACGTCAAGTGAAGAGGAGGTGGAAGAGGACAAAAGTGATGATGAAGAAGAAAAAAGAATTGAAAGAGAAAAGAGGGAGAAGGAGCAAGAAAAAGCTAAGGCAAAACAAAAAGCGAAAAGCGAGAGTGTAGAATTGAAGCTTGAAATGCCAGTGAAGTCGTTAATGATGGATGAGCCGGCGGCTGTTGATGGTATTGGTCTTGGAACGGAAGATGTTGATGATTGGCTAAACTCGCCTGATTCAGATCCTAAGGTACGAGAATAAGATAGCGATTATTGTTAAAAGAAAGCGTTCAAGCACAAACAACGCTCTATTATTTTCTGTAGAAATAATAGAGGTCTACGGGTAATAAAGTTTCATCGTCATACATGTATAGTCTAAAATGAACAAGAAAATGAGATACTTGTGCATGGCGTGCGTCAGTCTCCATCATCTTTGGGCTTCCTTTATATAGACAAGATTCCTCTGAGTGTATTTGATCTAGCAAAGATTTGCTTCTTTGCATGTAGGATGCACATCTTATTTCCCTTACAAGAAGACCTGTGTGTGATGGAAATAACAAAAAATCCATCAAAGAGCTGCCTTGTTGTGGATATGATGCGAAACATCTACCCATAATTTCTGTTCTCTCTCTCTCTCTCTCTCTCTCTCTCTACAGATTCCATTTCGTACATCGCCTGCTGATAAAGAATATACTGTGAGGTCAGTGAACCATGCTGTCAGCATTAAATTAATCAATTAAAAAAGTGAATTTATTTGGTTTTTTATGATTTTCTCTATCTGGGATTGGGATGTGAGTTCTTTGAATCTCTTCCTTCTTAACAGGAAGGCTGACGCTCCACCTGCGGCTACAATTCCCGTGGATGAGTGGGAAAGGTTCATGACTTTGCAGATGAAACCACAAACCAAAGGAACACCAACCTGTAAGTCCTGGGTTCTACATACTGTTTATTTCTCGGGACGTCCTAAGTCGCGGGATACTCCCTTCTCCTTTCCCACTAACATTAGCGAGATTAAGCATGGCGTTATACGGCAAACGGCAAACGTGAGCTTACTTTTCATTTTGTTCCCTCTTTATCGAGTTCTAAAATAAATCCCTTAGAAAAAAAGGAAAAAAATCACACATTCGTGACAAACGCAAACCTACTCATTTCCCGCGTAAAAACGCAAAACAGCAGACGGCAAAAGTGGAATTTTTGCCGTTCGCGGGAAAAATAAACGTCATGCTTATAATCTCTCTATTACTGTACCTTCGCCCTGATCTGTTCAACCTATTTTGCTCTTTTGATTAATCCCCGCCCTCTCAAGGGGTAGTTGATATTTATCTTTGCCCATCTCCTGAGAGCTTTATAAGTGTACATGGATAGCTAATGTGAAACCGAGCAGCTTTGGTTTTCTTTTTTTTTTTTTTCAACAGTGTACAATGATACAGATGATTAATTTATTTTAAAACGAACGGAATTCGGCAGAACAATCACACAAGTGCGCGACAAATTATCAGTTTTAGATTGAATTTTTTGTTGTAAACTAAATGGGATTATCTTGCCCAAGTAATAACACTCAGATTCAATTTTTTTTTTTTTTTTTGTAGCGTCAAATTCTTTAATAGACATGGGTTTGGATGGTGATGACAAACGTGACACAAGTAAGTTCCAAGAAATACAGCTATTAATCCTATCAGGGATGGACATTCATTTTCTCTTCAGTTTTTCTATATATATGACGTCACGCTTTAGGTCTTGAGAGCAAAGAGCCTGATCACCAATGTAACATGTGTTACTCAAAAGTTAAATTCACTCAGCTTGTGCTTATCACGTGTATGTGGATAGTTTAAATGTTGACGGATAATACATAGCATACCTCGGAGAAAATGTAACATTTGGTATTATTTTAATTTCTTGATCTTAAATTTTTATAGCGTCTAATAGTCTTTTTGCTTCTGTTTAGATGAAGAAAGTAAAAGCCGCAAGAAGAAGGAACACAAGGTATATAGTTTGTATTCAACTTGTTTAAATTAGTTACCTCTCGACTTATGGCTTTGTGAACATTTCAGTGTTAAAAGGACAGCATTAAGCAAAGCTTCTTGAGTACATGTATGTTAGAAAATAAATCTCCATAGATGTAAATTACATAATCATAGTTTCATTACAAACACATTTGTCTCCCGGGCGTTTTTACTCGTAAAATTATAACCTGGAATTATAAGTTACAAACAAACGAGATTAACTTTAAAAAAACTGTTCAACCTAGCAGTTTTTTCTTTTTCAAAAAACCCGTATCGCAACCTGTTTTAATCGTGTTCAATTTTCGTCCATCCGTATCTTGTTTGTATTTGCTGTGTTATTGAAATATTCCTTTACTGTTTTAAGTTGTTATTTTTAATTTCAGTCAATTTGCTGGTAATTTTCTTATTTCTAAATTTAGCTAAATTCCGTGACACAGTTCGTAAAAAGTAATCCCTAATACTTTCCTTTATGGCGCATCTGCCCAGAAGCGAGAAAAGGCGACCGGGAAATGGCAGCGCGACATTTATGTCGACGTTTCTTTCACTGGCGCTTCGTCACCAATTTTTGGGAGGCCATTTTCTGTTCTTTTTTTTGCGCTGGAATTAGGGATGTAATATATCAAACACGATGGAGAGTGCTTCATCACATTTCCAAACACCGAGAAGAGAGTTGATGCGTAGCGGAGTATTTTTGACGAACGTCGAGGTGCTTTTCATCGTATCGTCATAGCCATTAGTACCAACTATGGTACAGTTGAGAGTTACAACCGTGATGAAATATCCGTCTTTTCTCAAACAGTTTTCCTGTTATTGTTTTTACAGAGTGGCGAGAAATCAAAAAGTAAACACAAACAACGAAAGCACAAGGACAGAGGAGAAGAAGGAGAGGACAGCGAAAGGAAAGACAAAGATAAAGAGAGACGAAAATCGCGACATAGAGAAGGCGAAGAAGCGAAGGACAGAAGAAGAAGTCGGGACGAAGAAGGTGACAAGAAAAAGAAACATCGTAGCAAGCACAGTAGGGCGAAAAGTGAAGAGGGAGTACAGGATGGCGTGACATATGAAGAGCTTTGACAGTGGAGCTTGCGTGACACTTATCTTTTACATTTCTCTCGTGACAATCGTGTTGTTTGTTCTCCTGAGACTGGGATTGGGAGTGTTACTTCAGGCCAAGATGGAACAGAGAAGGCGTCTGGATTACTGCTTTGGACGTCAGTAAGAATGGCTGAGCTTATATCAAGCTGATAGGACGGCTTTATTAACTGGCTTTATCAGAATATGACCAATATGCGGTGGGAATCATGTGATCTTGCTATAAGTACGAACGATTAGTATAATATGGGAAAATGAGATTACTTCCGGCGGAAGTCTTTTAAACACCGGAAGTGACTGAGGCTTATAAAATATTATTGCAGCCTGGTTTCCTTTTTATTTTTCGATGCAGATGACATTTTATAAGTTTGTTATCCAATCATTTATTTTAAGTTTTGAAACGTAATATATTAGGATTTATCAAACTCCCCAGTATTCGCGAGCGATTTGTTTCCCTTTTGTTTCAGTTGTTGGGTTTGCTCTCCGTTCATTTCAGTTTTGCAGCCAAGCTGCGCCCAGCGGTCAAACCCACTGCGAACGTTTTTACGAACGTTTTAAATTTTCAAAATCCGCCACTTTCAAGCCGAACGTTAAGACATTCATTAAAAAATTTAGCTTTATAGGCCGCATGTGCATAGGAAATTTAATAAATGTTAGCCACCTAGTTTACCGGCCGGTAATTTTGTTTACCACAGCTCTTTTTATAACGTTTTCGTACAAAAGTCTTTCACATTTTCGCTTCAAACTCTAGAAACGTTGAGACGGCAAAAACTGGAAGTGGCGTTCAATTTTTTTGTTTGACTGCTGTGAACCCAAGCTCGCCTTGTTTGTTCAGGAGGAACTTTTATACAGAGTATGTTTTATGAATCTTGTTTTACAGTGACCAGTGACCATAAGCCAAATTTTTGTTTTACCGACGTTGAGCATCCTTTTACTGATTTGGGTCTTCTCCCCACACCACGATTCGCTTTCGCTTTTAATAAGTGGAAGAAAGAAAAAAAAGAAAACCTCAGGGTACGTGTGAAGAAGAGTGAGTGACAAAATTTGGAATTCCTGTGATCTTGCCTAAATATGCGCTGATATTTATGAGGAGAGGTTTAATTCTTATCACTGAGGGCTAAAATGGATTTTTTTTGTAATTTATTTCAATGAGGGGTTGAAATAAAGGGTTAACTCTATTTGCTCGATCGTCTATGGATAGCATTTGCTAGAAAGTAAACACAGACGGATTTCCCTGGAAATCCAGTGTCTGCATTCACAGGCAAACATTCAGATTGCGTATATACTAGCTTCCATTCTTTGACAAGTGTCTCCTTGATATTTAGTGCTAACTGATATCGAGAGTTACGACAGTTTGATTAGAAATTGTACAAATAAATGATATTCTACAAATAAACAGACAAGGCATTCTCGTAAAACTCTTAACAGACTTGTTTGTCTCTTTGTTCTTGTAGGGAAATTGTTAGATGTAACCGTCTCGCAGAAGCGTTTGATCCCTGACTTTTAGTCTGAAAATATTTGCTGTTGTTTAGGTTCTGACTAGTCAAGGAAACCTCAGTTTAGCCTGCGTAGCAGGCGCATAAAGGGGGAGGGGGAGAGGTGGGAAATCGAGAGGAAAAAAGGGCGGGCGGAGGGGGACTAGGCTCGATTTCCAGCCGTTTTGTGAGCCCGCGTTCCTTACCCCACACGTTAGGAGGCAATCTCCTTCCCAGAGTCCACGGGCTCCACGGTCAGCGGATGGTCGCCCAGGTTTCACCCGGCGACTAAACCGCTGACCGTGGAGCCTGTGGACTCTGGGAACGAGGAGGATAACACACCGGACTCCCAGAACGGCTGGAAATCGAGCCTAGAGGGGGACTGGAGTTTGTTGTTGGTTCTCGTCCTTAAAAAAAGGACGAGAACCAACAACAATGACGACGGGTCCGAAAATCGAACCCGGGCCACATTGGTGGGATCATGGGAGACTAGCGCGTCTCGCCACTGCGCCACCCCTGCTCCCACCGTGACTGAAATGAAGGGAAGTGGAAAGGAAGAACGTGAAGTGGTTTGTGTGTCTACCGCTGTAAGTTTATTGCATTTATAAAGAAAGAAAGAGGTAATATCTGCCATACATTCTCTTGTAGGGCGTCACGGATGCTTAGGAACGGACCATAATTTTTCTGGAGGGGGACATCCGGACATGAAAAATGTTGATAAAAATTTTTGCAGGGCCTAAAAAGACAAAATAAATTGCTTGCAAACATGCTATGTGCAGAAAAATTAGTTTGCATTTCGAAAAAAAAAAATGTTTGCAGAAAATTTTTCATACCCCCTCCAGCCCCCCTCCTGGAAAATAATGGTCCGTCCCGACCGTCCCGATCCAGTGATGACAGATCGTGATGACATCATGGGGATATGGGTCATATCTTTGCTCGCGCCAGTTTCCTCGCGTTTACAAGATTGGGCGGCAGCAAAGCCGTTCCAAAAAAATTTCCTTTCAAGTCCTGGGAAAATTTTGGTGAAGCACAATTTATATGAATTCTTCTGCTAAATGCCTGATTTTGCATGAATAGTACGGTAAAGTTCCTTTGTTACGGGCACTGTTCCATGTTATGGTAAGACTGGTCAATAGCTGGCTTGAACTTTCTTCAACCTTGAAAGTGCAGATCCGATCGCAATATCAACGGCTTCGTACGTGCATGGTTCTACAGTAATTCCACACAAAATGGAAGTGGACGTTCGGTTACTTTTTCTAACAATTCTTTCTGCGTCAATAAGAGCACAAGATGACGGGACCAAAGGTAGGAAAACTTTGTTGTGTGTTACTTTGTAGTAGATCGTCTGTCTCTCGATTGTTCAAGATCGTTTCAGCACTGAAATAAACAAGTACAGAGAAAGTTGAATAATTGTTCGAGTAAAATTACTTGCCTTGCTTTCACGTTCGCGTGCAATATTTTATAATACCGAGACCTTAATTAGGGTCCATAACCTTGCACTCGTGTAGGCGTCTTTCAATCAGGTTTGCAAGGCTACGTGTAGCTAATCAATCATCTGTATGTGGGTTCGTGAAAGCTACATTGAAATCAAAATTTTAATTAATTGTTTAATATTTGCCTCTTGTAATTGCAGTCCGTTTTTCGAGGTTTTAATATAGCGGTATTTATTTTCAGCATTTGTATCTTGAATTGAGGTGTTATCGATACGTACATTGTAGCTGTTTGATCAGGAAACACTTTCTGTATTTTGACTAGTAAGTAATGATTGTTGAGTGGCATTAGATGGGTTTTAATTTCTTCTTCGCCTCTACTCTTGATATATAAATTTGACTATAGCAGAGATGCCAACCGAAAATAATTGAAATCCGGGAGACTGCAAATTTTGCATCAATCCTCAAAATGGAGTTAAAATTACAGCACTGCCGATTCACCCCCAAAAATGTGTCAAATATCTCAAATTTTCCTTCCGAATCAGACAAAATTAGAATGAAAACTCAATTTTTAAGAATTTTCCTTTGAATACAGGATTTTTTGTGACACGCACAGGAGAACGGGAGATTCTTCTGTATCCGGGAGACTGCCAGATAATCCAGGAGGGTTGGCATGTATGCTATAATGGTTTTTTCAATCAAAACTTGACTTCGTGAGTGTGGGCTCAGCTTTCCCTAACACCCCTATTTCAGTCCAAATCATGTCCACACCCGTTTTCAGACATGGCTTCTGAAAGTTGTACTTGGTTTGAGAACCTTTCCTTTACCTTGCCCAAGGGAAGCCAACATCTTGTTTTGAAAGCAAAATTATTTGGTAGACTAAGTATGTGACAATAAACATCATTGTGGGCGAAAACAATGATCCACAAACTACAGCTGTTAAACTCTAATTTAATTTTGTCAATAAAGAGAATGAACACTAGCCTTTAAGAGAACTTCAAGGAGTTTAATTCCACTGTTAATTCACACCGGTTGGGGAGCAATTACATTGATTTTGCAGAGCAAGACTTTTCTGGGTTTGTTTATCTGGCGCAAAATGATTTAACATTCTGTAACCCAAGCAGAATTGCAGTGTGAGTGGGCAAGAGCCTATTGTAACGAATTTCTGCTCACTCCCAGAACCAATCAGATTGCAAGATTCGGAGAATTCTGCCTGCTCACTTGCTCAGAGAAACAAATATATCTATTTTATCATTGATTTTATTATCCAACTCCACATTGTACAAATTATTGACTCACACTACAGGGGCAGGACATGTGGTGTGGGAGGCGCGGTCGCCTAATAGTTAGTGTGCTGTACTCTGGATTGAGTTTGTCTGTGTTCCAGCCCTGGCCGGGGTCATCGTGTTGTGTTTTTAGGCAAGACACTTTACTCTCACACCGCCTCTCCACTCAGGTGTCTGAATGGGTACCAGTAAATTTACTGCTGGGGGTGACCCTGTGATGGACTAGCAACCCATCCAGGGCAGAGTAGAAATACTCTAGAGTCGCTTAATGCTATTGAAACCGAGATAAGCTCCGGCCTGATGGGCCACTAGGCTCGATTGCAGACTTTACTTTCCACTTGAAAGTGTGACCCCAAAAAATGCACTGACTCCATGACACTGGCCCTTATTAATTGTGGTTTGCTCACTGATTGGCGAATTTAATTGCATCAACAAGAGTTGATGGAAATAATCCATATTCAAAAACAATAAAGAAATTATTAAGCAGTTGGGAATTTGCTTTGTGGGTTCATTGCTTCTCTTTTTCTGAAACAAGCACTGGCACAAGCAATCCCTAGCAGCTATCATGCAGGCTTATAGCAAGACGGTCTAGTAACATATGCAAATAAAAAAATGCAAAACAATATGACATGCTTGTAAATAAAATGCATGAGAAATTGTGTTGATTTATACAGTCCAGGGAAACAGTAGCAGGACAGTAGTTTGGACTGCCAGTTTAACTATATGTAACAAACCTATACTGTAAAATATTTACTATTTAATATTTTATCATCATTCACACAGTCTTGTTCTCTCTCAATGCAGTTGGTTTAGCAGACAAGCTCTACTCACACTGTGCAACATGCCTAAGAAATCTTTCATCAGCAACATGCAGGCTATTAGACAATGGAACAATATCTTGCATCAGGTGTAAAGAGAACTTTAAAGATGGTTTGTTATGTAGCAAGTGCTCCAGTGGTTTGGATAGTAATCTAACTGTGCATCATGGATCATGTGACACCTGTGTGTGTAATGGTAGTATTGATGCCAGCCAATCTAAAGATTGTAATCGTGTGGATGACACCTGCTTCATCTGTCAATCTAATGGTACAAGTTTGGACTGCAAGCAGTGCTCAAGGAATGGTGTTAATGGTAACTCCTTCAGGGCGACTTGTGTCATGGAGAAGGACAGAGTGGAAGCAAAAGAGAAGTCAGGTAGGTGTCAATTAAGCAGATTTAATTGTGTGTGTGTTTTGTGTGGAGTAAAAGATGCAAATTTAGGTGCCAGGGAATATCCATGTACACAGCCCAAGTAAGGTCATCAGAAATTCTTCGTGAGAGAGTGGATTCAAAAGGTAACACTTAAGATTACAGCTGTATGAAGGTAAACTGAACTTTAATAGAGCTATATTCCAACTGAAAATAATAAAAAAAAAAACTTCCTTGGAGGTATGGAAATGTTTTCAGGTTTGTTCAACACTTGTAATTAAAATGTTGGCTTTCAAAAATCCTTAAGAAAATATGTGTTCAGGCTGTTGGTGGTGCTTTACATTTTTACTGTACATTGTTCATGTACAGTAGGTGTGGATGGCGGACGTTTTCACATGCTTTGCACCAGCCACATGTATTGCTTTGTTTTGATTGGATCACTGGATTGTCTGGGTCCCCTGTGATTGGCAAAAGTAATCACTTTCATTGGTTAATGGGTTTTATGTCAATCAATTGAAAACTGCTCTATTTTATTAGCCACAGTTGTGAACTGGTACATGTAACTGTTCAGCTAGCTGATGTTTTGAAGACAACATTTTGGTAGCATAAGATAACATGTGATTCAAGTGCTCTTTATTATTTATGTGAGATGTACTGTAGGTTCCTTTGATTTTCTTCAATAGATCTGTTATAATGCAAGAGCGTTTTACTGTAAGTTGTATTTTGTTTCAGGGTTTTCAACGAAGGAGAAAATAATCGTTGCTGTTTGTAGCACATTTGGAGTTGTTTGCCTTGCTGCTACTGCTTTTCTGATTCATCGACACTTTAAAAGCAGACATTTTAGTGTTAAAAAACCTTTCTGGACAGTTGAACTCACGAACCGTAACTACGACGACCTGGACTTCTCCCTCCTGGATCCCATAACAGACATTCCATTTGTGTACCGTACAGACACTGGCGAGTTTGACAATGATGCTCTGCTTGGTGCAGAGAAACCTCACTTGATCATGGATGTTGATGGAGCTGATGTTATGTCTTAACAAGAACAGCTTGGTATCTTACTTAATATGCAGCAATATACCTTTTTGTTATAAATACTAAAACCAGTCACCAGGCCTCAAACAAAGTGCCATCCAGTTGTACAGGGCAAATAGATTTTTCTGCCGGTCAAGTAAGGCCTCATTTACAGTTGTACATGGAAAGAGGATGATCCTAGCACGGGGATCATCCTTTCATGTAAAATAGGATGATCCTAGTGCTAAGATCATCCTAGCACTAGGAACATCCGAGCATGATATGTTTTTAGCTTTCAGTTTACATGCGAAATGTTGCATTGTGTGGTTCCAAAATATATTCATACCTCCCCCAAGGATGGTTCTTTGGTTTGGACCCTCCCACCCCCTGGGAATTCCAGTTTAGCTTCATACTTTCTTTTAAAAAATTGTGCTATTGAGGCCCCCATCCCCCTCAGAATTTCCATTGACCATCCTTGGGGTGGGTATGGATATTTTCTGGAACCGCACATTTGACCCTAGCACTAGAACTACCTCTCTGATAGGTTGCTCCTAGTGTCAGGATAATCCTAGTGCTAGGGCCAAATGCAACCCTTTGCATGTAAACTGAAAGCTGAAAACATATCACACTCGGATGATCCTAGTACTGGGATGATCCCAGCACTACGATCATTTTATTTTACCTGGAAGGAGGAGGTTTCTTTGCATATAAATGGGACCTAACTTTTCATTCTCGCCTGCCTGATGTCCTCTCCTTCACAGAGGCCTCTTTTTTTTCATACAGGCAGCTGGGAGATGGGGAGTGAAAAGTAAGCATGGGGATCCTGGGGAGAAAGGAAACTGATGTTTTTTTTTTCACCTTTTCCCCCTTCACTGAAGGAACCTCAGGGGAGGAGGGAGTACCTGATTGGCAACAGCCCAGGCAGGTTGTCTGCCGACTAAAATTATAAAACGTAAACTAAGATAAGCATGCAACTTCCCAGGGTAAGCAAAACTTGGGAGCGGCGTGGTCAAAGGGCAAGCTGGAATTTGATCACGTAGTGTAGATTACATAGTGTAGATTACAAGGGGTAAATACATGTACATTATGCTTTAACCAGAGTGTTATGAACACTGCACAGTGGCAAATTTGACCAAGAACTTGTTGACTGGAAGGGAGGGCAATACAGTAAAAGTGTTCACCTTCATTTTGTGCACACTTGGGGCTCATTTTCATCATCCAAACCTTCACATTATTTGGAAGTAAAAATAACTAATATTAGTATATACCACACAAGTGAATAGTGCTTTCCGCGTGCGCTGATTGGTTAACTCGGAGGTGATTAGCAAAGTACTATTCACCTCCGAGCAGCTGAAGAGAAACAAAATGGCTTCGCGCGTCGCTTTGGGTACCGAAAGTAATGTTTTGGTCAGCTAGTAATTCAACTTGTGTAGTATATACTAAAACAATAATTATTCACCTCAGTGTCGGTGAAAGTGGTGGATATTTACCTCGCCGCTTTGCAGCTCGGTAAATATCCACCACTATTCTCCTCCACTTTGGTGAATAATTGTTAACTACCCTGCCAATAGGTTCCCTAGTGGGATATTAAACCAACACTGATATCATAATAAACATTTTTTTGCCATTCCCCCAAAAAACAAAGCCTGGACTGAAAAGACTAATAATTATTTATTGCGCTAACAATTATCAATTGAAAACTTTTCTGTTAGTAATGATTATTCTTTAAAGCGTGAAACAACTAGTGTTTTGACAGATTCTATTCATTTGTTAACTATACATGTAGAATTTGTCTAGACGGTGCCTTTAGTATGTAAAACATGCTGGTAATGGATTAAGAATCACAGAATTCGTAATACATAGGTGGCTTGAATATTAACAACCCCCCCTTAGGAGAAAACAACCAGAAGAGGCCCTCGGAAATTCAGGCTAGATACATGCAAGAACTCTAAGCATGTGACAATTTGTTCGCACTGAAAAGGAGGTTCTTAAAATATACACATGTAAATTGAAGCGCTAGGAACGTAGCATCATACAGTTGATATAATTTCACTTGGTATTTAGGTTACAGCTTGTGAAAGTTATATTATTTTATTGTTAATTAGTAAAATTAAGGTGCAATTTCTCACATATTCATGAAATATTTATTTTTAATGATAACATTTTTATTGAGTAAGGGGTTTTAAAAAGAAGCCGGAGATCCCTTCGTTGAATAATATCAAGACGTTTTTTGGATAGGAAGTCGTTGTGTAGTAAATGTAATGTGTACAATAGTAAATGTACCACGCTCTTGAACAAAACCTTGCCTTAAGGAACCTTTTTCAGCTGTTTTTTTTTCAGTCACGCTATTGGTTGATATTTAAATAACGAGACTGAACGATGTGTTCAGTAATCATGTAGCAGCAGTTCTTGCTCTATTTATAAGTTGTTAACTTAAGTTAAATTTGTCACGATAATAGTGAATAAAACGGCTCATCATTGAAACGTGTTATGACATTGCTTTGGGTCCATTCGCGCAGTCGAGAAAACAAGTACCATATCTGACAAACAGTCGCTAAAAGAGCTGTGTCACGGATTTTAGCAAAATCAATTGAGGCATAAAAATGGCTACAAAATGGAGTCAATATGAAAATAACTCAAAACAGTGAAGAAACATCTCCAGTAACGCAGCTAATACAGTAGTAGATACGTTTGGACAAAATATTTTTTGAAAGCAAACTGTGCGGGTAATTTTAACACCCTGGAGAAAATTCAACTGGCAAAGTGGCATAAACGGCCTGAACTGAGGGAGCTTTGATCGACGTATTGAAAACAGAAAAGACTGACAATTTTGAGCCATTTGTCGCTATAAAACTGAGTACAAAAACAGTTTGGAACTCCAGCTGGCAAATTTCCTCAACCAGCTCAACTATGTTAATTTAGAAATGATGTCTAAATTCAGCAAATGGCACTTGAGAAAACCCAAATTTGCAATGTTTCCTTGGGGGCATGCCCCAGACCCCCCTTGGTGATCGCCCGTTCGGCGACGTGTTAGCGCTTCCGGCGCTAAAAAATAACCCTCGAAAAATAAAAGAACCCCCCTCAACAGAATCCACCCTTCGGGCCTGTTCACTCAGCAGTAGAGGTGACCACCCTAACCTCGAAGCAAGCAAAAGAGGCAACGAGTCCGCAACTTGTTTTGCTTTGGTTTATTTTGAAGTTTCGCGCGAGACTTGGAAGGTGACAGGTCGCTGGAACCAACTGGAAAATACTCTTCTAATCGCGACACGGAATACCCGGAATTTCAAACCGGCAATTTTGGTTGAATGGAAAGCAACCTTGGAAAGATCCGATTTGAAGTCCGAAAATATCGGCTTCCGGTTGAATTGCTTAGTGACCAGGCCTTTTCTGTTGTGGGGAAATTTGATGTCACTGTAGCAATCTGCAGAAAATTGTAGGAATCGACCTCCACACATGGCGCGCGCAAAAAAAAAAATTCTGTTACACTTTTCGCGCTAGGTCCGATAATGATTATTATAAGTTTCGCTTTAGTTAAGGTTACCGTATACCTTTGGGGGTGTCTCGCGTCTAAACGATATAGCGCAGTCGGAATAAATTGTAGGCAGCTAAAACCCTATATCAAATTAAAGCTTATTGAGCTGGCTTTCAATCTATAAAAACCATTTTGTAGTAGAATGAAATGTCAATCTTTTGCAATACTGTATGTACTTATATTCATTCAAATAAAGCTTGTTGTTGTTGTCTCAATGTGTCTCAATGTGTTTACAATTAAAAATAAAAAAAATTATAATAAAAAGATAAAAATCTAGTCTAAAGTACCACCTGTTAAAATGCGTCTCGGGGATAACCTTATTATAACTGATAAAGTATAACAATCGATCTAACAGATAGGAAAGGAAAAAAAAAACAAGTGTATTTGTTAAAAATATATCGATTTAAAAAGATAGGTCTTTAAAAGTGTTTTTAACTCGGAGATTGAAGGCGCGTTCCTTATATAACTATGGAAGAGTTTTCCAAAGTTTCAGCTGATTTTCCTTAACATATCATATCGAGTATAAGGCAAAAACTCATAAAATGGATAAAAGTCAATCGTGTCGCCTTTAGGTTTCCGAATTTTATTACCCGCCCAAAATACAGCGCGAGCGCTCCAGAGTGCTCCGAGAGCAGACAAGCGATCATGGCACGAATAGTTGCTTAGCAACTTTGAAACAAATATTGGGGGCTGCGTCCAAACTCGGAGACCGGAATTCACCATCAACTGTTACTTGTACTTGGGAGTAGGCGGTGGAAGCAATAACCTTCATGGACCATCCTCCACTTAGAGCGAAATAAAGCGAAACTGAAGCGAAATAAAGTGCTGGACGACCTACGAAAAAGGAGGGACCCCATTGTAATCTATCCTTCTCGTAAAGACCACGGAATGACCGTTCACAACAAACACAGATGACCTGGAGACAAACTTTCTCAAACTACACACTAAATCTTGCTGCTCCATCTTTTATTTACTTTGTCTTACTAATTACACAAATCGTCTTGGCAGCATTCTAGGTCACATTTCACATCTTTAATACCCATTTCCTGCGAGCCACTACTGTTTTTGCACCGATTCACGGCTTCAGGTGTGCATTTATCAGATGTTGCACAGCCTTTTGTGAACGTTGTCGTCTTGTAGAAGCCCATGTCCACAAACACCATGTGACGGTGGCAGTGTGTGTCCACCGGCTCGCAGTTTAAAGGATCCTGTGACGTTCCACAGTCTTCCCAGGACACAGAACTGATACACACATTACAACTTAGGGGCAAGACTGTAAATAAAAAAGACAGTTAGAAAGAGGAACGAAAGTCAACTTGTTTTTCCAAATCCAATCTTAATGCTAGTCAATGTCAGTACAAAGAAAGCTTGACAGTTTTTCCAAGCCTTTATTCACCCTTCTCCTCAAGCCATATACGGAAAGTGTTGTTTATATTATAACAGCACGTAGCATACGCTGCCCACCCCCACCCCTCACCACTCGCCCTCCCCCCCCTCCTCCATTCAAAGTAAAAGGATGTATTTTTATTGGGAATTTAGCTAATCACGCTTAGTGCTGTAGTTTTGCTCTAACCGAGAGGGGTGTAGCATCTACATGTAAATCCTCTTTTCAAAATCAACAAATTGCTACTGATAAGCAGGCTGGAAAATAAAATTTTATTAAATTCAACGACTTGGGGGTATGGTCTTAAGTGATGAATCACCTAAAGAAGTGTATGACAATCAGAAAAGGAGAATAGAATAAAAAAAACTGTTTAGGGATCAATCGAAATCACCAAGGAAGTGTTAGGATCTATTCTTTTGACTGGCTAGACCGTTCAATTAGTTCAGTTTCTCGTTTACATGTATCGATTCTATATATATTTGTACGACGTTTGTGTCATTTTGAATTGTCTTTCGTGGCAAAAACGTCCACTTCCCCCACCGTACTCAGTCAGTCATGACTTAGTCGTTGCTTTTGCATGCTCTTGGAAGATAAACTACTAGATTAAATATAATTATATTTCAAAGGTCCCAGCATCCTCTACATTTCATTAAACATGGCTCACCTGGGCCAAACATGTAGGGTAAGATCATCAACGCTGAGATCACCATCGAGCACTGCATTATGAACTGAAAATGCGTTAGACATTATCAGTAACGGAATGTTAAATCGTTGCTGTAATTTATGGCAACATCTCGTGTAAAGATAATTTTTATAGAGAACAATAGGGGGTCACGTGATCATGACTTACAACACCACGGAGTGAATGCTAGGGTTATGCTTAACCCAAAATAGTGTCTGGATTAGGGTTGCAAGTCAAAGGCTTATGGGTTAGGGTTAGGGATGAGTTGTTGAGGTTAGGGTTAGATTTAGGCTTAGGGTGGCAGTTTGGGCCTGGGTTAGTCACGTGACAAGCACTACTGCCACACTGGATTACATTAGATGAAGTAATTGTAGCCTTGTAACTGTGTTGGGCCTAAGTAATGTTTCTGGCCAAGCTGCAATTTCAATTTATTTACTCCTCTTGTTTCAATTTTGTGCTGTGGTCTGATGATAAAGGTTTGAGGGCTAGTGCCATCAACCCTCCCCCCCCCCCCCCCCCCCCCGTAACTTCTTGCTATGTGCTCAAGTTGACACAAACATTTGCAGAGGGACTAGTATTGATGAGCCTTGCATGTTTGAAGAGTGTCCGAATTCGAAAGATGAATTCACTGAAAAAGAGTATTTTTGGTTAATAACCAGAAACTATTATATGCATAGCATACGAAACGTCAAGTTAGTAAAATGCGATTTTTCACAATGTTTATTACCGCTGTTTGTTTCATGTTTTTAACTATTATAGAGGTTTTGCATGGCGGCCATGTTGCATGTTAACTTTATGACAGAAGCACCAACTGTACTTGTCCATGATAACCAATCAGATCACAAACACTGGCTCCGGTGTCAACCCTAGCACCATGCACGATTCTTTATTATTTCTGCTCGCTTTTACACGCAAGAATAACGTTAAACCGAGAAGCTACAATTTGATTTCTCAAACCCTCGATCGCATTTAGTATAATTATTGAACTTCCCGATGACCCGATCCAGAAGTAATTTCCCTTCTATTTGCTTTACTTATTTTAGTCAAACATTGCAGTTTTACTCCAGATTTTCAAAACTCCCGATTTGTCGACGCAATTTTCGTTTCCTCTTACATGCTGTATTCCACCGTATTAAATTATAAATAAAGCGATAAGTGTGGGACCAGAACACCTCCTAAATTAATACGACCACCTCTTTATTTCCATTAAAACGCGCAACCATCAAGCCATCGTTATTAAATACGACGACCTTTTCTGCGGGTCGAGCAAAAGCTCGATCAATCTATATCTAAACATCCCTTTAATACGACCACCTTTTGGAAACACAACCGTTATTTTTTGATAAATCTACCACGTAAATTCATTATAATGAGTACATCAAGTACAGTTACAATAAAATGTGCATTGCGGATTTCAGTGTTTACTTCAACAGCACACGATGGTTACGAGTCACAACTAACTTAATTCTGAAATTATACCTACAAAATTTTGCTAGTTGTCTACTAGTTGTATTCTTGATTTACACCTACCCCACCGTTAATTCATCTTGTTCCTTGCAATTGAATTGAAAGTTGAAACTCCTGGGTATTTTGTAATCTCCTTTCAAAAATCGCTAGCCTTGTTGCAATAAAGTTTTAAGAGAGGTGGGTTGATGCCGGGAACAAATCCTTTCTCTTTCTATTCTAACCCATCAATCCTACTAAAAATCCAATTTTTGTTGCTTCATTGCAACTACTCAAAGCTCTGCAATTCGCCAACTTGAACTCACACAAGAGAAACTGGAATTGCTCCGATTAAACGATCTTGAACCGCCTCGAGGAAGTTCAGCATCTTTTTGTCCTGTCACCAAGTAAATTAATTAAATCCGGAGCACTAAAGACATATGAAAATTTGAATCCTAGCCGCGTGATTTACATTTTAAAAGAACCTAAAAATTACCTGCTTGATTCAAGCAATCAATAAGCATACCTTTTTAGAGAGACGGACTATGATACAAAGCTTTCTTTAGTAAAGGTGCCAATAGAACTGCCGTTTTGTTATTTAAATTTGTCACTTGTTTACTCTTATGAAGTAAAATTTTCGCTTCAAAGGGAACAAATTCCATTGGAAATACCTTGTTGCTATGAAAACGACTGCCTAATAAGAGCAGAGTGGAATGGTTTAGAGAGAGGACTGAGTTAAATGAAGGCAGATGCAATATATTTCTAACTGCCCGTCGCTCTGGAATATTAAGAATAAATGCGTCAAAAAAACTTGTGCAGTTCAAGGATATAAAATTACTGAGGTTATTTTGGTCTATTTTGAATTTTAGAAAAAAAAACATTGGGGAAACTTTTGATCGAAATTGGGCAATCCTTTTTTGATACAAATTATCTTTGTGAGTTTTTATCTTATTAACTTCAAATTTTCAACAATAACAGATATTCTTATGGTGTATGGTGTATGCTTTTTTATCAGTTTTTGGTATTTTTGGAGGGAAAGTGAAGTCAGTACGCTTAAAAGTGGCAATTTACGGAACAGTTTAAAGTGCACTTTTAAGGACTCTTGAAAGTGCAGAAAATGGCAAGTTCAAGTTACATTTACGACTTTTCTTATCAGTCCTGCATCATATAAGGCACTTTCGGTAGCTTTTTTTTGGTGATTTTTGCATAGAGGACTTGGCCCAGATGCAGATAATGATCCAAAGATTGCCTTAGTAATTACCTCGATGAACGTGCCGTTCAGCTACGATTACCCTTAGCTGCTATGAGGAAGTGAGAAGTATCGTCGAGGTTTATTCTACAATAAAGAAGATTTGCTGAGTTCCAAAGAAGTTTCCTGGCTTTCTCCTGCGTTGCGCAAGGTAACGCAGAGGAACAAGTTCTCTGCACCGCTGGCATACTGAAATGAGTGCCGGCTGCCAAGCACGTGTCTCCACCGAGTTATTTTCCCTGCTACGCAACGGATCGCATTGTTTGCTGAACCATTTTGTCCGCTCACCCGTCAAGAGCTTTTAACCGAGATATTTGCCGAGTTTACGAGTACAGGCAAATAAGCGTCGAATAGCCATACAACCTATCGTTATATTTTTGTTTCAGCAACTGTTTATATTGCTTTTCGTTAATTTAATATTTATTCGGCTGTGACTTACACCGACTACACTGTCGCGCAGTGATTTTAATCCATAAAACGAATATCTGCTAAAAAAATCGAAGATTTGCAAAAAAAAAAAAAAGGGCGAGGAAAACAAAGTCTTGGGGTACCCTTAGGATATAGATTTGTACGTTTCTTTGAATGTGAGATCTTTATGCTTTGTACAGTTTCTGAGTGACGGTTTCATTGCCAGATTTTCCTCTATTAATTATAAGAATAGAGATCAGGTATAAAGATAAAATGGATTTTTTCGTTGCCAGCATAAATTTCATGTAAAATACCTTTCAAAGAAGAAACCGAAGAATATTATCCCTCTTCCGGGTAAAGAATCTTTAGTTTGCCTTTAATTGGAGTTTAATTGTTTACAAATTATCAAAACGTTTTTAGTTGAATTAATGGTAAATTAAAGATAATTGTAGGGTGAATATCAAACATTTAAGTTGAATTAAAGATAAATTCATCATCATGACTCATCGAGCCAGTAGGCGCATAAGGCCGTAACGCTTTCTGACCAACACTCAACGTTCCGTGTCACCGCTTTGGCTACTTTCCAGCTTGTCAACCGCGCCTTGTTTCTTTCCTTCCCCACCGTCCTTCTCCAAGTTGTCTTCGGCCTCCCTCTCGCTCTTCGACCTTCTGGTGTCCACACCAATGCTGTGAAGCAGTCTTGAGTATGTGTCCCAACCAGTTCGACCTTCTTCATCGTACCTCGCAGCTTATGTGATTGATCTCTGCCAGTGGAATTAAAGATAAATTAACAGATCTAGGGATGATCCGTAAAGTTCATGAAATGAACCTTTAGGTTAGCTTTAATTGCAAATGAAATCGGTTACAAAATGCTTCAACAAGTGGTTTTAATGTGTTCATGGAAGTTCAATTAATGGTTCATTTCAGTCATTTTGTGCGAAACTTTTAAACGTCTCAGATATTAGTCTTTAAAAACATTTAATTTCAGTTGTTCACCCTGTGTAAATCTCCTTTCCACGAATGCCGTGTCTCTAAGCTTGTTCCTTATAAAGTCAAATTAAGATTCAGTTATTTCTTAAATTATCTTAGCTTCCTAAGATTGTATTGTAGGCTGTACCATTGTAGAGGTACAAGAAACAAAGTTTGCCTGCTTGTTTCCGTTAATTTCGACATTAAAGCGAATCACCTGGCAGTGGTTCAGTTATCATGGTGCTCTATTTAAAATTTTAAAATTTTCTATTATTAACAAATAAACCAGTACCTTAGCAAATGGTTGTGGAACAGACTGTGGTTAAATTGCTGGGCAGAAACGTTGACATGCCTCTACACACTCGTTGAGATCATTTGTCATACAATCAGGAAAGCATTTGTCCTCACAGCTCATGTTATTTGCGTCTGCTTCTTTCTGTCGCGGAGTTTCTGAAGAAAAAGAGAAACGTGGTCACACGTCATAACACCAAAAACGGAAATAACTGACTACAACAGAAAATTAAGCGAAATAAATGTTTACCGGCTGGTTCTCTCACTATTGCTGTCATGAGCAAGTCCCATTGCAAAAATTTCAAGAAATTTCTTATATAAATAAGCAACGTACCGTACCAGTAAACAGAATTTGAATGAAATTTTGCAGTGTCGTGCTACCTGTGTAGCGTATATTGTGTGTGTTACCAGTTTCTGAACATTCTTTTCATTACGTTGGGGTGAAACTCGATGTTTCAATTCAACCTCATTCCAGGCCTTCTAGATCTCCTCTTCAACTTTCGATTAATTTGGAAACACGAAGCATTAAGGCAAACTGAAGAGCTGAGTCAGTCAGAGTTTTGGATTCAGTACTGTTCACTCTTACAGGTAAAGTACTATAAATTTTGTCCACTCGGCAGATAACTGGCTTAATTTTAACATGCGCTTTTTGTTGCACATTGTTTATTTTTATTTTGACTCATTGTCTGGGCTTCAATAGACTCTAGCTAAGATTCACCACAGCTTAGCCGCGAGTTTTCGGGCGTCCCTCATCCTTCTGTTTCACGCTCCATGGACTCTCAATTGTCAAATATATCTATGCATCAGGGCCTGGTTGTTCAGTGGATGGATGCTGTCCACCGGATAAATCACTTAAAACTCTTTTATCCAGTGAATCGCGATTTATATGGCGGATTTGTTTATCCCTTAAATAACGCCCCTATAAGACGAAGGTGATTCTCTTGAACGGCCCTCTTGCTCAATAAGAATATGACCAGAAATCTTTTTATATATATTCGGCGTCCAATTTACAAACGACTCCTGTGAACAACTTAACATTTGTGTTACCTGGGACGCTTGTATCTCTTACTTTATATCATAGAAAAAATGAATAAAGCCTAGAACAAAGTCCCAAGGTACTTTACCTTCATTTGGTTTCTGCCAAGTACGTTGAAGATATGGACAAATCATCAGAGACACGAGTAATAGCCTGACAATGTTGTTTGCCATGTTCCAAGATAAATTACTTCTCGTGAAATACAACCTTTTATTGTCATTTGTCTTGTCATTGTGATCGGAATAAATACATGTCATGTGTGGCTAGCAGATTCCAGTGGGATACATCAACGTTGCTTAGGTTACCAAGGCCATTCGCTCCTTACAAATTATGCTCTATTATTTTTGAAGATAGAGTTTTGGTGATATCGGTTAGAGATGTACCTTCTATTCGAAAATGTTTCACGTAAAAGGGATCAAGATCAAGATCAATGATAATAATTATTCAGTAATGGTAATGTTTTGATAGCGCCGTTGAACATACTAGATATTGTTCTTCTACGTAAAAAAGCAAATAGTACTAAATATTTATATGCCGTATAAATGTATGGAAATACAAATAAAATTATTGTTTTTCTTACCATCTTGAAAGTCGAAGCACTGGTTATAGGCCTTTTTTTTAAAGAAATATAAACAAAATGGCGGATGCATTTGGCTATAATTCATCATATCGTAAAGATCATGTAATTCATTAAAACAAACGGATCTGTACTTTCGATAATTTATGCCTTGTTTATCACCCCGGTGGAATAATTATACGAGGAGAGATATGCATTATTTTTAGTACTAACCCCGCTACAGGCAAGGTTGCCACATACGTTTTCGTGCACGGTGCGTTGTTAAAATCAAGGGACATCATGGCCATCCGAATCTGCAACAAACGGTTAGAAGAACTTGTCAAACTAGCTGAACTTCAAAATCATTTTTTGTTGTGTCTTTGTATATCGACCTTCGTATTTTGTATCGTGACGATTGTCGGAAACCTTCTTTTTATTCGCGCACTTTGGAAAGCGAAATTGATGTCCCCATCTCTAAAGGCAATGTTCCTTAGTCTTGCGTTGTCTGATCTTGCTGTGGGGCTGATTGTTCAACCGATCCACGGTATTATTATAGCGGTGGTATTAGCTAAGTTTGCGGGCGGAAACTATAACGCCGACTTCCTCTGTCCGACTTTTGTGACAATGTACTTGTCCTCTGCATACTTTTTTGCAGGGGCATCGTTCTTGTCTATAGTCGCCATTGCCATCGACAGACTTCTCGCCGTCTCACTTCATCTACGTTACAACGAGTTTGTGACAAAGAAACGGGTTGTGACTGCCTTGGTGATGTTGTGGTCAACCAGTGGACTTGTAACATTGCTTTATGTTGCTCTTCCAAACTACAACGACATCGTAGCTGTTGTTCTAGAAATCACAGGCCTTCTTGTGTCCAGCGTGGCATACGTAAGAATTTACCAAGTGGCGCGATACCACGAAAAGATAATACGTTATCAATGCCAGGTCGCGATTGATTTGGATACAGTTAAAATGGCGAGGGTTAAGAGATCAGCTTATAACGCGTGTTACGTGTACGCTGCGTTTTTCATGTGCTACACGCCAAATATATTTTTTGGTACTTTGCTGGTGTCCTCGGATCTTCCTCATTTACCATTAATAGTCGGTTTTTATATCACAGTTTTTCTAATTTATCTCAACTCTTCTGTGAATGTTCTCGTTTATTGTTGGCGATGTAAAGAGATTCGTGATATTGTGAAAGCCAATATAGGAAATATATTCAAAGTGTTAGTGAATCAGTCAAGGTGAGATAAAGCAGAGAAGGGAACTGTCTTATTCATTTTATACACGAAGAAATGGAGAATCCAAAAATGCACTGCCAAGTTGTTGAGTTTAACTGACTCTGTGTTCGTCTAAAAATAAACATTAAAGCTCTTATTTAATAAAGAAAATGAGAGTCTCATTCAGTAGTGAGTTTTATAATTAATATATTACCGAGACAAGGTCAGAAAGAAGAATAAAATACGTACAGGGCGACATTTCTAAACGACAGAGTTGGACAAACAAGCCGGAGATGAGTCATAAAGGACCCTAATTATGTGAAACTCAGTCCAAGAAACCCAGTGCTATGCGTGATTCCTTACTGAGGTAACGCTAGAGAACTTTGGCACAAACGCTTCTGAGTCACGAACCACAACCACAACCGGAGTGCCTTTAAAATCGACGGAAATGCTTGAAGTTATCCCAATACTAAACTGTACTAGTTTGATATTTCTATATTCACGCGCCTGAATGAATTGATTTCTCAATAACGCACTAAAGCTGGGTTTTAGGGAATTTTCCTTATTTTACGGGTCACGATTTTTTAATGCGTTCTTCCAAGAACAAAAAAAGGAAGTAAAGCCTATGTTCGAGCCTAGTGGCCCATCAGGCCGGAGCGTATCCCGGGTTGAATAGCATGAAACGACTAGAAGTATTCCTGCTCCCCTCTTGATGGGTTGGTAGTCCATCGCAGGGTTATACTACCCCCAGCATTAAATTCGCTGGTACCCATTTATACACCTGGGCTGTGGGAGAAGAAGGGTGTCGCCCAAGAACACATCAGAATGACCCCAGCCAGGGCTCGATCCCAGATCGCTTGATCCGGAGTCCAACGCACTAACCATTAGGCCACTGCGCCTCCCACTAAAAGAAAGTAAGACGGAGGAAATAATTATGCGCAAGAGATAGGAAGTTGCGAGATGAGAATAGTGATATGGAAAGAGCGTAGTGGTAAACTCAATCCTTAGTCAAGTTCAGTCCTTAAGTTGGGGTACACTCGATTTTGAGTGAAATTTTAAGAGGTTTAAGGAAGGGATAGGAGAAAGAAAATTATTTTTGAAACACCACCAGACAGTTGACCCCAACGCAAGAGCACCCCAGGTTGTCAGGGGACTGTTTGGGTGTCCATCTACTAATTTTTATCTTCAAATTCTAATTTCAAATCACATTAAATCTTAAATATATTCTTATTTCTCCAAATTTTACTAATCCTTTGAGAAAAACTATTTCTTCCCAAACATTCTCAAAAATCACCCAAAAATTTACAAAACCCCGCTATATAAACATGGCTTTGTGAAATGAGCATACAGTTCCTGGACTACTTGAAACGCGGACGAGATATTCGCATTAAACCAAGTTTATAGCGTTGGAAAAACGGGCTTCAGGTATACCCCCGCCTTAACATCCCCTTTTCCCACCCTATACGTAAATTAGTTTATGTGCTCCGCAAATATATACCTTTTTCTTTCAGCATGCGATCTGTCAAGTAAGAGCTTGTAGTCAAAGCTACTGAAACATCCTGGATCCTGGAAACGAAATCGATTAAGACTTTAAAATCTATTGGTTGCCTGCAACTGAACTATGTGTGCTTTTTTTTAAAGCTGACATACCCTCTCGCCATTTAATAAAATTGGACATGCCTTTATTCATTGCCGGCATCGTTTATCGAGAGCTCAACTAAAACATGGTTAGGTGTTTTTCCATCGTCTTCATTTTGAGTAATTTGGTTCTCTGTAGAGGTAGGTAAGCCACACTTTGGGATGTGGTTAGTGCTCAGATAAGTTTGCCCATGTGGCATGCTTCATTATTCTGCTCGCTAAACGGTGGGTCGCAACTGCTCAATTATACGATACCAGAAGCTCTTATCGTGAATTTTGTGTGCTATCTACGATCTTACGAGCGACACTTAGATGGTATGTCGTTCTTTGACAGAAAGCACTCGAAATTGTTTTCCTCGCCTTGAGAATTTGTTTATGTGTAGTATACGGCTATCAAACGAGTTATGGATGCGTAACACGAAGGAAGCATTCTCGAATGCTCTCCAACTTTCCACACTGCCTAAGCATGAACCAATTCGTTAACGAATAGATAGACTCTCATTTTTTTGTGCAAGTTTTAAACCTTCATAAAGCCTTATCTATTAATAGATAACAAATAACATCAAAGTATAAAATCCTACAAGTCAGGCTATTATTGTAAATTAAAACAGCATTAGGATTTTTTGTCTGCTCATTACAAATGGACAAAGGACGCGAAAAGGA
This sequence comes from Meandrina meandrites, assembly GCA_963693305.1. Taxonomy (NCBI): domain Eukaryota; kingdom Metazoa; phylum Cnidaria; class Anthozoa; order Scleractinia; family Meandrinidae; genus Meandrina; species Meandrina meandrites. The sequence continues at coordinate 21,441,311 of OY855904.1, forward strand.
ATACATTATTCGATAGAACAATAATTATTTCGCTAATGTATGCAATGCCCGAAAACTGTGACTTTGGCGCCAAAACACTACTTTGCTGTATTCAACTCAGGACGTTTTCCATCTTATACCTTCAAAGAAATTGTGAAATCAGAAAATAGAGCATTCTTAGCTTTTTATCCCAAATATGTAACAATCAATCTGTGTAGTAAAGTAAAAACTCTGCCAAAATCCAGATAGCGAAAGCCCTTTTATACGGTCGAGTTCACTCTTAATTTCTCGCGCGTCTAAAATTTGCATCGATGTTTTTATTGAGGTTTGATCAAGCATAACGATTTTCTTATGCACGTCTGGTATATGTACAAGAGCGATCGAGCGGTTTATATTTGAAACCATGATGCCTTCCTTTTTTCTTGTCGTTGGATTCTTGGCAAGTTTGGGGTGTATTCTGCAGATAACAGGTAAATAGTGTTCAGTTAAACTCAAAATTTTTAGTCTGCTTTAGTTTTCTTACTGAAAACCAAATTACTAATTGATCAATTGTTGATCGTATTTACTAAAGCTCATAAAATGAGAATGCGCTATAACGCGTTTTGCTTCGTAGTGTTATTCAAAACGCGAAACAGCAATTTCAAATGTAAATACGCAAACTCAAATGCCGAGGGGCAAAATTCTTGGCGAATGTGCTAAGCGATCATAGTAACGGTATATGCTTTACTTGGCGGGAAAGATGAGCGAAGCTACTTTACAACTCAAGAGATATAGCGCCGTATGCTACACATATTGTACATACTGTAGATACAGGTGTCGATAAAAAGGGTTTAAAAAAGAATAAATAAAGCTATAAATGAGAACTAGGCATGGAGCTTGAAGAATTGACGGGGATAGCATCAGCTAAAATAAACTGAGATAATACAACAGCCTACTAAAATTATGCGTAACTTTGCGTAAAATAATTGTTGGACATCTATGCCAATATTTTCTCGTTTGTAATTAACCTTTGTCGTCACACAATTTTCAGAGGAAAAGCAATTTTTCGTTTTTCAATCACTGACTGTGATTCTCTCAGACTATCAAGTGAAAATAGCAATCAGTTTCTTCTATGAATACTATTTCAAAAGCAGATATGATAATATCATTGTTTTCAGTAATTTATGATGAACGCTACTACCTTGATATGATCGAAGCCAATCACCCTTATCATTTGTCGCCCACTATCCATGATTGATAAAGATAATATGTTCATTTGTCACGAGCGTGGGGCAAAGAAAACCTTCAGCTATTGTAAATAAATTTCGGATCATGTAATGTAGGATCATATTGTAATTTATTATATTAGATAGTGCAGGTCCACATCAGGACTTAACGTCTCGCCAATTCTGTAACCTGCTTTATCAAATAAATCATGTATGTATGTATGTATGTATGTAAAATATTCTGAGTCCCCAACGAACCCATGGCCTCCCAGATACCAGTTGGGCGCATTAACCACTGAGCTTCCAGAGACTCGTGGTGAGCTTGGCCATTTACTAGGTTCATATCTGACACGCGTCCTGCATACTGCTAGGATCAGCAAGGGAAGGTTGAAAGCGTCATATGAGAAATAAATAATAAAGATGGTGAATTTTAAGCTCGGTGAATAAATGATAAAGATGATATGGTTGTTGGCATTAAAACATTTTTAGCTTATCCTGATCAGTACAATAATTAATGTTAGTCAAGAATAATTCTTATTGTGGACACCTAGTATCATTGTCCACTTGTCGCTAATGGAAGTTCTTACTGGTACCATTGGGCCGGGGTGTCCAAATGTATAGGTTGTCCTCGTAAACCCTTTACTGATTAAACTTTTGGCCTATTTTCCCGCGCGCAAGTCCAACAGTTTAAAAAGTTCTGTTGAATTAATGTACAGGAAAGACCACTTAGTCACTTTGATAACAGTTAAAATCAGTGCTGTCAGCGCATTTTTCTGCTTTTCGCGCGTTCTTTTCAGTAGTTACATGTCTGTACTACTCAATTATCAATGATTTTTCCATTGCAGCTGCCGCAGGTGCCGATGAATGCACAGATTACCATAAATTAACCGGCGCTTACCGCACCATTACTTACTACGATTCCTCGCTCGAGAGATGTGATAATCAACTGCAGCGGGGCTGGTACAGGTTTACGGAGCAAGCTGGCCGCATGATGCCGACAGAATGCGTCGCTAAGTTTCACTGCGGAGCGTATGGCCCCGGGTGGCTGGACGGCGACCACCCCATGCCCCAGGATGGGAAGGTGATGCGGAGAGTGTGCTTTCATCTTGAAGGAGACTGCTGTAAGGAGTGGATCTTTATTCAAGTTAGGAACTGTGGTGAATTCATGCTGTATCATTTGGCGCCTCCGCCCAAGTGTCCACTGAGGTACTGCGGGGACGCCATTAAGGAGTCGAGCTCGAGTGTCGTGGAAGGTAAATACGCGTGTTTGGAGAAAATAGGGCGATCACTGACTCACAGGCAGCTACTGACTGACTGACTAGCTGAATGGCTGGCTGACTGACTGACTGACTTACTGACTGACTCAGTGACTTAATCACATTTTGCTATTTGACTGTCTGACAGAAAGACTAACCTACTGACTGACTGACTGACTTACTAATTCACTGACTGCATGTTTGACTGACTGACTGACTCGTTGGCTAATTGACTGTCTCAGTCACTCAATCACGGCTTTTTCCATTTGATCGACTGACTGACTGGCTGAAAGACACCTGACCAGCCCAGTCACGATCACCCAGCTATATTTTGCTATTGCCACATTACACAAGTGTCTGCAAGTAAGTTTTTTCTTAAATATACAGCTCCGCACGAGTGCAAGAATCATGGTGTGCTTAATACTATGGACAGAGCCCGGGGATTTTATGATCCTTTTGTGTCGCTCACTGACATTGGACTCACTCCTGGATGGTACAGGTTTAACGACGAGGCTGGTAAGTAATTATATTCTGATTACATGGTTTAAAAGAGCTATAAAATCCACCTTCCCCCATCTCTAAAGAGTAAAACCCATATAAATCCTTCCAATAGTAAGCCGCTCCAAACCCAATAAGGTACTATTGAGATTTAGCTCTAAATTAACAATTTAATTTGATTTCACCCCCTCACTTCCACCCCCCCCCCCCCCCGCAAGAAAATAAGAGATTGATCGACGATGTTTAACAACTGACGTTTATGTTTAACATCGTTTTGTTGTTATTGTTTTTTAATGATACTTTATTAATTACGTATACAAATTACAAGAACCAAAAAAAAAAGAAAAAAATAATAATACAAAAAAAAGTTGTTGTTGTTGTTTTTTTTTTTAAGTTTTGTTTTAATAAAAAGCCCAGTTTGGTTTCTACGGTAGTTCTCAATAGTCCACTGACTTTGTTACTTCTAATTGAGAGATCTTGCTCCGTGTGCGTAGGTTTTCAGATGGCAGATAAGTGCGTCAACTTGTACCACTGTGGCACCCACGCCACCGGCTGGTTAAAAGATGATCACCCTGTGCAATCCGATGGGGCTGTACTCAGGGAAGTATGTTTTCACTGGCTTGATGATTGCTGTTACTTCAAACAACAAATAATGGTTCGCCGGTGTAAACATTTCTACGTCTACGAATTCCCAGGCACAGGAAAAAGCTTTCTGCGATATTGCGGCAATGGAACTGCTGTTCATAACCTCTGGAAAAAACAAGAAAACCAATAAGCTCTTTGCTTCAATATAAAATGTTAAAAGAAACGATAGTTGACCTTAAACAATGTGGGATGGCTATATAATGATAAGCAATAAAATGTTGTTTTACTAGGGTGACCTCATCAGCATTAAATGCTGTTATCGTGATTAGAGCTCTGGAACATTTAAACAAAAGAGTATGAGCTAAAAACTCTGGTCTTAATTACAATTGAAAACAATAAAAATGGCTTGCTGGACTGTTTAAAACGTTTTGATCCGTTAAAGTAAAAAGCTCCTTACTAGGTTGAAAATTTTAACATAGTAGGTTGGGTAACAGGCGTAGGAAGGGGAGAGAAGGGGAATAGAGCGTTTTCCATATTGGTGTTCCAAAACAAAGAAACGGGGGCCAAATTGGTGTACCAAGCCATCCTTAGGGGAGTTAAACTATATTTTTACGCAAAAGTCGTCTTTTGTTTTGGTAAACCGAAATGATCGCTGGTCAGATGAGTGAAAAAGCTCTATAAGCCACGCAAGCGCCGGAGTGCGGGTTGTGATCGTGAGGGGATTGGGGAGTAGGACTGGGCAGAGAACAGGGCGCGCCTGCGTTACTCTGTATTGAATACTTTTTCACGCCGACGAGTTAAAAATTCTAATTAACTAAGAGGCAATTAATGATGCGTCAATTAGACTGGCCGAATAGTCGATATTAGAAGAATTAGAAAATGTTTTTTTTGTCTGTAAACTGAACAAACAGCCACCTTCTGCTTGTTTGTTGCGTTGGACGCTAGATTTTTTACCCTATAATAGTAGGTAGGTAGGATAGGTTACTGAGTCTGCATACGAGCCTAGTGGCCCATCAGGCCGGAGCTTATTCCGGTTTCCGTAGCATGAAGCGACTACAATACTCTCAGGTTGAAGCGAAACCGAGCACAAGACAATGGGCGCGATTAAGGAATGCTTGTCCTTTCTGGCATTGCAAAACTCTCGTCATCAATCTCCGCACGCCTTGTTTCTTAGTGGCAACTGTTAATTTTGTGTAGGCTAATGAAGTTGTAAAGAATGAAGTGTTTTGTAGGCTCCACCGTAAGAAAATGACAATTTGCAGAGAATGATAATTTGCATCGAAGTTGGGAAATAAATAAAATCAATTTATCAGGGCTCGACTTGTTGTCTGTGTCGGGGAAACAATTGATCAGCTGCTGAAAGAAAATGCATGGCTTCAAAAGTTGATAACCAGGCGACACCCCCTAAAGTTAACAATATTTAGGAAGTGGTTGGTAACTGACTGTTCTATTGAGCACGCAGTGCCCAAACTTTACGACAGGAGTCCGCTTTTCATAGCTAAAACTTGGCAATGCAGCGGAACTTGGAAATTCGTCGGAATCGGAACTCGTGCTGTAAAGAAATCAGCAGTAAATTTTAATCATAATCGTTGATCAAAAACGCTTAGCAATATGCGGGCGTATCTCACAAATTTTCAGGATCTTATCGCTAATAACAGGAAACAGGGTCTAAATTCCTTAGTGCTCCGACTGGACGGTTCCTTTGGCTTGTCACAATCTTACTTTTGTTGAAGAAAGATTGCGCGCCAACATCTCCCATGTTCAAATGGAAATTCTCCCTGTTTATAAATCAGTATAAAGCCGCATCCACACGAGCAAATTTTATGTGACAACTTTTCTGTGACCATTTTTATTTGCTTGTGTACAGAAATAATTTTTAATTTCCAGTTAAGAAAGTATCTTGTAAGTTCATAGTTCATGATTACCTGTCATACATCTGCATGTAGAGTAAAAACAAATAAAAACACACAAAAGTTGGTTCAAAGCTATATTCTAGTAAAGTGTACACACTATATTTATTTTCCTCATTCGTACATAATATATTTACCGTATAAAAGTCTTTATGAATGAGTGATGCTAACCTGAGCTAGTAACGCATTTACCGAGACAAATAATGCACTGTCTATTAGTATTACCATTTTACCTCACTAGGCCAGATCTTTTTCCCAAACATTAAAATAAAACAACAATTAATTATAGATCGAGAAAAGTAATGCGTGCACTTTACAGTACCAAAAAGAGAACAAGATCACGTACAAAAGTCAAATTTACATCACATTGTTTTGGTCTGGTAAGTAAACTACATAGCTACTTACATAAAATTATTTACACTCTTACTATTGACATGTATTAATGATCAGCGTTCCTTATGAGTTTCTGTGGTCAGTTACCGTTTGAATCGATTGAGTTATAACGTAACGATTATTCACCAAAGTGGACGCAAATATCCTCCTCTTTCTACCGGCACCGAGGTAAATAAATAAAGCAAAAACTTTGAATTGCCACTAAAAAGATCTGGCGGATTTCGATCGAAAGCATATCGTCAATGTATTCAGATATTCCCAAACTCTTTTTATTTATTTAGAGCAATCATTTCAGTTGTAAGTGTTGTCGTAAGTAATTATGGTTTGCTTTGGTTTTCATTTACTGAGCTCTCCCATTGGTTAAAATATCGTCATCCTACACCAGCCAATCAGAACAAACGTGCTTTCCTTTCAACCAATCAGAGGCGAAACCAAAGCACTCATGATTTGGCATGCGCGCATTTTCCCGCGCTTGTCACAGGTTGCAGGTTTTTGCCTCGACTTCTGATTGGTTCATTACTGTAATTGACCAGTGAGGATGTTCATTCATTGGTTTACAGCTGAAAACTTTTAATCACTTCGCTGGTTTTGTAATTACTTCATAACCTACGTTCGGATTGTACTTCTTTGCATTCAATTACCCTTACAACCAGACAACATAAAAATTCCATTAAGTCCATTTTTCCCTTTCTAAAAAGCAAAACAATTTTCTAAAAGCTGTACATCAGTTCTGTGCCGCCACAAAGAGATCTTGAATATTCTTTGAATGAAATGTTAAAATTGTTCACGGAGTTTTTCCTGGATTAAGAGAGTGACATTTAAGAATTCTGAAGAGTATATTCAACACGCAGCCATTGTTCGATTCTCTATGAAGACGGTATGAAGGATTACAAAATACTACAGTCCGTGACTGAATTTTTGCGTCAATGTGTTTTCCATATGTAGTTGTCCACGGAAGGAGAGGTGATTTAATCTTGCTCACAGCTGACTATGTACCTGAAGTGCAAGGAAACATACGAGAATGAGAGGTGAATTGCCAAGCAAATACAGTGAGCAAGATAAAGGGTTTTAGTAAGGTCCATAGCAGCCATTTCTTCACTTGGAGAACGGCAGTTTACTCTTGGCCCTCCCCATTCTCCTTAGTGCCACGTTCTAAGCGTATTCAAAGCTTTGCTATACGGAAAAAAAGTTACAACAGTAAAACACCACATTTTGACATGTGCACAATGCTCGTTGTCTGAGGTCAAGGTAGCCATGTGTCGATAATGCATGTATGCGTCACGAGTGTAATTCTCGATTTTTCGATAGTCTTTATATTAAAAAAAAAAAACAAACAAAAAAAAAACGATGAAAACTGAAGCAACTGACAACGTACAATTGTTCACTGTAAGTCCCTTGCACAAGCAAAGAGTACCACGCAAAGTCCAAAAATACAGCAGATACTAGCAGGCATTACATCATGGAGGCATGTAAGGAAAAGAAATGCCAAAACATAAACAGTAAGGTGGTTAGGGAGAAGGTCCTACCACAAGTTTTCGGATAATTTTAAATCTATTTTGTTGAGGGGAAGACTCATTGATTTGCATCAAAACCAGTGCTAAAAGTTAGCAACATTTTTTTTAAACTAAAGAGGGCATTATGTTCTACTTACCCTTTGTTTTTGATGACGCCGCGACACTTGACCAGCACGGAATACCTAAGGGCCCACACGGGTCTCCAACCTTGGACTGGTACATTTTCACAGCCTTCTGTCAGCACCTCTTGAAGACTCTCCTTGGTGAGTATGTCTGAAAGGTCATAAACGAAAACGCGAATAAGTGACTTTCGGATTTTAAAAGAACCTAACGAACTTTTTTCTTTCCCACCGAGTTAATAATGTAGTTTTCATAATGTAGATTAAGCTGCACTTTAAAATTTGTATCTGTTGGGTCATTCTAGGGGAAATGTTTACTTAAGTCTTCTCGAATTTATTAAGGGCTTTTTTTGACCATTTCTCGAATCTGCAAGCTGCTTTTGCTTTTCTTTCGTAGCTGACATTCAGTTCCTGAACCCAAAACGACATTTCCACCTCCTCAGTTCACCACCGCGGAAATCAAAACGTATTATTCACTGACTGTTCATACCTTTTGGATCAGCATGCGTCAGTAGTTGAATGTCATGCTTTTCACTAAACGCCACAAGATCCTGCAAGAATACAATTTACCATTTATAATGAGTATCTTACCCTGCTGCACAGGCAAAGTGGTGTGTAAATAATCTGTATCTACTTCTAATAGTGCTTTCTGAAACATTAATTAATCATTTTTTTTATTAAACAAACTTCGTGATGACGTCCAACTTGTACAATGAAAATGCAATTTACTTTTTCTGCAATTCTATGGTAATGTTGGCCTTCTCGTCCGTACTCTAGTTTGCATATGACACAACTACACAGCATGTACATGATTGCCACTCTGCTATCCACAAAACTAGACTACATAAACTTGTTTTCTAGTGCAGCTAAGTTACATGACTGTACATTCATAGCTGTAAATGTCTTGCACATGAATACCAAAAAGGCCAGCAGTGAACTTGACCATTAACAATAAAATTATTCTGTTTTCCAACTTGCAGCGTTATGTACATGTAAGTACCTTTGGCATGACGCAACATGAAGCGAGATTGACTTGATTGATTTCAGGCTTGACCTGAAATAAAAAAAAAAAGATGACAAACAATAATATAAGTTGGCAACATGGACTAGTGTTTTTAAAACAATAAAATTACTGGTTCTGGCATGACATTAGATCCATTAAATTAATTACTGCCTGTACGTTTAAATATTATTCTCTCCCCTGAAATTACAAATGCCATTATAGAATATGAGGCAGCCAAATGTTCTGATATGTACATTGCATAAAGAGGAAACTATGGTTGGAAGATATTCAAATTCCATGTACTCCAGTGATATAATGAATGCTGAGCAAGTGAATGAAGGAATGTAAATGTATATGAACTTGAAGAAGACAAAAATTTGTTATTATCTATAAAACTCATACGTTGTGCTATAAAACACATGTAAAAGCAAACCATACCCGTGCCCACTCGTAAAGTTTTTCCAATGTAGCCTTGTCCAAGTCGCACACACCAAGGCTGTCCACATAGCCGCTATCCAGCAAGTACTCCATTTCCTAAAATAACAGAATATTCATTGGTACATTACAAATGCTTTTACTAATAGCTCAGTATGACAAATTTAATTTGTATCTCGACTATCATCTTGGAAGAATTTCCAATAGTGTATGCAGCCAACTATATTGCGGCCAGGAGATCAAAAATCAATAACAATTTATCAAAATTAAGTGATTTGAGCATATCAGTTTATGGACTTTGCTGAAAGCAGCCTTATAATTATGTGCATACATGCTGGAGTTAAAACACTTCACAAAGCATTTTTTTGGGGGGGGGGGGGGGGGCAGTGAACAACAAAGACAAATGAAGTGCATTATGAAACTTGTCTTTGAACAGACAAGACTTTTCTACACTGTATATGTCTTGACTATAAACACTTTCACTTACCTCCCAGAAACCTTTGAGCACCTTCAAATTGTCTTCACCTTGTAAATTTTCTGGCAATGCCAAGAACAAAGTCTCCACAGATTCCACTCCGAGTTCACACATAGCTATTGTACACAAGAAAAACATGCAAAAGAGCCAAACAAAATCAAAATGCTAATTTACTGTGCGTCAGTAATGTTGGGTACACCTAACTTGGCTCATGAATGCTGTCATCCCTGGCCAGCTCTTTTTGGAGTAATTCTTTGGGCACCAACAGCATTTGATGAAAACATACATATGTGATGTATAACTGAGAAGAGTTCAAGGGGGTTGTGTAGCCAAAATGGTACAAGGTCTAGAAGTTAGGAAATACCTGTATCCTTACCTCTAAATAATGCATCCTGGATAATAGCAGGGTTGAGTTCAATTGCAAATACTTTCACTAAAGGGAAAAATTGTTATAAAAATAAATTATGTAAAATAAATAAGTTACTATAAATTTATCCATGAAAACATAAATTACATTTCAAAGTCTTTTTGTATTAAATTAATTTTAAATCCAAGGATTTCTTGTTGTCCCAGCCTTATTGATTTGCTCTGAAGTAAAAACTAAACTGCTCATTGAACATTCTACCTGAAATCTTAAGATGTTCTCTTTCTCCGCGCTCTATTTTCTCCACAAACTTTTTATTGACACACCGTATTGCTTTTCTCTGAAAAATTAATGGCAAGACAAATGTTATTGCATTTACCAAGTTATCACTTATCTCATGACTAACAGTGAACTTTTCATTTACTTTTTGACATCTTACTGTCACCCAATCTTACAGGCAAAATATGGTCAATAGCCCATTCGGCTTCGCCTCATGGGCTATTGACCCGTGGCCCTTGAGGGCGAAGGGTCTAATTGTTTTAGTATCACCCAACTAGTCGGACAGAAAAAGCAATAATTAAGTTAGCAAATGCAAGTTGAAGAAAGATTTATTTGGGAATAAAACGAAAGAAAGCGTTACGAATTTCACTACTCGATGACTATTAGTAATAGCCCTCTAGTACCATAGCCAATCAAAATGCAGGATTTGCATTAGTCCACTAGTTGGGTGATACTAAATTAATTAACAATTAGATTATGAGCTCGAGATTTCTATGAGGTGATAGTTGATGAGGCCGCAGGCCGAATCAACTATCACCTCATAGAAATTGAGAGCGAATAATCTAATTGTTTTAGTAGAATTCTAACTGAAATAAACGCAAATAATGGTTTCTAATTATTTTTCTACGCATTATCGAACTATTAAACGCTTTAACAAAATCGCACGCATTGAATTGTCCTTGGTAAATTTGCAGTTGTTTACGCGCGTGCACCCGTTTTTCAATAATTTCAAGCTTTTAAAGTCAAGAAACCGCTAATGTCCTTCTTTTAGTCTTCTCGGGAATTTTTTTATCCATTTCCGGCCATTTACATCTAAACTTCCTTCCAAAACTTCGGAAAAACGATAAAAACGTCGCATTTTGTGGACAACCTTCGGCAACTGCACACTAATGGCTGATAGTGTGCAATAGCTCAGCCAATCACATTGCAGCATTTGCATTAGTGTACTAGAAGAATTCCACTAATGATGAATAGACCCTCAGCTGATAAATTATCAGTGTACCTTTCCTTTCATACTGACAAGAAATTAATAAATCTGTGATTTTATTATTCCACCATAATGGTATTTGGTCAAGAGAATGTGCAAAATATGACATGTTTTTTAACAAATGGTGAATTATTATTAGGGTGTTTTTGTCAATGTTCTTGCGGGGTTGGTATAAAAATGGTATAAGCTAGGGATGGGGCTCGAAGTCGCGCCTCCAAGCATAGAATTTTACTGAGCTGTCTGGCCTCCTCCCTCCTCCCTTGGGAAGTGGGTGCACCTGTTTAAAGCCCCTAGTCTTACTGACTTTGTGTGGCCACCCATTAAGCGGCAAGTTACTAAAGTCCCGAACCTATTGTCAGTGTAATACTGTAAATAAGACCCAATTTAAGCGGCCACCTCTATTAAGCGGCCGCGGACACCTTTCTGCCATCCCGATGAGCGTTCTTCAATTTATTTTACCCCTATTTAGCGGCCAGAAAAAATGTAAGATTCAAAGTTTGGATTTATTTTCAACAAAATCATTCAAACACAGGTTTATTGTCAATCGTTTTCTTGTGGTTCTGCTCTTCCTTTTCACGTTATTTTGTGTTGAAATAACGTAACCTGTTTAAATGGCCTTATGCTAATTTCTGACGAAACCCTATTAAGCGGCCAACCTCTATTAAGCAGCCAGTTGCCATTTCTCAGAGGGTGGCCGCTTAATACGGGTTCTACTGTATTTGTCTAGTGTAAACAATAAATTATAATGAAGTTATGGAATGCACAAACTTACTGGGCTGAAATCCTGCTCATTGTTGTTTAGGGGCACCATGCTACTCAAAGTTGTTCCAATACTCTCTGACAACTAAGAAAATTAACAAACTTTAGTTAGTCCCGACAATGATTAATTTATAAAGTTCTCTTTACCTTTGTATAATATATTACATCTAGTACGCAGGTTATTAAAGATGTGATCATCTTAGAAATGATCATGAGTTATATATGCATGTACTGTACAAATTGCAACTTAATTATTAAATAGTTATTGCTTAATTACATAGCTTTTGGTGGGGAGGCTGGGATGTGGGATAGCTAGTGATTTATTATTAACAAAAACCCATACACTTATCTATTTACTGCGATTTTTCTTGGACAGTGATCTGCAGCTTCCAAAAAGAATAGGGAAACTGCGCGCAAACTTAAGGTGGCTCTATAGGGTAATAAAATGGATGTGGCGCACGCTAGTGCTATATTTTGAAATCTGGTTTTTGCATTCGTTTTCAATCCCAGTTCGCTCAAACTTACCAAATGCAATAAGCAAGGATGAAATAGTGTTCTACAACCATTTCTGTTGAAATATTGGGTTTAAGTCGTGAATTAAGAGTACCCAAACAAATGCGACTTTGAGCGTTTATGTGGCTTTAAGTGCAATTTTGTTCAATTTCTTTTGGCGAAATCTTCCAAAATTTTCACAGTGCATGGAAACTATCTGGAAAATAATTTTAAACAGAAAAAAGTAGGGGGTGTAAAGGCAGTTTCTTTGTTATTTGCAAATTTGTGTTTTTCCCCTCTGCGTAAAAACTGGTCTTGTAGATTTTCGTAAAAAACGAATGTCACGTAAAGCAAAATAATCATAACCTCTCTGCCAACTTTTACGAAATTTCACCAAAGGAAACGCGAGAAAAGTTAGACGAAAATTGCCATTTTAGCCCCCCAAATTTTAACAATTATGTAACAGAATAGAAATTCGCCAAGATCGCTATTTGAGCATGCGTCAACGTTGAAACCACTAGGCTGGCTTACAGTGTTAACTGGGCGTTTTATGTAATTCCATGATGAAAATCTACAACCTCATAATATTTGGAAGTTTAAACAGCATTGTCTGTTCTTAAAATTCTATTGTGGATAAAGATTTCCTTTGAAATGTTTAACTCAAATCCGTGGCTAAAAACTTTTGCCTGAGCTTGCGTCAGCGCGCGTGCAGTTTCCCAAGGCTCGCATCATCAGCTCGCGCGTGGTTATAAAACTATATGGAGCCACCTTAAATGATAAATTTATAAAACAAGGAAATACAGTAGATCTGTGAATGACACTGCAATAATACTCTGTTTCTTTAAATAAACTACTGTACTTAACCCTTTAAGCTCTAATATCCACATACAAACTCTCCTGACTGATCTCCACACAGTTTCTTACAATGTATATTATAAACTTGTTGGGAGAATTTGTTAAAGATCAGAGCAATTTCCTTTTGATGATCATTTAATTAGTTCTCTTTGCCTTGATTAGTATTGATTGTAAGGAGAAACTTTATGTTGGTCACTCTTGGGATTTAAAGGGTTAATTCCAATTGTTTTTCTTTTTACCAAAGTTTTATTGCCGCAGTTAGAATTCAAAGCTACAAGACAAGAATCAAGGGAGGAATATAATTCATCGAATGTAAACTTACTTTTTGAACATCTACCATAACTTGCTGAGTCACGATCGTGTATGTATATTTCATGACCTCATCCGCAACAAATGAACGACAAAATATCGACCAGTTTCGGCAAAAACTAAACAATTATCTACAAGAATCTAAACGGTTCGTAATGATCATTCAAAAGGTCCTAAATTTACATGTAATAAATTTTCAGTTTATGAATGAAATCAACATCTGCTACAGGGCAATTTTGACCAAATCAGACTTCTTGAAAATTGAAATTGAAAACGCCCAACACTGGGGTTCCAAGGAAGTTTAACAAAAGGTTTCACGCGTTCACGCGAAAATGACAACAGATTTTAACTGTGGCTACGACTTAAAGACGAGGCTTTTTAATAAGACAAAGGTGATTATATCGTAACTCGGTTACAACGATAAACAATTTCAATCAACCAACGCTGTATGCACTAACCTCATCGGCAGAACTCGGTGTAGTTTTTCGTTTGATTCTGTTCCAATTGGATATGTTTCCTCCATGTATATACAACTTCTTCGCAAACTTAAGGGCTTCTTCTGAGCCGAAGTTCTCGGCTAAACCATTGGTAGTAATGCAGCCATTCGACGGTTCGTTCGCCATTTCTACTAGTCGGCGTGTAATGAATATCGCTGGCTCGTCAACACAATTCCCAAGGAGCTTTGCTGGCTTCGTGTCACGACTTCCTCTCTGCGAAGCGTTGTAGAAATTCCTCCTTCGCCGGCTTTCTTTACAATTTCACTGCCCTTTCTTCTTAAATTACACCTTTCAGAGTTTCAGCAGTTCTATATTTGCCGCTAATACAACAATGTTAGCTGAGGTGGATAATATTTTGAGGTCATTTTGGGAGTGGCGCTTGAAGGAGAGTCCAGAATTCGCGACGCAGATTGGCGTTCACACTTACGACAGCAGCCTAGATGGTCACAGTTTAGGGGCGTATGCCAAGAGACAGGTAATCATTCACTTGTTGTAAACATCACATGATAGTTTGTCAGCTGAATTGTCCAAATGGCGGTGTAAAGGTCATAACGCATGTGAGCAACGCAAGGAACAGTGAATGCAGAAATACGGCAGACGGCAAAAAGCTTGATTTCCACAAACTTGAATTGTGTAAAGGAATGTTTTGAATTCGGGAGTGAGGAAAACTTTAACAATGCCTTAAAGGGGGTGACTCTTAACTACCAATTTGTTTCTAAGACAGGTTTCTAATTGCCATATTTTGGAAATCAGACCTCATACAGATAAGCTTTTTGCACGAGTTTGTTCTATTGAAGATTCCTCCAAGACTTTCAGGTCACGGTCATATTTAACGTGCCACGTGACCAGAACAGAGTAAACCCTAAAACTCAAAGGGCGGATAGATTTTAGAATAAAATTGAGCATCAATAGATAAAGAACGTGCATATGCGTAATGTGACGTATCATTTTTGTAAAATTCGCATTATTATGAGAGTTATGACGTAATAAACACTCATATTTACAGACTTTCACCAGTAGCGTTTCCTTTTTTCGTGTAAACGGTAAAAGCATACGTCAGATTATCAAGACGGCTACGTTATCTCTGATTCCTAAGAGAAATCGGAACTTTATCTTGTTTCCGTGGAGTTTTAGGGATTTTAAATTCTAACGCGCGGTTTGGGACTGGCACTAGTTTCGCCCGCGCAATTATATATTTTTCAAAGCAGATGTACCCCCAAATAAAATTCACCATTTAGCGTTACAAAAAGCTTCAAAATCGCTTGCTTCAAAATACTGTCCTCAGCCATTCCTTAGCAACTGCTCCAGATCTGTAGTTAAGAGTCTCCCCCCTTAACGTGCGCTATTGTTACCCAACCATTTTGTCAAGGTTATTCGGAGTTCTGGTTTTATCCTCTAATAGTTTATTGTCCAGTGTATAGAAAGTACATGTGCATTGTGTGCAGTTAATATTAATAATAGATCAACATTTATCCCATTTGTGAAAGAGGGTCCCATTTTGGGCTTACCTCGGTGTAAGAACCTGTGAAATTTTCCTTTGTTTTGGAGCCATTGTTTTCCTTTTTTTTTTGAATGCTACACATTTTATTTCAGGCACATAGACAATTTACAAAAAAGAGATACTTACATGCAATTCAACAATAATTTTACGACAGTTTACAAATAGCCTTATTAACATACTTACACTACGAATACATTCTTACTTACTTTAATTTTAACAATTTACTTTCCGCAATACAATATACTTGTGGTTGAAACAACAGCAACAACAAATGAATAGTTAAAGTAAAGCAGCCCATGTGCGATAATATTTCGGGAGTGCTTTTTTTGCAGTAGCGATCTCTTTTAGAATTTCGAGTTTTCCGTCAACAGAAAGTAGAAAACCTTGAAAGTCTGGGACATCTCCGCGAAGGCTTGCGCAAAACATACAATATTTGGCTGTTAGTAGACAGTAATTTACTACCGAATTAGGTAGACTGCTTTTTTGGAGACGCGCGAAACAGTTGCTGTTGGCGAGACTCGTCCTTGAATTAAACCCACATGATTTACAACTAACGCCACATAGGTATGCGCACGTGATCACATTCCTTCACATTCCTGAGGCAAGAGAGATGGCAGTTTTTTCCGTTAAAAGCAAGGGAAGGTCTTTTATCTGTGGAAAAAGTATAGACGACAGCCCATGAGGCAGCATAGTCGATTGGATTATAGCTGAAGGAGGGTATCCTGCATCGGGTTATTTTGGAGGGCAGTTTAAGGAAGTAGTGGAACTGGTTGAAGCGCGAGCGAGTATCAAGATGTTCTACAACGAGCAAAGGAATGTGCTCACGTGTGTTTACCTTTTCATTTTGACAGCTGTAACCCACGTGACTCAAAACACAAGTCTTTGTCACCAACAGCAACTGTTTTGTGTGTCTCCGAAAAAAACAGTCTACCTTATTCGGTAGTAGTACTCGCCAATGCTTTGTTCTATCATGCCAGCCGTAAAGGATATGGGTTGTGGATAACGTTATTGTTTCATCTGTTTTTTGATGCCACCATTCTTGAAACAGGGTCCAGAATTCGACTGTAATAGTACAATTTATTAGCAGGTGGTGCAGAGTTTAATGTTTGATGTTGGGCCATTGTTTTCCTGCTCTATATTGTTTTGAAGTTCTTTGTTGTCTTGGTCATTCTTTGTTTTAGAGTTTCACAGGTTCTTACACCAAGAAATTAAGCCCCATTTTAGAATCAAACATCACAGTCAGGGACAAAAGTTGAATAGGAATAGCAGCTGATCTGTTCTGACTTTTGTCCCTTCCCAAACAACAGTCTTCAAGACTTACGATTGAGATGTGAGAGTCTGGATGAGGCGAAATGGGGGAAGTAAAGCATACATTCTATGCACCTTAAGGAAGATGGGAGGGGGGGGGGGGGGGTGGGGAATTGGAGGCCTTGTTCACAGCAAATAAGATTAGTAGGATTTTAACCAAAAAAAGTTCAGAAAATGTTTAGCCATATTAGCCGAATTGCAAATGGCTGTGCTAAGTCCTGTTCATCACCAATAAGTGAACAGTTGCATAAAACTTATACTGTACATGACGTGATTCTCTTGCCTCAGGCTAGTAAACATTGCTCAATGTATTGTGTCAGAAAATAGACAATGCATACTTTGGATCCACTGGAGGTTTTTCAGTTTGATCTAATAACACCTCACCCCTCCAAAAATCCAGCTTCATATCTCTTGAGACCCATGCCCTCCCCCACCCCCTGAATTTCCTGTGACCTTCCATGGTGTGCATATAGATATTTTTTGGACTGTGCATTTAAGGTAGGATAACCCCTGGAGATTGTTTGATTTTTGCAAATAGACTTTTTAATTGGTTAAGTCATTGCAAAATAACTGAATTCTGTATTTCAAACTGTGCTTAATATTTTGTTGTGCTTGGAAATTTCAGGAAGATTGCAGAAATTTTATCAAGAAGTTGAATGCAGTTGCTTCATCTGAACTTTCTAAGGTACATGTAAAACAGACACCTCTTTTCTTGATAGTCATTTTTTCCAAAATTAAAGTAAAATCACCTATAACCTATGTACATATAAAAAGAATAATGTGAACCACATTAACAGCAAAAGAAAAGATATAAGATAAAGAAACGTAGTCCATGTGCAAAAATTCCAACTTGTAGATTTCCTCAACGCTGATATGCAAATTCCAGTAAATACCCATACCACCATTTGGGCTTGACTCATACATGCTTGAAGCTTTAATCCAACAATGTTAATTGAATCAGCTGTAGAGCTGACTTAAAAGGTGATGACTAACTTGGCTTTGGGTGAAGGGATGGAGGATGGAGGCACTCTCCTGGAGGTTTTCTGGAAACAGTTCACATTTATATACTTAGACCTTATTCTGCACTAACTGCCAGCCAGAAAATTACCTTATGGTGAACATGTAAGCAAGACACTAATTACTGGTAATAAATAAGTAAATAATATCTGGTACTGTACATAAAGTTTTTTTTACTGTAGCCAGTAGGTTGCATCTGGCTAAGATAAAGGTATCGGAAAACATTAATTAAATCCACTAAAATTATATTTAATAATGCTTATTGTTTTAAAACTAGTTTTAACTGATATTTCAGACTGATGCCTTGAATGTTAAACTTCTTCAAAGGGAAATCCAAAGTTATTTGGATGGTTCCAAGCACAAGAGGTGATATCGATTATCTGTTTGAGTCATTGTTTTTGTATATTAGGTTTAGTTGCAAAATTATCCATTTGTACATAAAAACTGCATGATCTTCTTTCTTAACAACAGCTGCACCTAAAAGTTCATTTTATTTACTGTTGTTTCAGCTACTTGTTTCCCATGATAAACTTAGAGGGGCCTCAGCTAGAATTTTCAAGGTTGGTTTCATGGATGAAGTTTGAAACCAAAGATGATTATGAAAAGTATTTTTCAAGACTGGATGCCTTTCCAACACAGGTGTATGTATACTCTGACTAGTAATGAATATTACCGGACAGTATTATAAATTTATTTCTTGCTTTGAACTGATGGCTGACTGTTCCCATTTGGCAGTTTAATTTTCACTGTGTGTAGCTTGTGCAGCTTGTCAAGTTGTGGTTTAGTTGCCTCCTATTCATTTCTTTTTTTTTCACTGTTTGCCTTGAACAGGCCTCTGAATTTATTGCTCTGCTACAAGAAGGAATAAAAACGCATTATGTTCCTCCCCATCTAACTGTGGTAAGTTAATTAATAAAACCTCAGTTCATTAAACCTGTAATTCACCAGTGAGTAATTACAATCGAGCTGGATCTTGACTTGTTGGGTTTCGTAAGGGAAAGAAGGGCTGATTGCAGTCTGTTGACAGTAAGTTAACTTTATGATTGATAAAATAATAATTATAATCATAAATAAGAGTTTTTGAGCTTGGGGGCATTAAATAACCAAACAAACGAAAAAAACTCCTTTTTTTCAACAAAATGTCACAGTGAAGTCCAGTGAAAATGTATTGTTCATGAGGCTATTGTTATCTGTAACATCTATTATACAAGGTTTGCCAAGTTTGCCCACTAAAAGTCTTGCAAAGTGCGTCTAAACCACAGTATTTTTAGCAGTAAACATTTTTCCTTGACAATTTGTTGAGTAATAAAACAATTATCCTGCTCACTCTTGCTGAACTTCTTCTGATTTTACCAACTTGTCCTATGGCCTCTTTGGCTAAGCATCAGGTGATATTTGAGCTGATTTTTGCAGTAGTGAATTTTCACATTGGTCATAATTGGTGCTCTGAACAATAGGAGAACATAATTTGTGTGGTTGCTGTGACTTCATAGTGTAAGTTTTATGCCCTCTCAGTCCCTAGGTACTGGTAACTCTTTCGTACTGCCTGTACATGTGATAATGGACTGTATGTCCATGAGTATATATATACAGCAATACATGTACATGCACGACATCAACCTGTATACCTGGCCTACAAACCCATCAGACAAAGCACTCAATACTATTATACCTATTACGCATTTGTTAATTTATACAATTTTTTTCAGACACATGTTCCAGAGCAAATCAAGAAAGTGTTAAATGCTGAATTTACAGATGATAACCATCTTTTCACACCACTGAAAAAGTTTCCAGAAACATTTTCAGAAGCAGAGAGGTGCATTTTTTTGCAAATACTATAATATATAAAATGTACATATTGAGTAATACAACCAAAGTTAGAGGTGCATCTGGGATAACTTAAATTCTGCCCAGAGGGATGATATAAAAGTGTTAAACTTGTGTATTGGGTGGGGAGCTAGGGCGAATCTATTTTCACTTTGCTTTTCAATTTTACAACAGTAACTGATAGCAAAGATTGATCTTCCAAATACCCCAAAGTCAAATGTACATCTGGGATAACTCAATTAACGCCGTCTGTAAAATACTGTCTTGATTCACAGGACTTCATTCAAAGAGCGTGGCTTAAAACTGATAGAAGAAAAAGTCAAACCAGCTTTTAAAAAGATCCATGACTATTTTTTCCATGTAAGTAGTAAAACACAGTAGTCTTCTCAAGATATTCTGATAATCAATAAATATTTCCGACCAATTGTGTTTGCTGTGAATATCCAACAACAGTTAGTCGATTGCATCAAGATTCTATATCAATATGGCTGTTTCTTTGTTATAATGTTTTGTGTTTTTTATCTTTTGTAGGAGTATCTTCCTCAAACTAGGGATTCCATTTCATGTACAAATTTTCCAAATGGAAGTGAATTTTATAATCAGGTGAGGGAAGTGAAGGATAAAATGGGGAATAAGGCCAAGCAGGTGGGGGAATAGTGATTAAGGTAAAGAGAGATTCTCTACAGTCCTATATTTTTGGGAGGTGTGGTCAGGCCTAATGGTTTGTGCGCTGGACTCCAGGTTGTGCGGTCTCAGGGTTTGAGCCCAGGACTGGGCACTGCATTGTGTTCTTGGTCAAGACATTTCATTTGACTCATGGTGCCTCTCTCCACCCAGGTGAGTAAATGGGTGTCATTGAATTTACTGCTGGGGATAACCTGTGATGGAAAAAAGCATCCCATCCAGGGAGGAGAAGAAAATACACCTAGTCACTTCATACTTAGTCTACTGAAACTGGCATGAGCTCCAGCCTGATGGGCCACTTGGCTCAAACTCAGAATTTACCTTTAGTCCTACATGTATTACTTTGAAAAATCAGATTCTAAGCTCTGAAGTTTGCAAAATAAACTTCTTGAGGCATTTGTAAAGGTCACATTATTTGTTAACTGCAGAACTGATTTTTTCCAAATTGCCGAATTTCTATGTTCCTTGTAAGATAAATGAATGCAAAAAGCTTTAACCATACCCAGACTGGTCTCCTTTGGGAGATAAATTCAAATCTTTTGAGGAGCATCTCTGTCCTTTTGATATAGGGGTTACACACACACACACACAATGCAGATCTTTTCAAGACAATCGTGGTGCCAAAAATTCAAATTAACTGGACAAATATGTTACAATTGGCAACTTCAAGCGAAAAAGTGTTAACCAACTACATTGATGTCTGCTTTTAACTTTGTTAAGGTCCAACAGGTTTATTATTATTTTAAAGAAGAAATTGCTTTTATACATTTTAGTGTATATAATTACTTTCCACGCCCTCACGCAGGCTTTAAAGTTTCATGTTGCATGTGACATGACAGCACAAGAGGTACATGATCTTGGACAAAAAGAAGTCAAAAGAATTAGGTCTAGAATGGATGAGGTTAGTAAGAGTGACGTCTTCGAGATTCCGTAAACTTGATACGGCTTTTACACAGGATGACAGCTAGAGGTCATGATTTGTAATCAGTGGAGTAAAAAATTGGAACGAACTAAATAAATAAACTAGTGGTACCTATCGGTAGAAGTGCCAACGAGTACAACAAGAGAGAAGGGTTGTGAGGATAATAAATTTATTGTAAATGTTTGACTAAAAGTACACGTTATGATGTGGGTGTGATCAATGTACATTGCATGTATTCGTTGCGGAATGTTTATGGAATAAACTGATGCGATTTGGTGAAGGCCTAATGAAGGAGTTCTAAAATGATACTAAAGTAGTGAGAAACCTTGTGAAATCCATGTAATTTGAGGGTTGCAAGCCATTGCAGTTCTATGCCGCTATTTTGGAAAGGTGTCAGCTGTTTTTAAGTCCAATAGACCTTAAATCAAAGTGGCTGTGAGCCACTGAAACTCGGAAAATATATAGCCTTTGTTTACTTCATATATAGTAACACAAATAAAGGCTGCATTTTACCCAACCCCCTACCCGCTTCACAAGACTAATTGATTACTAAATTTAATATTAAGACTCTCTGTCGACTGCGAGTGTTTATTGTTTTGATTCTGGCGCTGAAGAAAATCGTTCGAAAATCAAAAAGATTTAGGCCATTCGCGCCCTAAAATAAAATATACCGGTAGAAACAGGTATAAAATGTTTACTTTCGAGGTCATCCAGCTAAGAAATACTTTATTTTGAAATTATGACCTCGCGTCGTGGGGGCGCAAGCTACAATGGGACATTCCATTTTTTATCCGAACCCCCCCCCTGTGGAAGGCATATTTAAGTAAGATCTTAACAGACCCTGTCGGAATCTGGAATTTGCAGTAAATGTTGAGTATCGGAATCGCCATTTGACAATATCTGGGGGTGTAGGATTCAAATTTACTTTAACTGGGGTGTCGGAATCACAATTTCACCCTAAACTGGGGTGCCGCCATCACAATTTCACCCTAAACTGGGGTGTCGAAATCGCAATTTTACTCTAAACTGGGGTGTCGGAATTGTAATTTTTCCCAATTCTGGGGTGTTGGAATCTGAATTGGGAAAAAAGATACCTGTCGGAATCGTGCCTTCCATAGGGGGGGTGCGGATAAAAAATGGAATGTCCCAATTACAATTACAAGCTCCTGTCGCCATACGCGTCATTGGTCGTCATTTGAAACAACTCCATAAAATAAATTTCCTTTTTATTTGCTTTTAGAAGCACATATACAGAGTATATATATACAGTACTTAGTGCTCTTAAAATACAAGATGTAGAACTAGAGCAATGAACATTTCGTGGCGATTTCCATACCGGGGTTTGGAATTCCTGCGGAGATTGTTTCGATAAGCGGTCACGTACAGATTCTAAATGCTTTCAGTTCGATCTTTTTTCACTCCGAAAGATTGCCATTACTAGCGAGTAGGGGAAAAATGAAGCAAAGAACGCACTTTTCATCGAAATAAAAATGTCAAATAATCTCAATAAAGCTTACTTGGTACTGGAAGAATCTACTGGCAATGCGAAGGGAAATAATTCTGCAGCGATTCAGTGTCACTCAGCTCAATACTGCAACAAACGTGAGCAGTTTTCACTTTGCCTGTATCCGAGGTCATCTTCTTTGTTTCTCCATTGATTCTGGGCAGATTTTCTTGAATAAATCTTTTCGGAAGAGCCTCTCGTTGGCTAAAAGCAGATCGCGTACCGGCCGTTGTTTAGGTTCTCACACATGTGAGTTTGCGGATCACGTATCGACGCCATGAATCATGCATCGTGCACGTGCTGAACAAATAAGTAGCGCGCTGATTGGCCAAAACTATGACAAATTGTGCACGTGCTGAACAGTTTCTGCTCAACAGATTGGCTAAAAACATCAGACATTGTGTCGTCACGATCTACCTTACATTACATTACTTACATTTCTACATTTTGGAGCGTTTGTGAGATTTTTTCCGCACATACAAATCTTCTCACGGCTCTATAATCTGCCGCCTCGTCAGGCCTTCTGGTCTTCCAGAAGGCCTGACTCGTTGGCAATAAAAATCGAAAACGAAAACCCAGGTGAAATATACATTTAATTTTGTGGCGTCTTCACATGTGATATACGACACATGATCACGTGCAGTGGCGGATCCAGGGGGAGGGTCCGAGGGGTCCGGACCCCTCCTATCAGACCTGACACTTGTTTGAGACTGAAATTCTTACATCGACAGGATCGTATATCACTTTTTAACTGGCTGTTTTTTTTTCTTTTAATGAAAAGCGCATTGCATTTTGCTACTAAACTAAATTCCGGGGATATTCAAAAATGTAATTGTTTTTGGGTATCCTCCTATGATCTGTTCGCCTCTGCTCGCAAAGCAGTATTTCATGCGCCAACGGTGACCGGCGTTCACAGATTGAGATTGGAAATCTATACAATCTTTGTTACCAGGCACAAGAGGAGCATGTTCCATGGGTGTATCCTTTACCAGTAGAATTCACTTAAATACGGTAAGGGACCAAGGAATTATAACGTACAACTGCGACTGGTCGGGGTGGCGGGTGGGGGAAGAATTAATTCCCCTCCCCGCACCCCCCCCCCCCCCCCCCAAAAAAAAAAATTCAACAGTCCTTTCTGAACCAAAGTTTGGACCCCCCAATCAAAAATTCCTGGATCCGCCCCTGACGTGCGCAGTTTGGCAGCTCAATATGAATCGCTACGAGTCAGAGCAGAGTCCCGTTTTCTTTTCGTTTTAGAATAATGGAAATTGATTTTTTTTCTTTACATCTGTGCAATAGTGTCATGTGTTGCTACTGTGTTAATAATCACAACCAAGTAATAACCGTTCACGGAAACTAAAACAGATCTATATTGATTTTACTTTTTTTATCTATATTGATGTAGCCTCCTGCGCATGTGTTCTTTGGGCTCGTTCCGCGTTCCGCGAGCCTTAAAAATATTTTAAAATTGAAAATGTTTCGATCGATTCAGCGACCTTCTTCAGTTAAAATGCATTTTCTTTGAACTGTTGAATGCCACTGAAGTGATCGAAACGTTTTACATTTAATATTTTTTAATCAGTGTCAACCCCGATTTATATATTTATTATGCCTGATTATTTTAAGTGCAATGTCAGGAATCCTTTTGGAATCCTAATGTAAAACGTCTCTTTCACGACGTGAATCACCAGCGTGAGTGGTTTCATATCTAACGTTCTTTCCTTTGTTGTCAGTTCCTTCGCAATGTCTGTTACTAGTAATGTGAGACCTACATAGATGCTGTACTGTGCATTTGTTTTCTCTGTTGTTACAGATTATCAAGGAGATGGGCTTTGAAGGCAATTTTAAAGAATTCCTTGATATGTTGAGAACTGAGAAGCGGTTTTATTATGACACAAAGGTAAGTCTGATTACTTAGATTTGTATGCAGAATAGTGAGCGACTCTTCTTTAATTACGACGCCATGGCCCTTTTCCGTTCCCTGACATTGGCAGTCTGCGTAGCAGGCAGTAGAAATGGAATGGAGAGTAGGAATTCGCGCATTCAGTATAATGTGGAAGAGCTTTCTAAGTAACTGTGTGAATGGTCAATAATGGCCGAATAATAGAATACGAGTTCTCCCTCCGATTTTTCTGAGGGTCGGTCCTCTGGCGAGCATAAGAGTGCGCGAGAAAATTTGGTATATAAAATTGTGCCAAGGGCAAAAGTGAACCACAACATAAGCAAGCATTCGAGTAAGGGAGCAAACAAGCAAACAAGCAGATAAACAAGCATGCGAGCAAGACGTCATTAGCAAACAAAGAAACAAAACAAGCAAACAAACAAAAGTAAATTCAGCTTATCAAAGAAGAGGTTCTTTCACTAAGGGTTCTGTTTTGAAATACATAATGTAGCATGACCGGCTGGTACCTTTGGTTTTCTTCACAAACGTACACAAAAACAATGAGAAGCAAATCCAATTTACTAAAAGATGCTTACTTTTTTTCTACCTTTCCTTTCAGGAAGAGCTGCTTAATGGTTATAAAGATCTATGCGAGAACACTATTAAGCCGAAGCTGAAGGACTATTTCAAAGAAATGCCCAAGACACCATTCCAGTATGTGATATAGTTGTTTGTTCTGTTGAGTGTCATACAAAACCTGCATGGATTTCAAGAGGTTGGTTTTGCTATGGTTGCAGGATTGTTGAGACGCCAGCCGATGCGGCCCCAGTGGGCCCAGCAGCTTACTATCTGGGACCTTCTGAAGATGGTACAAGACCGGGGGTGTTTATGGTAAACACCTACAAACACGATACCAGGTACTACAATGTACTGTAAGCCTTTTATTCACGACCTCGCATGGGAAGGCCAAGACTTTTCCTGCTTTCTTTTCTTGTAACACCCTTACGTTCTGTTTTCCCGATTTTTTTCTTTATTTGCGGTGTGTTACGTAACTGATCTCCTGAACAAATTGTACAGCGTGACTGTTTAATCTGTTCTCGTATTTCAATTTCAAAAGAGTTACGTTTAGAGTACTGTAATTTCCTAGTTTACCTCGATATACATAATTATGTACTGCAAATTTATGGGACCATTATTTATTGTGTTCGTCAACGTATCTGTCAAATCTCGTCTCGTAAGCCATGTTATATTGCTTGCTTTGATGTACGATATTATCGCAAACACGGGGATTATGCATTTAGACGAGTCTTGTTTCTTTAGACCGAAGTATGAGATGGTGTCCCTTGCCCTTCACGAGGCTGTACCAGGTCACCACTTACAAGTGAGTCGTAAAAACAGATGGTAATCTTTTCTAGGTTTTAGACGCGTCCGAATACTTCCTTGATAGATAAATTAAACAACAAATAAAACACTCGCAATGAAATTGAACACGTGTTTCAACTTTGACGATTAGTAGATTACGAGTACTCCCCCTCATTCGTCAAGTGGGAAAGCACGCTTTGCGCAAAGGCCGAGTAATAAGTCAAATCTCTGAATTTCAGGTACCATTAAATTCAGGCTATGGGAATGCGTACGGAAATATGGTGGTGTACTGTTGGTCCCTACATTTTTGAAGTCGTCAAATAAGAAAACGAACTCACAATCTCCCTCCCCAAACCCACATATTTTTGTTTTTAGCCAGCCAGTGCGTAAGGTAAACATTTACGAATTGCTGCGCTAAAATGTATGCAACTCGTCGCAGAAACAAAACGAAGCAAATAAACAAACGATCTTTATCAAATATAACAAACAAACAACAAAATACAATCTTTGTTTTAGACTGCGTTTGCAATGGAACAGGAAGAGCAACCTTCCTTTAGGCGCTATGTGGAGGACAGGAGGTACTATGAAGTACCAGCTCGGTTTGCTTTGCACACCGCTTACATGGAGGTATCTAGATCTGTTCAGCTGAATAATCCCTTCCTTATTATTTCCCATCGCTTTAAGAAAGCATCTCGCAAACGTTGTGTAACTTAGTATTGGTATCCGAAGAATTTTGATTATTTCATGGGTAGTAACTGGCCAGTGAAGAGTTTGTTAATGACGTAAGTTATGTCAACCTGGTGGGTTTTGGTAGCTTTCTAATTTCACCAGCATTGCGGAACACAAATTTTCTTTGATCAGTACCCCTGGACCCTTCTGCCATCGATATTCCTTTCCATCAACGGTTACCCTACACCATCAGCATCCAATAAACGATGATAGTTTTTTTGCTCATCATTCAAGTTAAATTGCGGTTGCTGTCTTCTAGGGCTGGGGCCTATACTGTGAGTATCTTGGTGAGGAAATGGGCTTGTACAAAGATCCCTATGATTTGTAAGTACGTTGCATAGCTGTATACACTTTGACTGAGAACGACTATCGTGTTATGCATACGTGTTATTACTGGCCATGCATGCTGTTGTACTGCCAAGTATCTGCTGCCAGTTACGGAGGGTCTCCTTTGGAAAGGTAGGGAGCAGAAGAATTCAGTAAGAACGAATCAATAAGGAAAAAATGCACTCTTGCGTATATTTTCCCAGTAAAGACCTAGTCTGCAAACCAATATGAGCTTTAAAAGTAATAAAACCAATCTTCCTGGTTTTCTTTTATTCATAGACTTTGAAAAAGCGTTTGACTCTCTCGAGTGGAGTTTTCTTTTCAAATCTCTTGAAGTTATGAATCTCAGCCCTATGTTTCAAAGGTGGATCCGAACCTTTTACTCCAACATCAGCAGTTGTGTCATCAATAACGGTTATACCACGAGTTTCTTTCCTCTTAAAAGAGGTGTCAGACAGGGCTGTCCCCTGTCGGGCCTCCTCTTCGTTCTTGCTATAGAGTTCCTTGCTCAGAGTATAAGAGAAAGCAATGCGATACAGGGTCTAAATGTTGGTAATAAAGAAGTCAAATTAAGTTTGTATGCGGATGACATAACTGCCTTGATCCGGGATGAAACCTCCGCACACCATCTCTTTGTTCTACTAAAAGATTTTGAAATTTCTTCAGGCCTCAAAATAAACTCGTCAAAAACTGAAGGAATGTGGCTTGGCAGCTCAAAGTGTAACATTGTCAAGAAAACCTTATTCGGGATATTGTGGCCCAAAGATTACGTAATCGCCCTGGGAGTAGCTTTCGCCTATGATTCAAACGTCGGAAAAAAAAATTTCGATGAAAAACTTTCTAAGTTAAAATCGTCTCTAAATTGTCAGTGGACCACGAGAAATTTGACTCTTCTAGGCAGGATTAACATCGTCAAAACTCTAGGTATTTCGAAGCTAGTGTACAACACCTCTGTACTAGTCATGCCACCAAATTTTGATAAAGAAGTGAACAATGCGTGTTTCCGGTTTGTTTGGAACTTCAAGCCAGACAAAATCAAACGGCGTACTTTGATAGGTCCTTTTGATAAAGGCGGTCTACAAATGGTTGACTTCTCCATGGTAGACAAAGCGCTTAAAGCCGCCTGGGTAAAACGGCTATATGAAAGTAAAGATTGCAATTGGTGTGCGCTTTTTTTTTCAGCTCTCCGCAAATATGGCAGTAATCTACTTTTGGAGTCCAACTACAACGTAGAAGATTTAGATTTGACTTAAGTTCCGGCTTTTTATAAAACCGTGTTAACTGTTTGGCAAGATCTGCACTCAAAAGCTCCATCTGATGCAGAAGAATATACAAGCGAAATACTCTAGAACAACCGTTTCATTAAGATAGATGGAAGACCAATTTATTATGCATCTTGGCACGAAAAGGGCGTCACAACAATCGGTGACCTCCTCGATGAGAACAAGAAGTTTCTAACCTATAAAAGCCTGCTAGACAAATTTGATCTGCGGACCAATTTTTTGACATACAATGGCGTTCTAGCCGCTATTCCAAAGTCTTGGAAGGAATCTTTTCAAAGGCGTTCCATTGCTCTACAAAACGTTAAAACCACTAGAAATAATCTCTCAGTTACAAATATCACCGCTAAGAAATCCCGAATTGTGCTCGCCAATGATGCTTTCATCCCTCCAAACGTAGAATTTAACCTCATTAACATGCATCGAAATCCAACTCTCACGTACAAGTTGCCTTTCAATGTAACTACAGAAAATAGATTGAGATGCTTTCAGTATAAGGTGATAAACAATATACTCCCTACTAACGACATACTTTATAAAATGAAAATTAAGCCAGATCCGATGTGCAAATATTGTGAGTCTACTCGAGAAACCTGAAAGCATATGTTATTTGAATGCCCCAAAGTAAAGCAATTCTGGCTAAAAAGTTATCGACTGGTGGAATAAGAAAAGAGCCGACGACGTAACCGTAACTTCGAGTGATATTTTGTATGGTTACAAACCTGAATCTACTTCTACTTACACCTTTAACCACTTTCTTTTGATAGCGAAATTTTTCATCTTTCAAGCTAAACAAGCGAATCACCCCCCGTCTTTCGAGGCCTTCTATATCTTCCTCAATGATAAAATTCGCAGCGAAAAAGAAATCGCTATGAGAAACAACAAGCTTAGGAAATATACATCAAAATGGACAACACTTTGTGTATAATTATCTATTCTGAGCATGTCAACTTGCGCACGTCTGCTTCATATCCCTTCTCGTCCATAATTTATAACCTATTTTTTTTTCATATTTGCTCCCGTGTTTTTTTTTATGTTTTCGCTGTAACTCGCTTTCGTGGTCACTGTGATTTTTTTTTTACCTACAATATAGGAGAGTAATATCAATAATTAATTAATTTTAAATTTAGTGTAAGGCTGAGTAATGTTGTTAATTAGCTCCGAAAAATATATATTCCATTGTAATGTATGTATTGTATTGTAGCGTAAATTTCCTTCTGTATGTATGTATGTTTAAATGCCAAATAAAGTGAACATTAAAAAAATAAAAAAATAAAATAAAACCGATGCGATGGTTCCGAACGGTTTTTTTTTGAGAAATATCGACCGCTGAGTATTGCGTTCATGGTCTTCTGTTGGACAAAGTTCTTACTTAACTCCTCTGCTCTGTGTGCAATAACTAAGCATTAATTATTTTTTTGCAAATAAACTATTTATTTCAGCCCTTAATTTGCGCTGGGGGAAAGGGACTGCCCAAAAGTTTATTATTTCGAGCAGGCAATCATCATGATACTCACGCCATTGCGCCCTAAAGGTTTCATTAGCTGCCCTAAAATGGTAAACACTGCTCCAGAATTTCTTAATTATTTTTTTTTCTTTCAGGTTTGGTCGATTGTCAACTGAAATTTTGCGAGCGTGCAGACTGGTGGTTGATACGGGCATGCATGCTTTCGGGTAAGAAAACAATGAAACAAACAAGCAAACAATGTTATTCGATGCGCTGTGTCAATTTATGCCTTGAAGTTGTCGGGGTGATTCTAATGTTTAAATTTTCTCACCTTCAGATGGAGTCGGCAACAGGCAGTGGACTTCATGGCAGAGAACACTGCAATGTCCCTTCATAACGTGAATACAGAAATTGACCGATACATTGTCTGGCCAGGGCAGGCGAGTTCTGTTTTTGCTTTACATTTTAGAACAGATATTCGGAGTTAATTTATTTCAATATGTAGAGGATGTTACACGCTGGCGCGAAGATATGAATTTTATGTTGGAGTGGCAAAAACATAATGAATGTCAAGTTTCCTTCTTCGTGTTTGTTTGTTTTTACTATTTTTCTTGTTGTTTTTTACTAGTGCCTCTGTTGATAACATTTTTAATGTAAATCTGATAGAGTTACCCTATTCAAACAAAGGCTTACTACCCGGATATAATTTCGCATGAATTTCATCAGTGGTCTATTTCCCAGTAAGACACTGGCGCCCACGATGATGTATTAAATTCGAAACTGAGATTGGAGTTTCGTGGATGGGGAAAGAAAGGTTGCCCTTGTCTATAGGGTTGGGTAGCAGCTTTTGCAAGGTCTCACATGAAATGGCTCGCTACACTTAAAACAAACAATAGGAACAATACCCCTAGCCCCAAATAATAGCATCTGCTACATGCACCAGAGGGTCAGTGTCTAGACGGTATTTTAAGACTTCTTTCCCTTCGCATATCTTATTGATACGTGTAATAATTTGTAGTTTAAATTGCCCATAAATAACAAAAGAACCCAGCAAGCCTAAGCTCTAAATGTAAACAAGGCTGTAAGTAATCAGTTATTTTCCTTTTCTCATATCTCTGATAGCTCTTTCATATAGCTGTTTTGTTGTTACAGGCCTGTGCTTACAAAGTGGGTGAAATCAAGATCAAGGAACTGAGAAAGAAAGCGGAACAGAAACTGGGTAAGAAAAGCTTGCATGTGCAAAAGAGTAGAAACGAAAATAATCTCCACGCAAGGTGATGCGAAAATGTTTCAAGTAAACAGAAATAAAACAACAACAGCCGTCAGGGAAATTCATCACAGTATCCAAAGAAGCGATTTATTCTGTGCTCTTTTGATCAGCCAAGAGCTTTTACAAATTATAACAGTCGGCCAGTGCAAATGCAGGACAAACGAAACGGTTTGAATTCACTTTTGTGGGATTTAAGCATTTGTGTTATACTTCGAGTTGCTCATCTCTAACTTATTATGTTTTTCAGGGGATAAGTTTGACATCAAAGATTATCACCACGTTTTTCTATCGGCTGGACCAATGGGCTTAGATACGCTGGAAGAAGCCGTGGACGAGTACATTGCCAGCGCGCTCACCCAATGAACAGAGATAGAAACATATAAGCTACTGACGCGCAGCAAGCGCTGTTCCAGCAGTGAAACTATTCGCTATATGATCTCCTTGATTGTTGGCACTAAACTGATACCCCTTAGGAATCAATCCCGAATCAATCCCCCAGCTTAGTTATTCTCATTGGGCCCGCGAGGACTCCTTGAGGCCAGTTTATTGAACCTAAATTCAGTGAATCATCTTCTTGCTTGAGCCTGTTTTTAGCAATTGATCCTCCTTCTGTCTTGATTCTTAATTGACCCCCTGAATCCTTTTCTCAATTGCCCCCCCCCCCCCCCCCCCGATTATCAGTTCGTCTTCCGGCTATTAGTTGATTCTTTGGTCGTTACGTGATCGCCTTGATTATCAAATGATTCTCCTGGTGTTGGACCTATATTCATTGAATCGTCTTCTTGATTGATCTTCCTGGTTATGAATTGATTCACCCCCCCCCCCCCCCCCCCACCTTAAATTGAAACCTTAGCAATCAATCCGTGACATTATTTACACCCTTTGCCCACTGATCCACTTTTACAGTGGCCTTCCCCCGGTTATCTGGAGTTAATTTATTTTATGTAAACACCAAATCCTAAAACGATCTAAATTAATATAAGACAAATCGGATAAACCAGAAAAAAAGTATTAAGCATCAGCTTTTATATTTTTTTTTAAAGGCAAAAAAGTACGTTGGAAATTATTTTTTGTGTGTGTGATTCCAGTTAGCTATTCTTTATCTTATATGATTTACTTTTTGTTCCCTTGGTTATGATAACTGTCATTATTTCAACATAGAAAAGATATTGAACAGATGGAGTAGCAAAAAACACGAGTTAGCTACCACACCCCCAAAAAGCAATAAATCGAAAATAAAATGAATTAGGTATTTTTGTAAGGTAGCTTTAGATAGCGCTTTGAATTTATTATCATGGGTTAAAAACAGTATCATGCAAAGTATTAAATCCTCTATTCCACAGCCAACTCAATCACGTACGTAAATTAAAATTAATTTAAAAGGTACAAGGTATATCAAATAGAGGCCGTGAAAAATTTAAACCAATTAAGGTGGCTTACTACAGTATTTAAGAGACTCAAGAGCGCCCGCTACGATTTTCTGCCTGTCGTCAATATTGCTCGCGCGGATAAAAATTGCGCGAGCAACTCTAAAACAGCACAAACAAGTTTCAGCACTTAAATCGCGTTAAACCAAATTGAAATTTCCAAATACTTTCAGAAATTTTTTATTACCTAGGACTGAAAAGAGTTAAGAGCAGGAAGGTTGATAAATAGCCCGGTAGAGGAGTTCTAATTTTGTCTTTCTTTATCGCACGCGATGCATTGCGTCACACGAGCGCGTGCTAAATGAAAAGGCATACGCAATTCGGATCCTGTCGGAGGTTGTGCAAACTTTTTTTTTGACATCAAATTACTCAAAAACCTACCGTACGACCCATAATGAAATTTTCACAAATTATTCATAGGGTTGAAACACGTCCGCGGCCAAAATTTAAGAAAAATCTGTAAGACCGATTTCGAGCTATTTTTAAAATAGCGAAAATACGACATTTTCCTATTTTGCGAAAAATCCATCTTACAGATTTTTGTTTATTTTTGCACGAGTGTTCAATCAAAGGTAATTTTTAATTTATGAAATTTTGAGGTAGGGTCATACGGGTAGATTTTGAGTAAAACGCTATGGAAACTGCTAGTGCCCAGTCCCCTCTTAAGCACTCGGTTGCTTATTTTGGCTATCTTTAGCACCTATATGGTTGGAATGTCGCATATGATGGTTGTATACTGTAACAAACAGTAATTAGAGACAGGGAAAAACATTTTTGAGCATTTAACAAAAAAGTTCAAAGTTGGGTAATTTTATCCCTCAAAACTGTAGTAAGCCACCTTAAGAGTATTTTATGACGCGCACTTTCGTTATTGTACGAGAGTTAGGTTTTTGATAATTAAAGAGAATTAAATGATCTTGTTCTCTGGTGTGAACAACCTATCGCTTTAATTTTGAGATTCTACATTACAGAGGTGCAAATTCTATGTGCAGAAATGCTTTCTGAATAAACAGTGGGGTACAGACTCTAAAATTGAATAGGGGAAAGCTAAACGAATGAGAATTACCTATAGTATAAGCCAAAAAACCAAATATCTCTTTCGTCTGAGTAGAGTGAATTAGGGTCTTTGTGTGTATGCATGGATATGTGTACAGAAGTGTGTTGGGAAATAAAGGGTTGGTGGCAGGTATGGTGTGTTTGTTAAAACTATATTTTGTTGTTCTATCGTAGTCCTGTCGTAGTCACCCCAACTTTATTCCATTTGGTGCTACGATTTTGGAAGATGAAAATGGCACCTTCGGCTGCTACTAAGAGGCATTGATGGGGCAAAACAAAATTAACAACAACGAAAAGTGAGCATTTAGAGAAATTATTACATTTGCATCAATAATAACGACCAATCCACTTTATTTTTACAAAGTTGTCCACACGTCTAATAAATTCAGTTGTTGATAGGTCTAT
This sequence comes from Meandrina meandrites, assembly GCA_963693305.1. Lineage (NCBI taxonomy): Eukaryota > Metazoa > Cnidaria > Anthozoa > Scleractinia > Meandrinidae > Meandrina > Meandrina meandrites. The sequence goes on from OY855904.1 coordinate 21,475,177, forward strand.
AAAAACTCACTACTGTATGCTCGCTTTGGAAACAACACACTTGAAAACAAACAATGACCTAGTAACCTTTTTGAACTTTATTATGTTGAAAATGACGAAACTATCTGTCACGGGGGATTTGGCCAGTTTTCAACCTCGATGTTGGCAGTTGTTTTATTAGATTTTGAAGAAGCTTAAATCTCCTAAAATAGCGTGATCTTGGCGTTCGTAACAATCACCATGTTAGCTGAGAAGTCTGAGAAGTTAAATCTCTTCCCTAGACTTTTATCCTAATGGACGCCATTGGGTACAGCGCGTCTCCCGAACTGCAAAGGCACTAAGAACGAGAGGTACACGCGCTCTTTAGCCTCTAGCCTGAATAGCGCTTCGGTGGTCAAAACATTACAATGGTTAGCCTGTTTATCTTTTATGGTTAGCTCTTTTAACATGAGCCAAAGGCTTGGCAATCTCGTCCCCGGAGCCCGCGTACCCTTGACCAGCGGTCGGGAAGCGCATGGGCTCTGGTCGAATCCAAAACCGGAACCAGGAAATCCTGGTTCCGGTTTGATTCTGCGCGTGCGTCGGAGATTGTAGTTGAAATGAACAAGTTTCAACCGCCAATGAGATTTGGCCGTTTTTTTGGGGGGGCTTTCAGTCTAGCCCAGAGGTCTCGATTCCTGGCGCAGTCCAGAAGGATCGCGGACTCTGGGGACGAGATTGAAGGCTTGGTGGTATAGCGGTCATAAGGCATGCTTATGATGCGTTTGCTCCGGGTTCGGCTCCACTCGTCATCTAGCTTATTGTAATCGTCTTTCTCCTTCTTTTGCTTTGATAGAAATTAATCTTAGTGCGTGGGAGACGCGATGTCCCTAAGAAAAGTTATCATTAAATTCTCGCCTCCTCTATCTTGAATTTGAAGCCGAGAGCGATTATTAGTCGGGTAGTTTTAAGTGTTGAATCTATTCCAAGCTCCTGTTTTGGTCGATTCTTGCTCAGTCCGTGCCAATCTTCTTACTTGTTGTTTTTGTCCGTTGGTTTTACTCTTCGTGATCGGTGAAAGTGGAGTCCAGGACTGGAAGAAGGAATGGAATAAGTGTACGAGTTTCATGACATTACAGCGATGTTCTCACCATAGTCTCTTGTGTCACAGAATCTAACCATGTAAATTAAAGGTTACTTAATCCTACAAGGGGTAAGATTGAAAGAATGTGTTGTTTTGGTCAATAATGGTTGTTTAAGTCCCTCTGTACGTCGTCTACGACGCGAGCAGTATATAAAAGTGATTTTATTCCTTGTCTCTACTACAGTGTTGTTAACGCAGTAACTCACCTTGGCCTCGCTTGTTAAGTGGGTACAGAGATTCAAGGTTGTTTAATGCCTCGAAGTTTGGTGGAAGTTTCTTGTAGGAGCAGCTGAATGGGAGGTCGATAGAACGCTTGCCCACTCCAGATTCAGCCACGACTTTGTTATGGAAGGAAACTGACTCGTCGTATGTCCTAAAAACAAGATCAAGACTAAAATAAATAATCACAAAAATGCATTAAACCGATTTTAAAAATTTATGCTGTGATTACTCCGAATAAGTGCTGGGGTTTAATGATATTTACTAGTCTCAATCCAGTTTGCAAAGGAGCACTGACGTGACTGGATAGATATTTTAACGTATAACAAAGTAGGAAAGAAAATACCGAGGCTATCAATGGGAGAATACTGAACACAATGTTGGGCCAGTGTTACTCTTCCCAAACACAGACTAGTGGACTCAAAAGAGGGTGTAGAGAGAGAGACTTGTTTTTCTAATGTCGTTACGAGTAGAGGCCCTGGTTTTCCCGACCTCATGTCCAGAAGAAATGAGAGCTCTGGGAGCAATGAAAATGATGCTAGATAAATCATAAGTATTTTATTCACTTCCATTGAAACTTGTGCGATACCTGCTTGTCGTGCCACATCTGTCCAGGCGCGTTGATAGCATGACGTCATTATTGTCCATCTGCACCACTCCGCAGCGCGGGTCATCAAGGCGGAGTAGACTGGGATCCACAGCTGCAGGCAGACTTTTTCGTTTAACGCGAACCCACATTTTATTCGGTAAACAGAGGATGATAAAACCATACTTGGGTTCCGGTCCTGAAAACGAAACAAAATGGTCCTAAAGTAAAGATAGTTATGATAATTGCCCTGTGGACAAGGAAAAGACAAACAGTTCAACTGCAATGTAATTTGTGTTCATCATTGTTTCATAACTCATGCTATGAAACTATGCGCTTATGCATGGCCAGTTTTCGGAACTAAATAAGCCTTATTGCGGTACATTTTTTATTGTCTTATTGAGCCAAATTTCAGTTGCTTTGCTTCCAAAAAAAAATTGACTACATATGACTTTTTTTTTTCTCTGTACGTACGTATGACATTGATGTTTTTACTTCGCTCAGTGCTTACACAACAGATATGCTAACATGACAAATATATAGCACTATAAATCCTTTCAAGTGTAAAAATATGTACAGCTTAAGATATTTTTGGCGCCTTTTCCACACACGTCTTTGTGCGTTTTTTTGCATTTGTTTGAGCGGCTACCATACCTTTAGATCCATACAATCTATGGAGGCGACGTTAACGTGTTTTAAGTAGATAAGTTATCTTGCACGCATGTTTAAACAGGATATCAGTTCAATTAAATTAATCGCAAACAATTTTATTGCGGTTAATTTCGGTTCGCGTTATACAAGCTTATCGGCGACCCCTGGCTGATAAGGGTGATTGCCTACTTGGTAAGCCATGTGTGCCGATCGAGAAGACGGGTAAGAGTAATTCAGGAAACGCAGACCTTGTCAGATTGTTATTATCGCACGTGGTCGGCTTTTTAAATAAATATTTGGTATCATTCACAAACGAGACAATTGACACCGCAACAGTGGCGTAACACCAGGATTGTGGGCGATCACTGCTTGTGTTTGGTTTCGCGTGTAACCGCTCCGTAGGCGCTTTTCAATTGACGCGGTGAATACACGGCTCTCAACTAAAGCAGTCTTATCTTTAAGGAATTAAATAAATTAATAAAGTTATTTATTTTTTATTTATTTATTTTATCTACTTTTTTATGTCGTTGGAATACAGGAAAGCTGCCATGAATTTCATCTAGACAAAAACGAACTTCCAAAGCGAATGGCTTGCAATAACGTTATTCAAGTTATTTGATTAGCTAGCTCGATCGATCGACTTCCTTCAAATGGACAAAAAAAAAATGAAGTTAGCTTGATAATGCTTACTGAACACACAACAACTATCCAGCTCTCAAACACAAAAATGTCTTGTCACTGCAGTAGCTTTCAGTTTTTCAAAAGAAAATCACATGTGTTCGGCCACATCTGGGTGAACTTACGAACCGCAAATTACACGTTATCTCCCTGAAGCCGAAAATAAACTATATAAAGGGGAAAAGAGTAGTGCATCAGTGCCTCAGTTGCTTACTGAAGAAGTTGTTCGCGTACCTTCCTTTTTGAATCTTAGCAATTCAGTGTGATCATGTTTAAATTGCACTATTTACTTGCTGTTCTTTTCGTAATAATTCTGATTTCGTCCCAAGCCAACGCCCTCGTCGAAGACCAAGAGAAATACGCCGACGTATCCTTTAGGGGTACTGTATAAAATCGTCTTCTTGTTTTGGAAGTGCTTATATCAGGCAGTGCATATTTCATATATCACAGTAATCTTTGTTCTTACGCGTCTTCATACTAACTTCACTATTTCACTTCGGAATTCAAGCCGCCAAATTTATTTGGTTACTTATCGAGTTTATTGCAATGGGATTTTTTTTCACTTGCTGCTTGTTGCCTGTTTGTTGTCTTTTTTTTTGGAGTATAATACTGTAGTTCGTATGTAAGACATGTACACTGATACTGGCATAACAGTGATACCCGCGTAGCATTTTTCACCCAAGTTCCAAAACTAACCACTGTGCACGCTTTGTCTGCCCATAGATTGCATGGATCTAAAACCTCAAATGTGTGAGTACATACGACCACGCTGTTCAGATGTCAGAAATATTGCTTTCCTTTACACGAACTGCAGGAGGACTTGCACTCTTTGTTGAAAAGTAAGTGACTCTAAGAACATATTCAAATGTTGTGTCAAATTGGCTTCTGAGAACAAAGACTGAAGCATGAAGTTTTGTTCAGATTGTTGCTTGAATCATGTTAGTTAAATTGTGAATATACAAAAGAACTTAAAATAGAGCAAATAGATCAACAGCAACCCTGACTCGTTTGTCTACTCTGCACAGGAAATTAAATGACTTACAAACTGAAATCGTACCGATTAAATTTTGGCTTTGAGTTTTCTTCTTAATAAGCCAAGGCAAGAAAGATTTCTTAATTAGCGGCAAGTCTAAATGTTGTGTGAGCATAATGCGCTTCTAATCCTGTAACTCTCGACAAACAAATTCTCATGGTGTGCAAACCATTGCGATGCTGCTAGTTTGGAGTTATAATTTTGAATTAATCAAGTATCAAGACACTTTCTCTTTGATGACATGAATTTCTTACTTCTCTATATAGGAGGTTAGAAAAAAGGTATCGAGCTAACTTTGCTAAAAATGTTGTAATTAGGTTCAAGCTACTAGTGAGTGCTAGATTCGATAAACTTTACTGTATGTCAAATATTTGTTCTTTATTCGTCTTATTCAGGCTTTGATGATCCCAATAATGTCCTGGCTGCCAAACCAGCGGAGCTTGTCAAGTGAAAAGAAAGAATATAGTGTTATAGTGAGCTACATTCAAGAAACTAAATTCTGTGTATGTCCATCTTTTGAAAATTAAAATCGATCAACTGTACTTCTGTCTTCTTCTGTTGATCCTTTTCTCTTTAACCTTATCACGAAAAAACAAGGTTGGAATTTGGAAGGAAGAATATGAATTCAAGCCTCAAGAGCCATCGATATTTGAAAAGTACTTTAATAAGATCGTGATTTCACTTTTGGTTATTACCACTTTATTGCTACAACAGAGGTAGAGGAATGAAGCTGCATAATACCTTTGAATTGATTTGGAAGCAATAAATTTAAGACACCCTCCCACATAATGCCCAAAGCTCTTAATAATGAAGGAACTTACTTGTGGTGGGGAATCCAGCCTGTGTTGTCGTTGCCCTTGCCGTCGTTGATGCTGAACATATATTAGAGCATATATTAGAGCAGATCGCTATTTTAACATTTCTGACAATACACCTTGTGTACCCCCCACCCCTCCCATTTTTTTTTAATTTAAACATTGTTTTCAATTTCTCTTGTGACGATTGTCAGTCCCAAGAGAAATTGAAGACACTGCTTATGGGTGGACAAGGTACATTATGGGAACGTGAAAAAAGCGTATGAAAGAAAAGTTTTGCTTTCGCTTTTCTTGCCAACAGAGTTCCAGAGCCTTTTGAGAACTCTTTTTTTTGTCAGGACTAAGAGATTGCATTGAATTCATTGAACGTTAGCTTAGTGATATGTTCTAGTTGTTGTTGGAAAATGGAAAACCAACGACAACGAGCAAAAAAAGGTGCGATCAGAGGTTTTGTTTTAAAAAGATCAAGGTTAATTTGAGGCCCAAGGAAAGAAATTGTGTCACCCAGCGTTGAATAGGATACATAGGAAACCATCATAGGACTGTTTGCTTTAAGCCGGTTAATTGACTAAACGGACTAAACCAGTATCTCACCATTTTGGCCAACGCCGCAGTAACGTAGTTTGCACTTTGGAGCTCTTTGGAGCTTGTACACATAAAAATTGCCGCAATTTCTGACTGAGATTGTACTGCGCCAGCTGCAACACTTGCCACGCCAACTGAAACAAACCGTTCTCGACACCACTCCTTCTGAGACTTCCGGATGTACTCCACGGAGCCATCCAGGAGCATGGGTACCACAGCGATAGGAAGGAACACATTGGTCTGGCATTCGGTCTCCCGCCAATCCCGTAAATCGGTACCAGGCTTTAGGCAGCCGTCGGTCACAAGTGGGTTTGGCGCCTTGGATCTTTTTGTGCTCGTAGTTTTGTGAACGATCGCCGTCACTGAGTTCTGTGTAACTAGAGCATTCTTTGCATGGGGCAAGATGAAAGAAAAACTGAATGTTTATAACCGTTTTAATTTACCATCATCAAGGTTTAACTATGAAAATGTAATGGTCGATTTTTACTGACAAGCGTTTTGACAAATAAGTCGACGAGAGAATCGCGAAGCCAGACATTTTATTATAAAGGGACCTCTGCATGCATAAACCTAGAAATTCACTATCGTATACGAATTTAGGCATGTACCAGAACGGATTAATTATCTTGATATACAACCGAATTACGTAATATGTTTGCAGGTAGACAAATAAGCAGAATGACACATGTTTGTTGCATATTACTTACCGGGAGCGAGTGTAGGAGTAGGGCTAGCAGTGGGTGTTGATGGATATGGCGTAGTCGCCGTTGGCCCTGTAATAAAAAAACAGTGTCATAGCTAAACCTAATTAACAATTAGACCCGTCGCCCGAAAGGGCTACGGGTCAATAGCCCATGAGGCGAAGCCGAATGGGCTATTGACCCGTGGCCCTTGAGGGCGAAGGGTCTAATTGTTTTAGTATCACCCAACTAGTCGGACAGAAAAAGCAATAATAAAGCTAGCAAATGCAAGTTGAAGAAAGATTTATTTAGGAATAAAACGAAAGAAAGCGTCGTGAATTTCGCTACTCGAGGACTATTACTAATAGTCCTCTAGTAGCGTAGCCAATCAAAATGCAGGATTTGCATTAGTCCACTAGTTGGGTGATACTAATATTCAGTATACTCTACAAAGAACATTGCAATGCACCAAGAGCTAGGTATGATCTTGGTGAGATATGTTTTTCTTTACGTTACCTTGCCTGTTGTTTCCACAATAGCGAAGGCTACAGTATGGTGTTGGACTTAATTGGTAAACAAAGAAATCTCCACAGTTCCGAACTTTGATCGTTAATGACCAGTGACAGCAGTCAGATGCCCAATGAAAACAAACATTGGTTTCAACAATTCCATCCGCCACCGAAGGATGACTGGAATTTAACCAACCCGGTGCATGCGTACCACAGCTTAGTTTGTCCACACAGTATTCGGGCATCTTGTCACCAGCTCCTCCACCGATTCTGTACCAATCTTCTGAAAGCTTGTTATCGCATTTTGCTGGGCGGTATCTGCTTGAATATCCTTGTGTTCTGTTAGACTCGTTCAGTAACTTGTAGTTTAAACATTCTGAAGAACATTGGTTAACAGGCGTTAATGGGCGCTCGCAACTATGAAATAAACAGGGACGCACGGGTGGTGTCCCTCTTTATTCCATGCTAAGCATTAATTAGGACATACTTTCGACAACACAAAGAAAGGGCGTTAAAGGAACTTTCTCACGAAAAACAAAGAAACAAAGAAACAACAATAAATTAAGCTACGATTTTTCAAACCTTCGTAATTCCGCGTAAATCTTCATCACTTTTAACAATATGCCATCGCCTGTTTTTGGTTTATTAGTAAAGAAAGCACCTCACTGTTTTTTTTTACTCGAATTCACTATTACTTTGTGCTTTCCTTCCTTTTTAACATCACATAAATGACTGAGATTAAGAGAAAGACAGAACGATAGTGGTAATGAAATGATGACTTCATCTCCCAACAGCAAAAAGATGTGCGGGGAAAATAAAATGAGGACCAAAAAGTACGGCAGTGGTAACTAACAATTACAACAGCCGTGAATATCTTCGCGAGAACCAATATTTAATTAAGATATAAAAATGGGAGAGGATAGGGAAGGAAAAAGTCTTAAAGATGTTTAGAAAACAGGTCCCAGTTGTTCAAAGACTGGATAACGCTATCCACCGGTTTAATCGCTATCCAGCGGATACGTGTTGGCAAACTGAACAAACTACGCTATCCACTGGATAGTGGTTTTTCCGGTGGATTGCGTTATCCACCCTTTGAACAACTGGGGCCAGAACGATACCTGAGGGGTTCGAAGGACTTGTTGATAAAGTTGGACTAGGGCTTGACGCTGAGCTCGGAGTTGAACGAACAGTCGAAGGTGAAGCTGGGGTTGTGGTCGGAGCTAAAGAAGAAAAAAGTATAACACATTTTCTTAAAATCGAACTGAAGATGTTGTTCGTATAATTAAGGAAAAAACGATGAAATGTTTCCAACACAACAAGTTCAGACTAAAAGTACTGTTTGTGAACGCCGTGGGGAACATAACTGAACTAGCCACTTTGCATTCTTTTTTTGTTAAGTTTTCTTTGTTGCGTTTTTATGGAATAATGTGTAAACGACAAAACAGTTTGATCAGTTACCACTGGCAATTCGTTTCTTGAAACCTGTTTAATCAGCTTTTTGTTACATAAATCTGCTGGATAGCGATAAGGACATTAAGCAATCGTTTTCGTGGTAGACAACAGCTGAGCATGTAGATTTTTAAATTAGAATTAAAAACGTTACTCCACGTAAACGAGTCCGGTCGACGTGGAGACGATTTTACTAATTCTATTGAGTCGAACATATTTAAATATGTTGCTGACTAAAGGAATTAAGCACTGAATTTCTTACTCACCTTGCGTTCCGTTTCCACAGTAGCGCAGTCTGCACGTTGGAGGGCTGTTCAACTCATACACGTAAAATCCGCTGCAGTTTCGAATCCTGATGTACGTTGACCAACGGCAGCATTTATTTCCCCAGTGAAAACACACCTTGGCGCGCACAGCACCCTGGTCTACCGTAGGATGACTTGTTGCAAGCCAGCCTGGCGCATGCGTGCCGCAGTACAATACAGATACACAAGAAGTGGGCATTTGATCGCCTGCGTCTCCTCTAAATCTGTACCAGCCCTGCTGCAGGTGATTATCGCATGTCGCTGAATGGACGTCTGTTTTGAAGTTCATCGATCTGTCAGCAGAGTCAAGATAGGAGTAGCTGAGGCACTCTGCAAGATTAAAAAAAAATAGAGATATCTATTAAAGTCTGCATTCACGCCTAGTGGCCCATAAGGCCGGAGCTTATCCCGGTTTCCGTAACATGAAGCGATTAGGAGTATTTCTACTCCCCCCTTGGATGGGATGCTAGTCCATCGCAGGGTTACCTCCAGCATTAAATTCGCTGGTACCTATTTATACACCTGGGTGGAGAGAGGCAACACGAGCGTAGTGTCTTGCCCAAGAATACAACGCCCCGGTCAGGTCTCGAACCCGGATCATTCGATCCGGAGTCCAGCCTACTAACTACTAGGCCACCCCGCCTCGTAGCCGCTCTTTGTGAACAAAGGCTGGACTCGAGAGAGCGGCGGAAATCGAGCCTACCGCGCCTCCTGATAAACCGATTAAGCAATTTTACAAAAACCACTCAGTTGGGGCAGGTCATTTCTGTCGGCTACGCCAAGTGGATCCGCAAACAATCGACTCCACACAATCAATGATTACATTGAATGGAAATATTCAGTGATCAAGTAAACGCCTTACGTACCTGGTGAAGGTGAAGGTGGAGGCGTCGGTGGAGGCCTAGAGCTTGAAGCTAAATGACAAAAATAACATCTTTTTCTTCAAATCGAACTCTGGCAGATCATTAAAGATTGTAACTCACATATCACAATAACACACGGCCTCACATGTACATCAGTAATATAGCTAGCTAGTAACTCAAAATATCATTAGTTGCCTGACTCTTGTTTTTCATATTGGCGGTGATTTGACTCACGATCACTTACCAGGTTCGGTTGTTGTAGCGGTGCTTACGACTGGTGAAGTTGTCGGCTCTAAAATAAATGAAAGGAAATGATTACTGACAGTATATTAAGTGGCGGTTTTTGCTTGCTGGGCTGATAGGAACAAATAACTATAAAGTCTCGCTAATACCGCACCTTGTTGCCCATTTCCACAGTAGCCTAGATTGCATGTTATTGGTGGATAAAGATAATAAACGTAGAAGGAACCGCAGTTGCGCACTAGAACAGAATTCCGCCAAGAACAGCAGCTTTTCCAGTGAAAACACACGTCACGCTTGACGATCCCTTCATGCACTGCAGGGTGAGGTCCTTTGAACCATCCTGGGGCATGGGTACCACAGTGACGTACGGGGACACATGTGGTCGGCATCATATTCCCGGCAGGCCCCGCGAATCTGTACCAACCTCGCTGCAGTTTATCATCACACGATGAGCCCAGCTTGTCGTTGTTTGCAGATCGATTGATTGAAGTTAATGTGACGTAGCTTTGACACTCTACAAGTAACAACGAGAATGGGTAAGCTAACTCGAGCCATCGATATTTGATTTCTGAGCGAAAACCCTCTTAATTTAAGGAGCAGCCAGTCAATGTTAAAATAATTTTATTTTTTTAGCCATTGCTTTTTAAAATTTCCATGTTTCTTTTATATCCAGCTGCAACATTTTTTTTCCTAGGTTTTGACGTCAATTAGATATAAGCTATTTGATCAAATATTAAATCGACTTCATTATTGAAAACCTAAACACAATTTAATCAGAGGTAAATGTTCCATAGCATTAGCATATCATCCTACACGTGACATGCACCGGGCTGTGGTTGACCACGTGGTTAATAAAAGAGACCTTTGCAACTCCGTCGAGTTTCTTCCAAATTCGTTAAATATTGATTTAAATAATTACAGCAGTGGGTGCGTTAATTGTGTTAGGAAAATCACACAGGAAAATATGAAAAGGATAAGTAAAGAAGATGGCGTAGAAGTTCATCAAATTATCTAGTTTTAGAGGTGTAAGATAAACGACGAAAGTATGGTAAAAAACCCTTACCAAATGGGGTAGTTGGCGGTTCTGTAGTTGGTAGTAATGTTGCAGATTCTGTGAGTTGATGAATAAAATCATTAAAAGTAACAGTTGTTATGATGCGAATAAAGAGAATATAAAACATTAAAAGCACACTGAGAAGCTCTTTAAAAGTGACCTATCTTTAAAGCCGTAGCCAATAGTAAAGACACTATAGCTTCATGACCATTTGTTGATGGGTGTTATCTCGGTCCTAGCAAGAAGTAAATTCTAGATCAGAGTGATAGAGGCAGGTGTTCTAATAATCTTTTTACCTGTAGTAGTAGCTTCAGTTGTTGTTTTTGCGGTGGTCGACGTTTGTTCTGGAAAACAAAAATAAATAATTAAACAAGCGCCGTTGATCTTATATCTTGAAGTTTAAGAAAAGATAATTTTTTTTATCTATAGCCTGGAAATATATCCCTTATCTGACCCGTAGAACTCGATTGCCACGAGCAGCACACAGAAATGACATGATCGTCACCGTGATTTAGAGACTGCCCGGAAAAAGTGAAGAAAGTGGAAAGTCTCTAGATATGCGCGCAGTTAGTCAACCTAATATCATGCTTATAGCAAATTATTTACTACTGATCCAATGCGGTGAAATAGCACTCTAGTTCTGAGTGTTAGAAGCAGGTGTACACGTAGTTGGTTTTGCTAGTATATAATGACCTTAATACCTGTAGTTGTAGTAGCTTCAGTTGTGGTTTTTGCGCTAGTCGACGTTTGCTCTGGAAACAATAATATAAGTAATCTTAAAAACCAATGCTGTATACTGTGAAACCGATTAAGGTCCTAGGGTTGTTATCTTGAGGTTAGTTTGCGCGAAAGAGAAGATGGACCTTTAAAATGCCTCAAACATCAAACGATTTCTTGATTTATCTTGAAAGACATTTCCCTGAATCTTGTTAGCCTCGACCGCCGCGAGAAGCATGTGAACATACGACATTCGTTACCATTAATCTGAAACTGCTAAGGTAAAGATAGTGCGGTTAACCAATTTATATCACGCTGTTAGTAAATTATCTTGTTACCAAGAGGAGAAGTTGGTGTTGCTGCAATAGAAACAGTTATTGAAGGACAGTCTGTGTCACTGGGCAGGTTAACATTTCTGCTCATTTTTAAACAACAAAATGGCGGGAATAAAGACGTCTTCAACTGGAAGCTGTTTTTTGATACTGCGGCATATTCTCCAAGACATCCCTATTAACAGCACGTGCAGAAATCATTAAGGGGATTTCTTATTTCAAACTTTAAAATGAATGCCACGGTGGGTTCAATTGCTTACTTACCAGGTTCGCTTGTTGTAGCGGTGCTTACAACAGGTGAAGTTGTCGGTTCTAAAATAAATGAAAGGAAATTATTACTGACAGTATATTAAGTGGCGGTTTTTGCTTGCTGGGCTGATAGAAGGAATAACTGTAATGTGTCGCTAATACCGCACCTTGTTGCCCATTTCCACAGTAGCCTAGATTGCATGTTATTGGTGGATAAAGATAGTAAACGTAGAAGGAACCGCAGTTGCGCACTAGAACAGAATTCCGCCAAGAACAGCAGCTTTTCCAGTGAAAACACACGTCACGTTTGACGATCCCTTCATGCACTGCAGGGTGAGGTCCTTTGAACCATCCTGGGGCATGGGTACCACAGTGACGTACGGGGACACATGTGGTCGGCATCATATTCCCAGCAGGCCCCGCGAATCTGTACCAACCTCGCTGCAGTTTATCATCACACGATGAGCCCGGCTTGTCGTTGTTTGCAGATCGATTGATTGAAGTTAATGTGACGTAGCTTTGACACTCTACAAGTAACAACGAGAATGAGTAAGCTAACCAACCTGAGCGAAAACCCTCTTTTAGGAGCGGCCAGTCAGTATCAAAAGATATTTATTTTTATTAACCCATTGCTTTTTTAAAATTGTCATGCTTTTTTCCTTATCCAGCTGCAATATTTTCTTCTAGCTTTTTTATGTTAATTAGATATTAGTTTTTCGATCAATATTAACTTGATTTCATTATTGAAAAACCAAAAACAATTTAATCAGAAGTAAATTGTTTAAAAGCTGTTTTACCTCTTTCTTCTTTTTATATTTTGTTCGATGTGTCAAAACGAGACAAACACCGGACCGTGGTCGGCCATGTGGGAAATGAAAGAGACCTTTGTAACTTCGACGAGTTTCTTCAAAATTCGTTAAAAATATTGATTCAAATAACTACAACAGTGGGTGCGTTAATTGTGTTAGGAAAATCACACAGGAAAATATGAAAAGGATAAGTAAAGAAGATGGCGTAGAAGTTCAGTAAATTGATTAGTTTAAGAGATACAACACAAAACGACAAAGTGCGATAGAAAAACCCTTACCCAATGGAATAGTTGGTGGTTCTGTACTCGGCAATGGTGTTGTAGATTCTGTGAGTTGTTACATACAATATTTAAAAGTAACACTCGCCATGACGCAAATAAAGAGTACATAAAATATGAAAAGCAGATAAGCTCGTTAAAAGTAACTACTTATCTTTGAAGCCGTAGCCAGTTTTAAAGACACTATAGCTTCATGATGATTTGTTGATGGGCGTTAACTCGGTACTAGCAAGAAGTAAATTCTAGATCAGAGTGATAGAGGCAGATGTAGTAATAACCTTTGTACCTGTAGTAATAGCTTCAGTTGTTGTTTTTGCGGTGGTCGAAGTTTGTTCTGGAAAACAAAAATAAATAATTAAACAAGCGCCGTTGATCTTATCTTGAAGTTTAAGAAAAGATAATTTTTTTTATCTATAGCCTGGAAATATATCCCTTATCTGACCCGTAGAACTCGATTTCCACGAGCAACACACAGACACGACATGATTGTTGCCGTAATTTGGAGACTACCCGGAAAAATTGAAGAAAGTGGAAAGTCTCTAGATATGCGCGCAGTTAGTCAACCTAATATCATGCTTATAGCAAATTATTTACTACTGATCCAGTGCGGTGAAACAGTACTCTAGTTCTGAGTGTTAGAAGCAGGTGTACACGTAGTTGGTTTTGCTAGTATATAATGACCTTAATACCTGTAGTTGTAGTAGCTTCAGTTGTGGTTTTTGCGCTAGTCGACGTTTGCTCTGGAAACAATAATATAAATAATTTAAAAAACCAATGCTGTATACTGTGAAACCGATTAAGGTCCTAGAGTTGTTATCTTGAGGTTAGTCTGCGCGAAAGAGAAGATGGACCTTTAAAATGCCTCAAACATCAAACGATTTCTTGATTTATCCTGAAAGACATTTCCCTGAATCTTGTTACATGTAACCTCGACGGCCGCGAGAAGCACAGTCATGAACGTACGACATTAGTTACCATTAATCTGAAACTGCTCAGGAAAAGATAGTGCGGTTAACCTACTTATATCACGCTGTTAGTAAGTTATCTTGTTACCAAGAGGAGAAGTTGGTGTTGCTGTAGTTATCGACACAATTGTTGAAGGTCGGTCTCTGTCACTGGGCAGGTTATGTCAACATTTTCGATCATTTTCAACCAAAAAAATGGCGGGAGTAATGACGTCTTCAACTGGAGGCTGTTTTTTGATACTGTGGCATATTTTCCAAGATATCCCTATTAACAGCACGTGCAGAAATCATTAAGGGGATTTCTTATTTCAAACTTTAAAATGAATGCCACGGTGGGTTCAATTGCTTACTTACCAGGTTCGGTTGTTGTAGCGGTGCTTACAACAGGTGAAGTTGTCGGTTCTAAAATAAATGAAAGGAAATGATTACTGACAGTATATTAAGTGGCCTGTACTTATATAAACGAATAACTGTAAAGTCTCGCTAATACTGCACCTTGTTGCCCACTTCCACAGTAGCCTAGATTACACGTTATTGGTGGAGAAAGATAATAAACGTAGAAGGAACCGCAATTGCGCACTAGAACAGAATTCCGCCAAGAACAGCAGCTTTTCCAGTGAAAACACACATCACGTTTGACGATTCCTTCATGCACTGCAGGGTGAGGTCCTTTAAACCATCCTGGGGCATGGGTACCACAGTGACGTACGGGGACACATGTGGTCGGCATCATATTCCCAGCAGGCCCCGCGAATCTGTACCAACCTCGCTGCAGTTTATCATCACACGATGAGCCCGGCTTGTTGTTGTTTGCAGATCGATTGATTGAAGTTAATGTGACGTAGCTTTGACATTCTACAAGTAACAACGAGAATGAGTAAGCTAACCAACCTGAGCGAAAACCCTCTTTTAGGAGCGGCCAGTCAGTATCAAAAGATATTTCTTTTTATTAACCCATTGCTTTTTTATGTTAATTAGATATTAGCTTTTCGATCAATATTAACTTGATTTCATTATTGAAAAACCAAAAACAATTTAATCAGAAGTAAATTGTTTAAAAGCTGTTTTACCTCTTTCTTCTTTTTATATTTTGTTCGATGTGTCAAAACGAGACAAACACCGGACCGTGGTCGGCCACGTGGGCAATGAAAGAGACCTTTGTAACTTCAACGAGTTTCTTCAAAATTCGTTAAAAATATTGATTTAAATAACTACAACAGTGGGTGCGTTAAATGGTTTTAGGAAAATCACACAGGAAAATATGAAAAGGATAAGTGAAGAAGATGGCGTAGAAGTTCATTAAATTGACTAGTTTAAACGACAAAGTGCGATAGAAAAACCCTTACCCAATGGAATAGTTGGTGGTTCTGTAGTCGGCAATGATGTTGTAGATTCTGTGAGTTGTTACATAAAATGATTAAAAGTATCACTCGGCATGACGCAAATAAAGAGAATATAAAATATGAAAAGCAGATAAGCTCGTTAAAAGTTACCTATCTTTAAAGCCGTAGCCAATAGTAAAGACACTATAGCTTCATGATCATTTGTTGATGGGCGTTAACTCGGTACTAGCAAGAAGTAAATTCTAGATTAGAGTGATAGAGGCAGGTGTAGTAATAATCTTTGTACCTGTAGTAATAGCTTCAGTTGTTGTTTTTGCGGTGGTCGACGTTTGTTCTGAAAACAAAAATAAATAATTAAACAAGCGCCGTTGATCTTATCTTGAAGTTTTGGAAAAGAGAATTTTTTTTCTTACAAGATATGAAATGCCACACACGTCGACTCATTTCTTAAAATAGCCTGGAAAATATATCCCTTATCTGACCCGTAGAACTCGATTGCCACGAGCACCATACAGGCACGACATGATCGTCACCGTGATTTGGAGACTACTCGGAAAAATTGAGGAAAGAGGAAACGAAAGCGTCTATATACGCAGTTAGTCAACATAATATCATGATTTTAGTAAATTATTTACTACTAATAAAACTAGTACGGTAAAATAAGTAGTACTCTAGTACTGAGTGTTAAAAGCAGGTGTACAGTGTAGTTGGTTCGCTTGTATATAATTGCCTTAATACCTGTAGCAGTAGTAGCTTCAGTTGTGGTTTTTGCGCTAGTCGACGTTTGCTCTGGAAACAATTTTATATAAGTAATTGAACCAACTAGACATGACTTTATCTAACATGGAGAAACTTTCATATCATAAGATACTGTATAAAGTGATTGAGGTACTGAAGTTGTTATCTTGAGGTTAGTTTGCGGAGAGGAGAAGATGGACCGGCTTTGAAATGCCCCTGACATCAAACAATTTCTTGAAATATCTTGAAAGACATTATCCTGAATCTTGTTAAACTCTACCGCCGTGAGAAGCACACGAACGTACGACATTCCTTACCATTAATCTGAAACTGTTCAGGAAAAGATAGTGCGGTTAACCTACTAATATCACGCTGTTAGTAAATTATCTTGTTACCAGGTGGAGAAGTTGGTGTTGCTGTTATAGGCACAGTTGTTGAAGGTTCTAAAAAAGTAAATGATAATAATTAGTGAAAAAGCAAAAACGTATTACAAAAACATATTGGTAATTCAGATACACTTATAGGACAATGACAATTTTCACAAATTCGGTTAGTCCATAAAAGGGTCTGTTGAGAACTGAAATTGTTTACAAGTTGGTCAACGTTGAAAGTTTGTTTTACGTTTATTTCACTGAACTGAATAGTGTACTTTGCAAAACAGTACGGATAAATATTTTTGCTCGAAAATAGAGTTAAATAAACCTTTGTGTTTCATTTGCAAAATCACACGGAAGGAGATTGTTGCGAGGATTGGAAGCTAGGCTATGTAACTAACGATTAATTTTAATCATTACATTGCGATCCTGGTTGTAACTACAAGCTAGAAACCTACTTTGCGGGGTGATCTTGAACACCAGGTTCTCTTCTTTGCCACCCAAACCTCCTTGACAACCGGGTGATTGTCCGTCGTTGTTGTAAGTTTCTGCAGCGTCCTTACCACTTCTGCAATGTCCGATCGATTGAAGACCAAACACTGTATAACCTTTCTCACTTGCCAGCTTTGCGCATTTCCTTACAACCTTTTGCGGATCGTACCAGTCCACTTCACCAGTTAAATCCGCTAACAGTTCCGGCAGCGGTCTGGGATCGACTTGGTTGTCCTTGTAGCATCCAAGAGCTTCATACGTAATTTGTTGTTGGACTACATAGCAACAGAAAATGTTGTTGTATCTATTACAACATTTGTAGGGAGTAAAACAGGGACGGTGAAATGGCTATGGCATATGAAGATTGTGCTGTCTTCGGACAAAAACTTTGTCACTGATACTCAGTCGGCTCATCCGAGTTAGCTTATGAAAAGATTCACTTCTTTGCAATTTAAGGTACTGAGTTTTTGGTTTTATTAAATGCCGCCGTGACACTGGATAAAAATGTTGTCGTGAAAGGTACCGCAATCATGCAAGGGTAGTTCCTGCTACATGTAAGGGCACACGTGGGAAGAATACCGTACGTTACTGCGACTCAAATATGTTGTCTCGTTCACATTTGCTCATTTGATTCAATACTAGCTTGTATCTTAGTAATCCATTGAGGCCACTGTCTGTATCATCTCAATCCGAGAAGGATGTAATAAAAATTGTAATACCTTGCTGAGGATCTTCCATTGTGTCCAGCTCTTCCAACATTGTCCGCACCTCAGGCGAGGTACCTGAAACCAATAAATAAAGTAGTAGTGGAAATCATCATACAAGTAGATTTTCGTCTGATAGTGAAGTCGAAGGTTAACAAAGCTGCAATGAAGTTGTTTCTAAATAACTCGCACGCATTCCACAGTCCTTCATGTAAACGTGAGGCGATTTTCCTTTAATTGAAAATCGTTGTAAGGTGCAGAGCGGGTGTCACACGTTCACAATTATCATCTTGAAATCTCCCGAGGTGAAGGACGCGCTCTGATTGGCTCAATTTAACAAAATTGTGTTGCAAGTTGCGAGTGACATCTCACACGCAGCAACCTTTGCGAAAAGTGGAGGATATAGGTCTAATGCTTTCCCTGCAAGCCGCAAGGCAGCAATTTGTTGCATTGCAAGTTGCAGAAATGTTGTGTTACACGTAAAAGTATTTGTCAACTGCGGGCAATGCAACGTTTGTTGCGTTACCAGAAAAAAAAAAGCCTCGTCTTACATGACTCATAAGCCATACGAGAGGGACTGGCGATAGTACTGTTTCAAAATCTGTCACTCAAAAACATATCAATAGATACCTTCATTGTAAGTTTCATCTAATGTATCCAGAAGTGTGCCGATATCATCAGTTGTCGCTGCCGAAAAACAAACAGGAAACACAAATACATTTGGTTATCTCCATTTATGCTTGATACATATAAACACAAACTGTGTTGATAGCAGTACGCTCAGTACTTTGAAAAGTTTACTTCAGTTCTGTCGGTTCGAAGCAGTGTCCGAAACACAAACAAACGAAAACATCCATTCGACATTCGGCATTTTCTTCTTGAACGTCCTACAGAAAAGGATGAAGTAAGAGAACCCATCCCCATGCCCCATGATGTTTTTTTAAAGAAAGTACTTTCATTTTTTTCTTTGTTTATATTAATTGAATTTGTTTTAAGTTCATCTGAAGTGTAAGTTTTACTTGCTAAAATAAATGGATGCTTACCAACAGTTCCCCCAAAAGAGAGTAAATTGACCGAAAAGGGGCTGGGAAAAAATATATCATATTTGCATATATAGTGATAGCGTTGGAAACAAGTTTGCGTTCTGTTCCATTTAATTTATACACGATAAAACAGCTTGAAATTTAAGGCATGCTTTTTAGCAAATTCAAGGTTCTAGATATCTCGCCCACAGTTGCAGATTAGTGAACTATTTAGCCGTCTCTATTCCCTTGTGAATGCAGTGAGTCATGGCAAAATACACGTACAATGTTTTATAGTCTTGGCTAGAGCCAACATCTATTCAGTTCAGGTACTTATAACACCGAGCTCAATCTACTTATCTGCAGTCAGTAAAATGATGGGGTTAAACAAACAATACTATATGAAGTTACCTCATGTTGACAAAAACGTTTAGACGTCTTTTACCAGAGTGGCGTGAATACCTTGAATGACTTGATTCTGACATTCGACATTCGACACATTGCATTCGCAGCCGTACACATAACATCGTTTTTTTTAGGCGGGAAATTAATTAGTGACCCGCTTATTGTTATGCATTAAATTAATCCATTTCCCGCTTAAATATAAATTAACTCGCGCACAAACCGATATTTACTGCGTGTTCCTATTCCAGGAGGGAAATTTACTAGTGGTTTATAGTTTGATACAGTAGTGGATGAAATTATTCAAAATGCCCTCAAATAATCACCCGAAAATGACGTCGGAGTGTCCTGGGGTTGCCTCTTATGTTTCCTTTCGTGTAATATTGCAAAGTTGTTTTGTCGATCGACGATTAGGAAAATAAAACTGAAATAAGTAGTGTTCATAGTTGATCCCGCAGCATAGATATTAAACGATGTATAACTTAAGCATGGCACGAATTGGTTCTCCAGTGAAGGTATACTGACTGCTCTTCAAGGTTATCCCTGATTATTCTAAAATGGAGGCATTATCGAACACCATATTATGAACACAAACGTCTGAAACCTTACCTTCTTGAGCGAAGGAGCAGCGAAGTAAAAACAGTATGATAAAACTTTGCGCGCGCATATTAATCGGCAGACGAGAAACAGGAACGTACTGCGGCGCGATTTGAAAGGTTTTGATTATAATCTCAGCCCTGGAACCAGATAGAAAGCGGTCGTTTTACTACAAACATGTCAATGGTTTGTTGGTCTAATGGCAGGCAAATATCAGTCAGTTTAATCGGATATGCGATAATAAGTTATGACCCAAAATGGCCGCGTGGCTACTTCCGCCGTGATGTCACGCTTTGTCGAGAATAGCAAAAAATAGCATCAGTTAAAAAAATCGAAATTGCCACATGGAAAATCGATGAATGGCAAAGGCTTGTTGCTGAAGCAGTGAAATCAACGTTATTTCCGTGCTGATTTTTGTACAAAAAATGGTCCGATATTTACCCAAAGGAGAATTTATTTAGCTGACGTTATCTGATATACATTTTAGCTGCTCACTGCACCGCCTCTTGAGAGAAAAAGGAAAATGTTATTTTACTTTATACAAACATATTAACATGCTGGGACGTTTTTTTTAAGAATTAGACAATATGGACTGGGTCAACCGGAACGGCATCACTCACGCAAGGCCATGTGTCCAAGTTACAAAGTTTGATTTGTCACAATAAAATAAAAAAAGTCGAGTAAAGTGTCTTACAGCTTAGAAAATGCTTCATATTTTATAATTTGTCTCAGTATTTACTCATGATCATCTTTAGTATCGTTGTATAGTAGATTCTTTATTTAGTATACATAACCGGAAACTGACTGATTTAGTCAGTATCCGGAAAATTCAGAGATGATTGCTTACGCACTAACACACACCCAACAACACTAAACCGCTGATATCAGACGTCGAAAGACCGTAATGGCCAAACTTAAAGCGAATTAAATGCGTCACTAGATTATTGACATACGTGCTACTTTCATTAATTTTAAGTGTTTGACATTAGGTCATTACATCTCAGGCTAAACACATTTGTAAACAAGTACTAATATTTCACTCAGTGACCGTCCCACATACTTGAAACATAGAGTACAATTCCGTGGTAAGGTAGTTCCGAGAACTTGATGGTATGTCACAATCGGTCAAAATGTAGTATTATAAATTGTAATATTTGAAAGTTATTTAGAGCTGCTTGTGCGTCTCCTTGACAACAAACAAAATAACCCTATTTATTTATTTTCCCTAAGCTACTGTTATAATAAAAAATAGCTTTAGGGGTTAATTGCATATAATACGACATAGAAAGATGAAATGCCAAAACATACATATATTTACGCAAATCAGTATACAAACCGCAATCTTTTTTTCAATCCATGTAAGGCAAACAGGAATATTAACCATCTGATATACGCAACCTACCAAATTAAAATGCCATGTATGACATGTAAGGTAAATTGTAATGAAAATACGAGAAACGTAATCAATCTGGCTTAAGTTAGCACGGGCGTATCCGAGACTCAAGGCTGTTCAAGATCATCCGCTAGGAAACGAAAAGAACCTGGCGAGTGTCTGATGTGAATGGCACGCAAGTTCTGCCGCATCGCCATCTATACTAGTCTATACCGGACACACTATTATCTAATCTTACCCTAGGTGTTTCAAAGAGGGAAAGAATTGTGTGCACAACTTGAAGGAATTTCTTTCACATTTTGCTTTAAGAATGACTATCACCTCCTAACATTTAATTAGCCTTCATGCAAAGAAACCTAAAGTACGACAACGCCGGATATATCAAAACACAAAATCACCTTGTGGAAAAAGGGAACGTACCTGCTGACATTACGAAATGACTGAAAAAAATTTCGAAGCTTGCAGACTCTTTACAGAATACAATTTTGGAGCTAGAGTGAGTGCTGATCTAGACTGAAAATTTATACCGAACAGCTACATATCTCAGGTATCTACCCAAGTCACTCTCTTACACGGACCCAGTCCTGTGGTCCGTGCCTGCAAAATAGCTGTGCGATGCTCAGTACTGTCAGCCAATGTCATGCCACTTATTGCTGATACATGTGCACCACAACACCGAGAACAAGTGCGTTAAATGAAACATATTAGGGACCCGTAGCAGTGATGACGAGAATGTGAACGTCACCAACCGGAAGTTCGGAAAATGAACCTCGTTTCTACCACGCATGCCCAATAAAGCACGACTCGTCGTCCACACCTCGTCGATGACGCCTTTTCCCGCCATTTGCCGTCTTGTGGTGAACTAGCCTGTGTTTTATATGTTTACTTTTTTTACTGACTTATTTTGGGGTTTTCTTCAATCTGAAGGGTCAGTCAATGGATAAGATAGGGACCGTAAGTTATTTGACCGGACATATGAAGAAAAAAAACTTGATTTTTTCTTTGAGCTATAGGAAGACCTTCAAGCTTACAGCGATCGATGAGAAGATGGCGGATGATGACAGCACGGTCTGTACGCAAACCATAAGTGTGTCGCATGCTTTTAACTGCAATTCATTGTAGCTTTGAAAATCGAATTCATTTATTGAATTTGCGGTTACCGGATCGCCTTAGCTTAAGCTTAGTTCTGAAACATTTTATTAATAGCTCATTATTGTCGTCGATACAATACTGAATAAACGGTGATAAAGCCTAGATTGTTGTAGAGGATACTGTTTTCTATTGAAAAATTGCCAAAGCGTTTGACATGTTTTCCTCTGTTTTGTTTTGATCTAAATTTGGTGAGAGTGATTTGAATTCGGTTCGAGCGTTTTTAAATTTGGTATGACTCGTGTAAGTGATTTGAATTCGGTGCGAGCGTTTTTGATGAATTTGGTATTAGTGATTTGAATTCGTTGTGAGCGTTTTTGAATTTCGTGTGAGTTATCTAAATACTATGTGCACTTCTGGGCCACCGTGATAGCAAATGGCGAAATTTTTTAAAAACATTTTTCTTCTTGACTTCCACATAAGACACTCTCCACGTAACCGGTCTGTTGTATGTTTCCCGCGCGTCGTGAACGACGTTCCCGTCCCAGGGTTCACTCGGTCAAACATGACCTCGTCCACGCTCTCGGCGTCAGTGCTAAAGGTCCGTATTGTCATTAGTATACGTGCTACAAAAAAGACACCAATTAACATTTGCAACTGATATAGACTCGACTGGTAAAATTAGCCGAACAGGTGTCCCGAGTATTTAGAGACAGTGCGTCCTTTCAGCGGCTGGGTGGGTCTGAAGTTGTCGCACATTGAGTGGCCCTCGTGATTGTGGAGACTTCTCATCGCAGCCATCTGAAAGAAAAAAAAAGAGTTTGCCTGTATGTAACGTTAAAAGTAGACCATGGCAATATTGATACGTACAAAATGTTATTTTGAATTTCTGTTCAAAACGATCGGACTGTTCCTTGAGGCCACAGTCACGTGATCATCATAGTACATATAGTAGCACGTTATTGCAGTGTAGTCATGTGATAATAAAGTGATGACTAACTGTACATGTTAATTTTATATTTTTTGAGCCTTGTTGCCATTTTACCTTCAACTTGATGCCTCGCGAGAATGATTCTTCGCAGTCATGCAAATAGCTAATCACACTCAAATGATTTCAGATTGTTTAATTTTTCTTCGTTGAACATTATTGTATGCAGTAAAACGTATTTTAGGGGAATCAAGGGCAATTGCAGTTTTAAAGCAGTTTTCCTTGTAAACATCGCAATATTTTATTGTTTGGTTGGTGAATCCAAAAAGATACAGTTTTGCATATACATGTGTAAACGCTCGATTAAGTCCCGCTCTCTTTAAACCCAACCACCTCCTTAGATAATAAATCATAACAATTTATGAACATGAAAACAAGGCAACTTAATGATTTTAAAGGAATTTATCCACAAGATTTACTAGTTTTTGACACTGTGAAAATTTTTTTACCAAACAGCACTAAAACATGAAAAAGTCCACTGTATTTCTTTTAGCAGTACGTACCCTAACTAATATATATTTGAACTAAGCCTCTTTCTCTTTTAAGCCCCCCCCCCCCCCCCCCCCCTTCGAAAGTCGTAAAACGCAGTAAGTCCCCGAGGGCTTAATAGAGCCTTTACAGTAACTAGAACAATAGAATAACGATACCAAGTGATCTTACCACTTCTCTGCTCGTGGGAATTGGATATTGCAGCACAATCCAGTTAACAGACTGGTGGCAAGGAGGAGTTGTCAGAGATCCCTTATACGAGTAGAAAGATGTCATTGACAGATCACGCAGCTGAGGTACCAAGTTGTACAGGTTCAAGTTCATTGCGACCTTAATATCACTATCTGTGAAATGACAATTGAAAAAATATATTTTGCTGTATCCCGTTTATCTCTAATTTGATGTAATTTTCCGATCATCAACAACGAATAAAAGTTCTCTTAATTTTCGGGTCGAATCTAGTTGACAGTATTGGACATGGATGGAAAGCTTTCAGAAGTGTAGAAGCTCTCGTAGTTCAACTGGTCCTCTCGTACAGCAGTTGATATTGTTTTTGGGGATTGGGGCATTGTTCCGGCTGTGTGTTCTACTGTTCTCTCGGAGGGTAACGAGCCATTCATGTGAGATGTGACAGAATAATGTAGCTCACAGAGGAAGTAGTGTGATGTGACATAATAATATAGCTTATATGGGGGAATTTTTGAACCAAGTGACAAAATGGTGTTCTTCCATGCAAAAACAAACAAACAACAAACAAGCATTTGAAACCAAGAAACAAAAGGGGGCAACAATGAGAAACAGACAGACAGATGGAGAGACAGACAGACATGCAGACAGACAGATAGTGAGACATACAAAGACAGACAGAAAGGCAGAAAAACCAGAAGAAAAGAAGCCTTGAAACTTGAAAAAAAAAATAACCACCAAAAAACAAAAACAAAAAGAAAAAAACAGTATAAGAGTTGATCATTAAGTCATACCTGCTTTTGTTATCTTCCCCATTGCGGTGGTTAGTTTCTGCAACTCGGGATTCGATGCGCCACCACCATTATCCTTCATGTTAACGCAATAATTTGATATGAAAACATTAGTTTCTGGCATGTTCTGTCGGTTTAAAAGGTATTAATTTGGATTTTAATTTTAATTGTTACTCATTATTTCCATACCAGAAAGAAAACAGCAATTACAGACAGGCCATCTGGTTTGTCAGCGGCAGTATCAAAGTCGAGGTACTCTGTGTTATACGTCACCAAATGAAGCTACAAGAGAAAAAAACAAAGTGATGTCAATCTTGTGATAGAGAAAAACCATTTTGTGGAAACGTTACTGTCACTAGGGGTGAAGGGAATGGGTGGTGCGGATCAAGACGAGAGGGATTGTAGATTTACGATAGAAGCAGAGGGACGCTTAGCCTGATAAAATCTTGTTTGCATTTGTAGCTCTAAATGAACTGTAGTCAATGGTACGTATCTTTAGATTTGCTTTTCGCTTTTTCAGACGCTTCTGGATTCTGTAACGGTCCTGAAAATAGTATTTATAATTTCAACGACATTAGTCGAAACAACATAATCCATCGCCCAGAATGCCATAATGATTTGCATATTTAGAACTAGTCAGTTGTGATTGGCTAACAGACCAAGAGTGCCTTGGTACACTTTATGGTCATGAAACCTGCACATGAGCTCGATCCCCATGCCCCAAAGGCACCTTGCCTCTCGTGCTAAAATAATTAGTTGTTTTGATATAACTTCAGCAGATTTAAAATTGGATAACCGACCAGCAATTGACGGTGCGAATAAGTCAAACAATCTTCTCCGTGCAAAATAAGTCAAACAAACATGCTTGGTCTGATCACAATTCGCAACTTTAGAGTTAAGTTACCAAGTACAGGTACGGGGGTTAAGAAAAAGGAATAATATCAGTACTTCAACTTGTTGTACTGCTAACATAAACCGGTTTCAAGTTCATCTACGCTTCCAATAAACGATAACTCTGTATTGATGCTTTACCACAGTTAACCCCGCGTATACCTCTCCGGAAAATGCTCTGCCGTTCACAGTGTGTTCAGATCCTTTCGAGGCGTCACAGCCAAAGTGAAAATGAAGCTGCTGAAGCTTATACACGCTGCTGCCTTCCCATGGTCCCCCACTGAATAAAGCAGAGCCTCTGGGCGTGTCAACAGTGAAGGTTGGAGCATGTCCGTTGTTGACTAGAGTGCCGGTAACACTTCCTATTAAGTGATCAGGAGTAAAGCGAAACGTGGGTAGATATGAATTCCTTCCGACCTTGCTGGTGTCAATGTTAATGGGAGACTGGGCGTTCTCGACACAGTGTTGCGAAACATTTTTCCAGTCTTTTGGTCCGTAAATGGAAGACCCATGTTCATGCACTGCAAAAATTAGAACATTTTGACTATGTCCTGTTATTACTTAAATGTTTAAAGAAATAAATTTTTATAAACAAATACGCAAACAAACAAAACGAAACAAAGAAACACTTTTTAAAGTGATATTCAAACTTTCAAAGTCGAAGCTTCTAATCATTGGAAATTATGCTCATACAAAAATAGAATCTTTAAAGTCTTTAAATCATATATACAGTCCAATTTTATTCAAACATTTTGTATGTTATTCCAGCAGTACGATTACACATCTTTTGGTAGTCTTCATCATATTTGTTAAACTTGTTTGACCACCAGACAATTTGATGTGACAAGTTATTAAGTTTATTCCTTGACCATTTGACCATTGACTGGTTAAGACCGCTTAATTAACTTTCTGCTGAACGAGAACCCCGAAGACGCAATCTTTCGATCTTAAATCTTTATTTCTTATCAAAACAGCCATTATTTGTTATTGTCAAGTCAACAATTTAACATTGTTCTAAGGCATTTTTTCATTTTTCTTTCACTATTTGTATAACAATTGGATAATAAAACTAGGCTGATTATATCCTAGACTTAAATTCCTTCACAACAAAAACAATATACTTTACCGCTTTCCCCGTATTTCCATTGATTTTCTATGAAGAGAAAGAAAAAGTACATGTTTAACCCTTTTATTCATCCTTCTATCGTTACATCTTCTTAAAATAATTAGGCCTTTCATTTTTATTACCTTGCTGCATGCTTGAATTTGTAACGTTATAGTAAAACTAATTGTTTTTTTAAGAATGGCAAATACTGCATGAATCCCCTAGTCAAGTTCTCGAAACCCCATGGATAGAAATACTTTATTTTTCACACTCAAGATGGTCTCCAAATAGCCACGGTTGAGTTCGTTTTGGTCTAATATACATGCATGTCACACAATAATAATTGTTATTCGTATGACCTAGCAAAAAAATACAAAACAAAACAGAAACAAACAAAGAACAAAAAAGAAAACAAAACAAAACAAGAGAGAGAAATAACCGCAAAGTTCCAAGCAACAAATGAAATTGAGCTATAGTTTTCTTTAATTGGTGAGAATCAGTGGCTAAAGTTCAACAGTAGAGATTAAGAGATCGCAGGTCGACCTAGGGACACACTCACCCGGATGATGATGGAGACCTGGTACTGAATCTGTAAAAATGATTCATTAACCAATCAGGTTTTACTCTTGGTTTGTAACAACAACAACGCTAATCATGCATGTTTCTTTTACTGGACATGTTTGCTTGCAGAGGAACACACATATATAATACTGGTTTTAGCGCAAAAAAAAATAAAGATACAAAACAATGCTGATTTAACAAGAAACTCGGCTCCCATGCTCACCTCGTTTCTTGTTAAATCAGCATTGTTTTGTATCTTTATTTTTTTTTCCGCTAAAACCAGTATTATATATGTGTGTGGTGGTATTTGAGTGAAAATAAGCAAGGAAGTAACAAAGAGCGAGCGGATGTGTCACACAAAAAAATTATTTTCTTTTGAAGAAATGTATGCACTGTCTATATACAAAAGTGCGCCAGAATTATTTTCCATTTGAACAATTATCTGCAGTTGTATATACGGCGAGATGGCGGCTGCAAGATTTTCATCAGATGTTCTGAAAACATTTTACGGTCCAATAGCAAGGGAGCAAAATAGAAATCTTCCTGAACCATTACAGCCAGAACGTACTATTTTACGCGACGGGTTTAAAATAAGTCAGACTAATTTCCAGGAATGGCTTCGTGTTTGGATAATGGATATATCCAAAACAAATCAAAACAACAAAGATATTTATATGTTTAAAAATGCAAATAAAGAAAAGTATACAAACTTGATAGAACAGGAAATTCAAAAGTTGGGAAGTGTAAAGGTGAGCTTCGGGCTAAAAGTAAACTTTGAAATAGAAAGAAACGGAGAAACGCAAGAAATGTCGCACTATTTCAAAGAGGACCAGCCGCACGTTTTTACCAGTTATGACAAAGAACAGATAAAACAAAAATACGAAGAATTCATGGAAAGAATAAAGGGAGAAATAGAAAACTGGTCATTGCAAGGATCAGGATGGGAAATTGAAAGTATAGAGTTAGCATACGTGAACGTTGCAAAATATCAGCCACTGCGCGGAGGAACCTATTTGCCACTTCCAGCCGATCTAGCAAAAAAGAAGGCAATAATAAATGTGAAAAACAAAGACAACGAATGTCTGAAGTGGGCTCTAAGAGCTGCTTTATTTCCTCCAAAAGATGGGAAGGACCCCCAAAGACCAAGCAAATACCCCAAAAATGACGGGATAAATTACGAGGGGATAGATTTTCCAACACCGGTAAAACAAATCGACAAGCTGGAAAAACAAAACCGAAACCTGGCAATAAACGTGTTTGGATGGGAAAAAGACACAGTGATAGTGTACAGAATAAGCAGTAAAGAAAAAAGCGTAAAAAGAATAAACCTGATGTTGATTGAAAAAGGCGAGAGACAGCATTACTGTTGGATAAAAAGAGAAAGCGCTTTGTTGTTCGATAAGGCAATAAACAATAAAACTTTCTACTGTATGAGGTGCTTAACACGTTTTACAAGAGCGCACGTGCTGGTGGAACACGAAAAGCACTGCAATGGAGTGAACGGTAGGCCAACAAGGATTGACATGCCAAAAGAGGGGGAAAACATCCTCGCTTTTAAAAATTATCAGAAACAGATGAAAGCGCCCTACGTGATATACGCGGACTTTGAGGCACTGGTAAAAAAGATACAAGGCCGTGAGCGAAAATGACAAATACAAAAACAAAAGTTACACAGAAAAGACGGAAAGGCATGAGGCGTGTGGATATTCATTTGTTGTAGTAAGAAGTGACGGGAAAGTTACAGGACCATTTGTATACAGGGGTGAAAACGCGGTAAGGTCTTTCCTGAAAAGACTGGTAATAGTAAAAGACAAAATAAGAGAAAACCTCGCGCAAGTAAAACCCATAGCAATGACGAACAAAGACTGGTATGAATTCAAAAACGCACACAGCTGCCACATCTGCGAAAAAAAGCTGGTAAAAGAAAACTTTTGGGATTCATTGCCGGTCTACGCAACAGGACACATATCAAAAAAAGAGAAATACCAGGGGCAGTATCACAAAAGATGTTTCTATGAAGAGCAAAATTACCAAAGTGAATTTTATGAAACGCTGTGCCATAATGCATCAAAAGACGATGATTTTGAAATAATAAAGCTGAAAAAACCGGAAACCGCAGCCGCGCGCCACACAGCAAAAGAACAAACCAACTGCTACAAATGCAAAAAGTCACTTCTCCAAAAGAACTACAGAGACGCGGTAAAAGACCATTGTCATCTGACGGGTAAATACCGGGGGGCAGCGCACAGCGAATGCAACCTAAAACTAAAAATAAACCCCAAAACGCACCAGGTACCAGTTGTATTTCACAACCTGAGGGGGTACGACGCGCACCATTTAATGCAGGCGATGGCAAATTTGAAAAAAGAGGTGAAATGTGTCGCAAACAACATGGAGAAGTACATAACCATTTCGGTTGATGGTTTGCGTTTCATAGACAGCTTGAACTTTTTGCAAGGAAGCTTGGACTCGCTGGTAGAAGTAATAGTTGATGGGGTAGAAGAAGCCACATCAGAATTAAAAGACAGAGAGCAGGAGTACAAAAAGCAAATTAAGGAGGCACTAAAAATCACATCAACAATATCAAATGGCAGTGATTTGCTTTACAAAAAGGGAATTTACCCATACGAGTACATGGATTTATTTGAAAAATTCAGCGAAACAAGTCTGCCAAAAAAAGAAGACTTCTACAGCAAACTCAACGATGAACACATTACAGAAGATGAGTACGCTCACGCGAAGGCGGTATGGGAGACTTTTGATTGTAAAACATTGGGGGATTACCATGACCTTTACGTGAAAACGGATGTAGCACTGTTGGCAGATGTATTTGAAAATTTCCGTAAACTGTGTTTGCAGCAGTACGGTCTTGACCCGGCGCACTATTTCACATCACCAGGACTATCATGGGACGCACTCTTGAAAAAGACGGGTGTTGAGCTTGAGTTGTTAACAGACTATGAAATGCATATGTTCGTGGAACGAGGAATTCGCGGAGGAATCTCGATGGTAAGCAAAAGGCATGCAAAGGCAAACAATCCTTTGGTAACAGACTATGACGAAAGCAAACCGAACAGTTACATAATGTATCTGGACGCAAACAACCTGTACGGCTGGGCAATGAGCAAGCCTCTCCCCAAAAGCGGATTCAAATGGAAACGCGTGATGCCGACAGAGGAGGAAATAATGAATAAAAAGGAGAACGCCAAGAAAGGCTGGATCCTTGAAGTTGATTTGGAGTACCCGGCGGAGCTGCATAAAGAACACAACAGCTACCCACTGGCGCCAGAGAAAAAGGTCGTGAAAAAAGAAAACATGTCGGACTACCAAAAGAATCTGATAAAAGAATTGGACCTGAAAATCCCAAACAGCAAGAAGCTGCTGCTGACACTTGAGGATAAAAAAGACTACGTGGTTCACTACGAAAACTTGAAGTTCTATCTGAAGCAGGGGATGAAACTGAAGCGCGTAAAAAGGGTGCTAGAGTTCGAACAAGAGTGTTGGATGGAGCCGTACATCCGTATGAATACAGAATTCAGAAAGCAAGCAAAGAATGACTTTGAAAAGAACTTTTACAAGCTGATGAATAACTCAGTTTTCGGCAAAACCATGGAAAACCTGCGCAACCGTGTAGACATAAGAATAGTCCGCAGCAATGAAAAAGACAAAATAAGGAAATTGGTCGCCAGCCCTCTGTACGCAAGGCACGTAATATTTACAAACGACCTGGTGGGCATTGACATGCACAAAAGCCGCCTGCTTCTCAACAAGCCGGTCTACACAGGAATGACAATCCTTGACAAAAGCAAGATACTTATGTACGACTTCTTTTACAACCACCTGAAAAAGCAGTACGGTGAGAAATGCGAGCTCCTGTACACGGACACGGACAGCCTGCTGCTGAAGATAGAAACAGAGGATGTCTACAAAGACATAAAAGAAAACGAAAACTTCTATGATACATCAAACTACCCGAAGGAGCATCCGCTCCACTCAACAGTGAACAAAAAGGTACTGGGAAAAATGAAAGATGAGTGCGAGGGGATCCCAATATCGGAGTATGTGGGCCTGAGGTCAAAGATGTACTCGGTAATGACAGAAGGTAAAAGCGAACAGCGGATAGAAAAAATAAAGAAAGACTTCCCGGAGACGGAAATAAAAGAGTGCAGCTGCGAAGGAAAAAAAGTGCAGGCAATAATGGCAAAAGGCGCAGAGTTGGTCAAAAAAATAATGGCAAAAGACGCAGAGTCGGTCAAAAAAACGGATCATCCGAAAGCAAGAGTGTCGCAATGCTGTAACATGATAAAAGTTGACGAAACAAACGTAAGAAAAGCGAAAGGCGTGAAAAAGAACGTTGTTAAGAAACAGATAAAGCATGAACAGTACAAGCAGGCGCTGTTCAGCAAAGAGCAGATGTGGCACGGAATGAACATTTTGCGAAGCGAGGGGCACGAAATCTACGGCATGCATGTAAATAAAATTTCACTGTCCCCGTTTGATTCAAAGCGCTGGATAGCTGACGACGGGGTAAATACAAAGGCTTACGGGTATAATAACCAGATGGAAGAAATAGAAGCTTTATTCGCTAATACAGAAATAGAATTAACAAATACAGAAATAGAATTAACAAATACAGAAATGGAAGAAATAGAAGAAGCATTAAAGTCGCTCGGGGGGTAATTGTGTGTTTGGAGGCACAACAAGCAGTTCTTCACGCACGAAGCCACGCTTGGGCCCGTCATGCAAATAGTAGAGAACGGGCTGATTCGGTTTGGTAAAAGAACGTTCAATTTTGTAAACTTTCAAAGACCAGATTGGATCAGTGGCTCTTTTCACACCACCTTCAAGCTCGCCAGGTTGGTACAAATACCTAACATTCACAATAGAGGGGAGCTTTTTTTCGCTTTCTCCAACAGGTCTCAAATAAGGTGTGGATGGCTTTGCATAAATATTTTTTTCTTTGATGGCAACTACAGGTTTCTTGCCGATAAGGCTTGTTACTTCATTGTTCAGAGCGGCCACAACTTCAGGAAGTCTTTTTACCCACGCCGTGTACCGCTGTCCCTCAGGCATTCGCATTTCAACAGCGTACTGGTGCCCGAACAAGCGCTCAGCCAGGGTGCGGTTAAAACGTTCAACAATGACCTGATCACGGTGAATGTCAACTCGCCCACGCCGAATATATGTTTTGTGATTTTCCATTTCTTTTGTAACAGCGCCCATAAATTCGCGCCCAGGGTCAACCTGCAGAAGTTCAGGCCATTTCAGAGGTGAGCGTTTGTAAATTCTCTTAAAAGCCAGTGCAACTTCATCAGAGTTTTTAGAGGTTAAGGGTTCAGCTTCTTTGTATCTGCTGGCAACATCAACAACTGTGAGTGCATATTTGAAAACTTTGCGTCCGCGGGGTAGTTTGTCATGTGGCAAAAAAAGAAGATCCGCCTGGTGCACTTTGTTGGGTATAGGTACATCGAATTTCGGCCGAGGAATGCGCTTCGGCGCTGGGAGGAATATCTGCCAGAGTGCTTGCTTGAACAGCCACTTTTTTGCGGTTTCTTCTGGTACCTTGGCAGCTTCAGATAATTTTTTGATTGCGGCAAAACCTTTCCAGTAGCCCCCAGGGCTATAGTATATCTTTGCTAGTTTGGCATCCATCGTGTTTACCCTACTTATATAAGTTAGAAATTAAAAAAGTTTAAAATGCTGGGGTGTGGGGTTTACCCCACTTCACTAAAGGAAACGGAAGGCAGCGTAGCCCAAAGCAAGAGCCCCGGCACCCACGAACATGAGTTCACCATTTTTCTGCTGCTGGCTTGGTTGATAGAAATCTGAGAACTTGGGTTCTTTGGGGGGTATCATTTGTTTGTCAGGGTGCGCCTGGTTGTACAGTTTGAAGGCGTAGTCAGTGTTAGTAAAGTTCTGTTTGGCCTGCTCTTTTATTTGCGTGTTAGTCGCAATCCAGTCGAGAAGTTTGGTTCGGTCACGGGAGTATTTGGCATAAGCTGCTTGATACGCCTCGAGAGCTTTGTCATGTCGTACTTTTTCATCAAGTGCAGCGTCACCTCCGCCAAGTGCCTTTGCAAGATAATTGCCACCTATAAAAGCTGCAGCATTCAATATAGCTCCACCAGCCATAATCGCGATACTTGCCATTGTGATATATTAAAAGAGCAGAGTTTTTTCAAATCAAAATCCTGGGTAGCAACTCAGTTGCTGATACCCAAGGGGTGTGGGGTTTACCCCACTTTACATGCTGGTGGGAAGGATTTTTTGGTCCTCCAGGTACTGTTTGAGCGCAATGCTACCTGCCATGACGGCGGTGAACTTCACATAGTTCATAGCACTGCTGCTGGGGTCAGAAGTAAAATTCTCTTTCACAACCTTTTTTGCGACCCAGCCGATGCCGGCGGCCAAACCGGTTATAGTAGCAGCATCTATGATGGTTTTAACAAGCTTGTTGTCTGACATTATTTATCAACTTTGTTGATACGTATATAAAACATACAAAAAGTTTAAATAAAAATTAATCTGTCTCTTCTGCGTCCGTGTCCTCTTCTGCTTCCGTGTCATCTGCTTCATTTTTCTCTACCAATTCAACAAAATTCGAAGGGTCTTTTGCCATCCAAATCAATTCATTAGATATCTTGTAAGTAACATACAACCAATAACTAGAAAGGATGACGCCGCCAAGAAAATTGACAACAGATGTTTGCGTTGGAACTTTCACCATATTTATATATAGAAACATACAAAGTTTAAATAAAAATTAATTTGTCTCTTCAGTGGGTAGCAACTCAGTTGCTGATACCCCACACCCCATCAACTTTGTTGATACATCCGGGTCAAATATTGTGGCCTTCATAAGATCGCGGACTGTAAGAAAAATCTTCACATTGAAGTCGTACCATAACAGTCCGATCCCAAAAATGGCTGCGGTTGAGATAAGAACTTGAGGAATATCAACTTTCTTCATGATATATTGTATCAACAAAGTTGATGAGGTATAATATTAATTCGTAAATATTTAATCCATATGTCTTAAAACTCTGGTCTGTGTCGGGCGAGCAGGTTGTAGCTCAGCACGTGCTGGCTCTGGTGTCTTTTTTTTGCTGAATGCGGCCTTGAGCTCTTCACGTTTGTAATAAATCCCAATCAGTGAAACGACTATGCCGATAACACCAATCCATTGGGTGGTGCTGAGACTGCTATTTTTTTCTTCGGTACTTTTTAGGGTATCATCTGCAATAGTCGGTGTTGGCTCAGAAACCGGGGGATCAGCAACTGAGTTGCTACCCTTTGCCTTGTTGTTTGCGATTATGACAGCAGCCTCAGCTGCGGCTTTTTTCTGTTGTTCACGGGCTAGCCGCGTTCTTTCAGCAACCGCTTTGCCAGCAGCCACACGCTTGGGATTTTTTGCACGCGGGGCTGTAGTTGGAGTTGGAGTTGTTGCTTGCTGTGTTATATCGACCTGTTGTTGCGGGGTTTCGACCTGCTCGGATTGTTCGGTTGACATTATATGTTAAGCAAATAAAAAATTATTAAGCAATTATTCAGAATTTGTCTGCAAATGTTCAGTAGTTGGTGAGGAATGCTCAGGAATTTCTTCTAATTTTGCTTTGTCATTTTTCTCCAAATGCGAATTAAAATCAATGTGCTTCGCCGTTATCAAAGCAGCAGAAATAGGAGCAAGAAATTTTCCATATTTCAAAGAGAGACTGCCAACAAAATTTGTCATTTCTTTGTTAATAATGAAGTCTTCTTTTAGTTCTTTTTTCATGGCATCAACGTCATCTATTTCTATAACCATTTGCAGGCCTCTTGTCACAAGCGTAAGCAGGTTGTCAACCATGCTTTCGGTTGTCTTGCTGCCAACGAAGGTTTCATATCTCTTGTAGTACTTTTCAACTTCTTTATCAGTCAAGCGTTTCAACTGCTCATGTGTTAACTGCACTCCAATGGCCTCTTTGGATTTGCCTGTTGATACAAGCACGGCCAGCTGCTCACGAAGGGCAGGAATGTTAGGTCCGGATAGCAACTGTGGCACAAGGCTACTATCAGCCGGGCTGCTTGACGGCTCAGCTTCCAGTAGGTTTATAACATCTGCGAACTCTTGTTCTGCCATGTTTATATACTATATACAACTTTTATTTTTTTAATTCAAAATTATCAACTTATCAACTTAGTTGATATGATAATCCGTAGGGGTAGCGAAGCGAGAACACGAGATAAGAGAACTTCCGCTCTTTCAGCTTTGAAATCTGATTTTTGTACTCATCGTGGGAGAGTTCGCCGGCGTAATCTTCAAAGATTGCCTTCGTAGTTTTGGCTGAGGGAGTGTAAAATAAAACGATAGCCGCCACGTTTTCACGGAAGGAAGGTGTTATGCTGGTTATCTTCTGGGTCAGCACCCAAACGCTGATGCCGATATGCCGAGCGGAAAAGCCAAGATTCACCAGCTGGCCTGTGCGCCCTTTCACATCTTTGGAGGCTGCGCAGTCATCAAGGATTATGAGCGTGTTGGTGCCCTCAAACAGCCAGGTCACGACCTTCAACCAACTTTCAACCTCGTGCTGCTTGCATATTATTATAAACATTCTTGGATCATTTTCATCAATTCGGTGGTAGGTCTTGTTGTGCGCGAATGTTGGGCAGATAAGCACAATGTAGTCAAACTTGCCGCGGAAAGGGCCATAGATCTGGTCAACCACATACTTCGATTTTCCTGAATTCGTCGGCCCCACAATCAGAGCGTTAAAGGGTATCTTGCTCGGATCCATCTTCAGCAACTCAGTTGCTATATTAATACAGAACAGATTCTAATTGCCTTTTTAATATATTCATCTGCGCGTCGCTGATTACGTAAATGTGGCATCTAACTTTGTCATTGCCAGAGCCGCTTGCATTCCTCTCAAGCTCCAGCTGTACTCCATCCTTTGTGTTTACAAGTCGCGTGCCGCTTCCGTGCATAGAGTGATCAGCCATGGAACGCAGATCGATCATAACCCCGAACTTGTTATCTGCATAAAACTTTGTTGCATTCATGTACTGTGTTTTGTTTTCAGCTTTGAGAAAGAAGCGTTTGACCTCCTCCCAAATATCAATTCCTTCAAGTCCGTTGTTGTACAGCCTGTTGGGCGAGCCGTTCACTGTGACACTAATTTTCGTTAGGTCTGGGTTAAAGTAATTTTCTGAATGCCTTCCACCAGCAACATAGGGCTCGATAAACAGTAGCAAAATGCCTTTGAGGGACCTTCTCTGCGGGTTAACTCTGAGAGTCAGACTTGTGTCTGTTGCTTTGGCAAAGGTAACCACTTCGTCACGCTGGATGTGGTCATACGCAAATTCTTTTCCATTTGTGTACTCGCTGAGGGCTTCATCTGCCAGTGTTTTGCTTCTTATCATCTCGTACTCCAGCTGGATGTTTTTCAGCTTGTATTCCAGTTTTGTTTTATCGGAGCCTCTGACAACCTGAGAGGCTGGCGCAAGTGTCAGTTCGAACACAAGATCATTGTATAGAGCCTGCGGATAAAAGGTCCCGTGGTCGTTCAAAATCTGGTGGTCAAGTCGTATCCTGTATTTTGATCCGTAAATCCCGTTCAGTTTGTTTTCCGAATCGACGCCTGTGGTCTGCTTGTCACCCGCGTTTGAGCGAATTTTGTTGAGGCCCATACTCTGGATTCCATCTAGCAACATGTTGTCGCGCTCCTCCTGCGATAGAAAGAGATCCTCGAATATCTTGTAAATGTCATAACCAACTGTGTCCTGCAGGATTGTGCCAGAGTACTTTACAACAAGTTTTTCAACTAGCGCCCGTCCAACATTGTTGACAAGAAAGTTGTTGGCATGACCTCCGCTCAAATCGATGTTGAAGCGCAGCGCAAGTGAACCAGGAACAATGACCTCGTTTTCATTCAGCTTGGGAACCGAAACATAAAGCGTTTCCTCTGGTTTGGCTTCTGTGGGGTTGAAAGTGATTCGTTTCACCGCGCGCTCCGCTCTTAGAGCGCCAAGAGTTTTCTCACTGCGTGTTGGCCGAAGGTTTTCCTGTACACCGTCCATTATTACAAAGAATATAAAATATTCAATTAAAAAATTTCAATTGTAAATATAAAATAACTCCATCAACTTTGTTAAATAGAAACATAGTTTCTGCTTTTCAACTTTGTTGATAATCGATGGCAGAAGGTGGCGAATTTGCTATAGACCAACCACAACTTGACAAAGAACTTGACAATAAAAATGGTGATGATCAATATGATTTTAATGTTGATACTGAGATAGACACAAGTCAGCCGCTATTTCCTCCTGAAGCAGAATCCACACGCTATGGTGAACAAATTGAATTGCACGAACTGAGCAGACTTCCAGAAACATCATTTGATGAAGATATACCTTTGTTGAGTGGCTTTATTCATCAAGATGACAAACCAGCACTTCTTGAAAGAGCAAGAGATTTTATTAAAAGGAAGTTTCCAAGAGTTGACTTCGGGAAATTAGGCCCAATCGGTTTCAGCAAAAAGCCTGGCAAGGACACTACAATCGTTTCATTTGGAACAAGGGGTGGCGAGACTGAAATTTTCAGACAAGATGGGAAAGGTCTTCTCCAAAAATTTAAAGACAAGTTCAAAACATCACTTGGTCCAGAAGCTGAATCTCTGATTGCTCAAGACAATGATGAAATAAGAGAAAACCGGCAGAGATTAAGAGAAGCTGAAAAAGAACTCAGAGATGCAGAAAAACTCGCCTCTGAAAGAGAAAAAGCCGCCCAAGAAGTGCAAGATCTTAGAATAAGAATTGAGCGAACTCAAGCCAGTGTTGAACAACTGGGGTCAAACGTTGAAAGTGAATCAGAACTGCGGAGACTGCAGCAACTGAAAAAAAATCTTCAAAATGATTTTGAAAACGCAAAAACAGAGGTGGCGGCTCTTGAGAAAAAAGCTAAAACCAAAGCCAAAGAACAAACCAGGGTCAACCAACTTAGAGCAAGCCTAGCCGCTAAAGAGAGCGAAAGAAACACAATGGAAGCGAGGCTCAACGACACAAGAACGTTAGATGAGCTGAAAGAACAAGAAGCAGAACTGCAGCGCAAAAATGAGGAAGATCAGGCAGTTATCGACGATGAAAACACATCACCTTCTGATAAACAAGCTGCCGAAGGAAGAGTAGCGGAAAGACAAGAGGAGCTTGCTCGTTTGCAAACGCAGATTGATGAAAGAGAAAGAGCGCTTCCACTTCGTGAGAGGGTAAAGGAGATATTCAAAAAATATGGTGTGACCGTTACGGCTATCGTTCTTGCTGCCGGGGTCACAATTGGTGCTGTCATTGGGGCTATTACAAACGCTTTGAGAGCCACCGGTAAAGCGTTGGGAAAAGGTCTAAAAGATATTGGCTCAAAGATTGCATCAGCTCTGCCAGGTCTTATTGGCTCAATTGTGAGCTTTCTTTTCAAAGCCGCCGGTCAAGCTATCGGTTTTCTTGCTGAGCACACCTGGCTG
Source organism: Meandrina meandrites (assembly GCA_963693305.1). Lineage (NCBI taxonomy): Eukaryota > Metazoa > Cnidaria > Anthozoa > Scleractinia > Meandrinidae > Meandrina > Meandrina meandrites. Next base: position 21,513,956 of record OY855904.1, read on the forward strand.
ATTATTTTGGCTGTGGTTGCCTTTCTTGTAGAAAAATACATAAAGAAGCGCCGTTAACGCATAAAAGCGTAAATCAAAGCCGCAACACCTACCGCGACAATAGCAATAGCTGCTTTGTTATTTTCGTGTGTTTCAGTGCCACCTACATCTTTTACTGGCTCATCAGGCTGAGGTGTTTGTTCTTCAGTCTCGGGCCTATTTTTTTCAGGCTGCGTTGCTTCCTTGTGTATCGGGTTTGAGGGGTGGCTGTTTGGTGGGTTTATCTTTGTCGGCCCTCCTGCCATTAGCTTTAGCCCTGATTTTTTTGTGCTCTTATTTACTTCGTCGTTAACCCCTAGCTTCATACCTGGTATAGCTTGTTTTAGCTGGTTGTTGTAACCAATAACACTTCCCGTATTTATTACCATCCGCGCAGGCATCAGCCAGGCCCCCGGACACACAGCAAGGTTAAGCCTCACCTTAGCCTCATCTACAGCAAGTTGATACCTTTGAACTGACTTTGCCAGATCCGGTTGCCTTATTGAGTCTTCCACTAAAACAAGGAACTCACTTTGCGCTTCCTTTGCGCGCCCTCCTGACCCCAGAATGCTACTTCTAACGTTTACCTGTGAACCCAAAACACAGTAAACGAACGCCTCTATCGACTGGTTTATTCGCGACAAACCCGCCTGCGTTAGACCTTCTGCTACATTTGGACAAAACCAGTCTGCCTGTCCGTAGGCAGCGTCATCCGGCTCGATATAATAAATCAAGTTACCTTTTGAGCCTGATCCACCTTCGTCTGAGAACTTTTTTGACCCCCCGGGGTAAATGTCTCCCTCTTCTTTAGACGGTCCAATGTTTGACACATATATGTAAACACTTCCCAGGCCGTGGTTTGCGCCTCTTGTAAAACGAAAATCGCTTGACGGGTCGACTCCGAACTCATTGCATATTCTTTTGTATGAAGCCACGTCGTATTTGTTGTTAATCTGGTCAAAAGTTGGGTCGCCTGGCAAAGCGCTTATGCTTTGTATTCCCCCCATCTGAAACAATATTCGCCTGACAGTAAAATATATATGGAACTTGTAAAAAGCTCGCACATTCTCTGGCATAGCATTGTTGTTATCGAAAATTTCGCGACTTATACCACAGCCCGTTGTCGCGCACCAGACAGCAAAATTCAGCTGCTGTGGCCAATATCTCATATTTGGGCAGGCTAGCCATGTTTTGGACTCTTTCCCTGAATGGTGGGTGAGTTTGGTTTTTTGAAATACCTCTCTGAACTTTGTTGTGAAATACTGGTCCGGTGTTACGTAAATATTCAGTTGGTTATTAAATATTTTTTTCAAACTCGGGGCGGCATCGTGAAAGCCAACAGCAGGGATGGGCAAAGAGTCACCTTTTAAACCACTTGGTGTAAGCTGTTGCGGGAACCCTTCTGATGATTGGCCAACACCCAGCGCACTTTTCATTTCCGGGCTCCAATATCTGCTGTCTGAACCAAAAACGTTTATCAAATTGCCTGGCCCTGCTTTGAAATAAATTTCTGAGGTTGCTGTGTGGTCTTTGGCGAAATCGGTCTGTGGAACAAACTTAGATTTATCGGCCTTCGGGTATTTTGCATTAAAAGTTTTCCATGCCTTTTGTTCTGCTACTTTGGCAATGCTGATAGCTTGTGGCGTTTGAATCCATTTTAGAAGCGCAGATGCGCTGCTGTGCTGTGACGGCTGAGGGGCCTTGTCTTTTGCTGTATCAGCTTTCGCTGCACTTTTGGTTCTTTGCTTCTTCGAATAAGCATTCAACCATCCTCCACCACCGGTCCATTCATTATCCATTATTTAAACAAAATATTTTTCTCTAATTATAAAAATGGTTATTCTTACTGTTGTTACAAAAGAAAATCCACATACGGTCTATTTTGAACCCCAGCCTATTCAAAAACCAAGCTATATCCGGCTATTAAGTTGTTCTCTTTACAATTCGTGGTTTAACTTAAAGGAAGAGGGGGCAATTACTTTGTTAGATAATGTCAATAAGCCTTTCGAAGTTACTTTTTTGCCGGGCCATTATACACTCGATGCGTTGGCGAGTGAAATCAAACACAGTTTATCCAAACATAAGGTCCCATTGCTAACAGATATTTATACTACCGTTGGCCAGCTTGTAATCACAAATCATGGCGAGCCGCAAGCCGTAGCAACCGAAATATGGGGGAAATTTTTTCCCCCATGTGACCAGATCGCAATTGTTTAAGGTCACTGATGCATGGACCGCTGACAGTTTTAAACCAAAGCTATCTGGAAATATGAATCTCCTTTCGTGATCGTCTTCGAAGCCTTGTGCGACTTAATCCGTCAACGGTTAATTAGCAAACGCTCGCCGGCCAGACAAAAAGTATTTGTTGCTGACAAACTACATGCGTGCCTGGTCTGACTCTTCATATACAAGTACCGTTTAAAAGGCTTTAAAACCTTTCTTCTCAAAATGCAAAAGCCCAGCCTGAAGAAGACCACGTAAAAACTATGTGCAAATACTGTGTTATTGGTGTCAGGCAGCCAATCTTAAATAACGTAGAATCAGACCTACTTTCACGTGTATTTTTATTCAGTTACAAACACGCTAAAATAGAAAAATAAAAATAAATAAGCGTTCACAGTTTGCCCTAACCGGTTCTACATGTCATCAAAAGAAAAATATAACAGTTTATAGTTCAGCCAAAAGTAGTTTGAGAGATATCCTGTTATCTGGATGGCGGGCGAGACATCTGTTGCTAACGCTCTCTAAATATTCACTACGTCGGACAAACTTACACAACATCTTCTGTAGCAAAAAACCCAAAGAAAATACATCACTTGCCGGCGATTGGACGTGTGTACCCCCGATAAGTTCTGGGGCAATCCACGCATGTTTAGCTTTGTAAAATGTTTTCTGAATCTCCGTTAATTCATACCGCTTCGGGTTAGAGCATGATCTGCATTTACCAAAGTCAATAACGACTGGCTTCCATTCCTGGGGTGTTTTATGCATCAACACATTGTTCTCTTTAATATCATTATGCAACCAACCGGCCTCGTGAAGGCAGTTAATGGCATCGACAATTTGCTTGAACACTTTTCCGATATTATCAAATTCAATTATACCGTATTCAATTGCCCTATTTAAGGGAAAAGACTTTTTAGATTTACCATAAAATTGAGTTACCATTAAGTAGGGCTTCTCTTTCACGCAGACACCCAAAACGTATGGCAAATTTGGATGGTGCTCTCGCTGAAGCTCCGAAGTAATTCCTGCCTCCTTCTTGACTTCGTATAAGTTGTTCATTTTGAATTCCTTTACAGCGACTGGGAAATTGCCGTTGAAATGCATGAAGCGAGTCACTCCATACGTTCCTTCCCCCAGAAAGACTTCATTCTTGTCAGGAGCCGAGAGCATGGAGCGGTCCAATTCTGGCACCGTCGTTTTCGGCTGGTGACTTACTGCTTTTAAAGTACTTCCTGCACTTCTCTTGCTAGGAAGAATGGCCGATCTGAGATTTGGTGTCAGGAAGGTTGACCGAGGATTCCTCGTCACTGCCATTTTGACAATGGTGTGTGCTCTCGAGTAGGTGCTGGGTTTTGGTATCTTAGTTGCCGTCTCAACAGCGGCGGCCGACTCTTCTACCTGCACTGCCTTTTTATCTTGCTTCAGCCTGAGCTTTCTTCTCTTTTTATATTCCTTCTTATCTTCTTTAGTGTGCCTTTCTCGTTTTGTTCCTTGTTGCTTATTCTGATCCATTCTTCTTTCAAATTCTTGCACGAAATAGTTGCTTTTGCGAACCCCAAAGTACTAATTGCAAAATAATTTGAACAATTCTTTTATTCGAGTTATTCAAGGGGTGATTTCATCAGTCACGTGTTAAAAGTTTCGCAATCGTCAACTGCTATTGCTACTGTCGACATCATTGTCTAGTCAATAGATAATAGACAACGCGGATTTCCCAATATTCCCTTTCTACAAGTCCATCGACAACACACGTGTTCCGACAACACAAGCGCAAGAATATGTCACACCGATTTACTTGCGATATAAAATGTCCATCCTGTCACCGCTGCTTCAAGTCTTCACGGGCAACTAAGAAACACTGTTTGACTAAACACGGACTAGCCATCGATGGAAGCCGTCTGAATTTCTATGACAGTTCAGGAGCCACTGTCTTATTGCCTGAAGCGAAAAAAATTAGCCCTCAAAGGCTCGAAGTATACAATTCATGGGTCGCTTCTTTAACAGAGCGCATAGAAGAAATCCTTCACCCTGCTTTGCCAGGTAAGCATATCTTGTGCTTGTAAAAACCAATCACTGCTATGCTGTTTTCACTGCATTACCATGGCAGCCGATTGCCGCTCTTATTAATTTTTTTTTCCGACTGTCGCGTTCCATATTACAATAGTGCGTGACAATATTATTTCGTCTCCGTACGCCCAAATATGTAAGTCATAAAAAATTGCAATTCGGAGTACTTTGCTAAAACTTATGATTTCAATAAATGTAGAAATGAAATGTTAAAACGTATTCAAATATTGAAGAGGAATCCATCTGTTTTAAATATACGAAATTCGATAAAACCCCGTGTAACGCAATTTTGTTAGAATGAGCCAATTAATGGGTAACTATGGAAATGGTTACCGCTGCGCGTTGCAAGTTGCGAACAAAAATTGTTAGCGTGTTACACCCCTCTGCAATTTGCAATGTTTTACTGACAGTCTTCATCGTTGCGTTGCAAGCTGCAGAAAAATTGTCCCGTTTAATATCGCCCGTGTAAAACTGCCGCATGAGAATCAAGCATGGCCAATAAAAATGCAAAATTCATAATTTGTTTATTTTATTTCCCAACTCCAGGTAAATGGGTCCGCCTTGAAGATGCATTTTGTCCAAGTGATTTATTTGAGCATCTTCTTTACGAGCTGCGCGAACAACATGAACTCGGACCTCATTCTGTTTCCTTCCAGCCCCATCGGAAACTTCCCTACCGGTCCAATACAATCAAAATATCGTACAAAATGTACAATATTCAATGGATGAGGGAAATTTTAAATCAAAACGAAGGAATTCCTCTGAAAACCGAGGAAACATATTCTGGTAACCAAAGTTTCTCAAAAGGTGGATCTATGGAAGAGAGGAAGGCGATGGCAAGATCATCGGGTTTAGCAGGTTTTATAAACGGCCTACAAAATCGTCCCACCTCAATAAGCAAGGTCGTGTGTAAAGAAAAAGAGGGAAGGGCGACACGCGAGTTGGAGCTGATATGGTGGCCAAACATTCTTCAGCGCTCCAGATGCGGAAAATTTCAACTACGGTTCTACGTACAAAAGACTTCAATGTAACGTCTACTGTAACAATACTTCAATCACAGGTTATGAGTATATAGCTTTTCTTTTGATGCACTGTTTGCGCCTCCATGAAGGTTATGTAAGATAAAATGTTTTGTAATCAAAAAGCTACTAGGGGAATAGACGTTCAATGGGTTCAATAGGTCATAATGTTCTACGATTGGTGGATTTTGAAATGTTATGTTTGTTTCTTTTAACGAGGTTTGTTGATCATTCTGATTGTCGTCGTAAGTGATTGACCACAGGCGCAAAACGAACTTATTAGTTAGCTTCTGGAACCTTACAACTTGCGTAACAGCCACAGTAGTAATTAGGGTGGGGAGGGGGGGGGGGGGGGGGGGAACGTGGTTATAGAGGAGACAAAATTAGAATTTCAATTCTTATAATTTTTCTGCGCCTTCTAGAAAACGTCCGTGAAGCATCCTGTTTCATCCTATGTAAAACAAAAGCAAAACAAAAAAGTTAGTATTGAAAACAAATAAAAAATTCAATGCTGCTCACGTTGTAAGAAATGTTCATTACAATGAATGTTGGCTAAATGTAGTAGACATTCTTGCACTAAGCGAAGGCGACTCACCCGATCGCTCGCCCTTACCAGGCGACACACCCAGACAGGCACGTGCAGCGGAACGTAGTTACATCACCTATACTTTTCAACTAAGTAGATCACAATCGTTAGAATGTGCCCCGTCCTAAATAAAAACTAAATCACCGCAGAGCTATTTGTTTTTCTTTAAAAAGACTTGTGACCCATTAAATACAGGACATGCCAAGTTTTCTTACACTCAGCGAAGGCGACTCACCCGATCGCTTGCCTTTCCCAGGCGACACACCCAGAAAAGCACGTGTAGAAGAGCTTTGGCCGTGGTTATGAATCCTATATCCCTCACGCGAGAAGTCAGAATAACGTTAGAACGAACGAACTAAACAAACAACTATACTTTCATATTAGTAATTTTCTCTTCCTCGTTACCAAAAGAGCCATGATAAAATATTCACCGTTTAGAAAGTTTCCTTGCACTAAGCGAAGGCGACTCACCCGATCACTCGCTTTTTATCAGGCGACACACCCGACATCAAAGCACGTGCAGAAAACTCTAAACTAGGTACTATTTATCTGCTCGCATTCAGTGAAACAACAATATTTGCAAATAGCGTAGGAGACGCATCTGAGATTTGCAACACCAATATTTCTATATTTACCTGATAACTACCAGTATTACCTTGTATTAGGATTACCTCGTGGAGGAAGAAGAAGTTGATAGTATTAGAAAGAATTAAAGCCCCACCTTCCTCTGAATAAACTTCGAAGTACACACACGACGAAAGTACATAGCCACGGGATCTCATCGATTTCAACGACGTAGCAAGGACACCGGAACCTCGCGATCTGCTTTCGGGAAGTCCATCATAGTGGAACCACTGCGACTGGAACCTGAAGCAGCCACTGTAGTGCAAGCCATTCCAGAATGTACACCCACCGAGTTGATACTGTTTGTTCTGCAGAATTAGGGTATCTGGTAGTTGATCAGGCTCGGTAATAAGGCCGTTGGAAGCAAAGTGATGCAGTGAAATCGGTAAAGCGAATGGCATCTCAGGGAAAAAGGTTCTCTGGGAGAAGGTGCGTACCCCATTGCAAACAAATGGCTGGTACATCTGACCAGAGGAGAGATCTAGGCGCGGCGGTCCGAGAATCGCGTCGGCGGTCGAAAGTGGTGGTTTAGTAAACTCTTTGCCACACTGGCTAGGAGCAGGCAGTTGCCATTCCCTTAGAGCTGCTTCGATGTAGGTTTCTGCCAACCCTTTGGAGGAAATCTCAGTAAGATGAATCCCATTTGCAACCAGCAGCTCTTCCTTCTTGGGGCATTGCTGTGACGAACACACTGACTTGGCAGCACTTTTGAGCATCGAGTCGCAACGTTGCCAGAAAAGATCGAACTCATTTCCCCAAACATCAATTGTGCCACTGGTCACACTGAAGTCAAACTGCGGGAAAGGGCGCAACCACTCTATCTTAGCCTGAGTAAACTCTTGCCGGTCGAACAACCGCTCTATGGATGTCAAATCCTTTGCCCAGGGTTCCGATTTTCGTGAAAGTTTCTCTGATGTTTGCGGAACGTCTTTCAAACGAAGGTACACTATAGTTAGAAAATTATCAATAGGACAAGTGTTTGTTAGCGTCAAGTTGCCAAACGTACCACCCCACCCTGGAACACGTGGAACACGGATTGGATTTTTGGCAGGCAGCTGTATGAACCTCTTTACCACTGTTGATCCTTGCATGGCTGCTGCTTGCTTCGTCTTTGACGCGCGCTTAACTGGAGGCGTGGTAGACAGCTTGGGAATCTTGCTAGCAGGCTCCGGAGTTTCAAAAGGTTTCACCGGCAACTCTTCCTTCTCCGTCAAAGAAAATTGCTCTTCCCACTTCTGGTGATCGTATTCGTACGACGGCTGGGAATGAGGCTCAACAACACAGTACTTGGTGGTCAACGTCTACCCGTATTCTAGATGGTCTGGGCCAAGCATCATGTCCAGCAGGTCGTTTATTTTCTCAATCCACTTCTTGTCTTCCTCTGTCCACTGCACTGTTTTCTTTTTCCACCCACAGCCTCGGTAATAGAAAGGTCTTCCTACGTTTTGAAACAAGCATGGCATTTATTCTCAAATAAGAAAAAGCACACATGAACACATACACAGCATGCAGTATCTTTCTGATCATTCAAACAGGCAAGAAAAGATTTACAAGAACTGTTTCGTTTAAACAGGCAACAATTTACTTTAACCGTTCTGTAGAAGACACACGAATAACTATTGATTGACTTCTGAGGACTAAATCGGTGATAGCATGGTTCAATGCACACATAAACGTGGACACAGTAATAATAACACCCACCTGATATAATAGCTTCCTTTGCTTCCCGGAAAGAATATCTTACTGAAAGAAGTCGTTCACAGTAACTATGAACTAAGATGTCTTCCACTGCACAAGAAAAAATGAAAACTAGTTTGCACTGTTGGCACTTAGGGATGCCACTTTACGCTATAAACTACTTTATTATATGGGAAGAGAACTAAATGCAGCTAATCTCAAGTTAGTCAGTATTTATGTAACGGCATGTTAAAAACCGTATTCGAGAGGCTTAACATCTTAGCTTAACAATTGTCCTGTTTAGAAACTACACTACAGTTACAATCTTAGGAGAAAAGTTGTAAGGTATAAAGGAGAAGTCGAAGGGGACGTACATTAAACCTAAAACCGTTTTATATTTGACATATAGACATGCATGTTAAGGCACGCTTATTTACTTACAAGAGGATGCTGGAATTAAACAGTCATGGTTTGTTGCCCTTGAATAAAGCTGTCTTTGAAGTTTATGGGCTGCTTCAAAACCTTGATTTGAATACCGGGTCAGCGATCGAAAGCGACGCATTAGCATTGGTGCGTGCTCTATGGTCAAATGACCATAATCACCGGTGCCAAGCGAAACTCCAAAGATGTGCCTGAGGACAAGTCCCCAATGCTTGCACTATTAAATAGAAATGATGCAGAAGAGAAACAAAAAAAAACACGAAATGAGGGAAAACGTAATTGATTTCAAACTGATCAGTAGGAAGGAAGAAAGGGAATGGATGCTTGGACACACAAACGGATAAATGGATGGGTGGTTAAAAAATAACACTAACTTGAGTCTTGATTTACAATTTTCGGTCTTTTCCTTACCTGGACATCAAAAATGTCAATTTCTGGGTCTTCATCCTCGTCAAACTGCCGGTCACGCAGAACAAGGGCTATTTCCTTCCACTGTTTGGCCATCTGTGACAAGAATGAATAACGCTCGTTGAAGGTACTTAATTCATAGCGGGACAATTGAAAGGGATTGAAACACACCAACCAGGAATATTTATTATTGTAAATCAGACCTCACTTTGTAACACACAGCCACCCACCCCCCACCCCCCCCCCCCCCTGCCAAACTCCTGTCCAACTGGTCTACCCCGCCTAAAAGACTTGTATCTTTATAAGAATTTGGCCTGTAATTTTAACAAACCACAAACTTATAGCATAATTTTTAATTTTATTCAACTGAGAAATAGTGCTTTTTCTTGTAACATACCATTATCATTAGCTCGATGTGAATCTCAGCTGCAAAACTAAAAAGTCTGTCATCTTTTGAGAAGTTCCCATCACACTCAGTTAACATGGCATCGATTGCTTGCTCTTTTTGTTGCCAAAATGATTCTTGGGCAGCAACATGTTGACCAAGAGCATCTGCGAAAGGACAATATTTATAATTGTTGTTTTAAACAACAAACAAAAATTAAATTAATACTATAATTGGATACATATACCATGATTAAACCCTTCAATAAGCCTTCAATATTTTTTAGTATTAGTATTTACCATTAAAAAATTACTTAATTAATCAATTTATTTATTTATTTATTTTTTTATTTTTATTAATTCCTTTTCATTGATTTTACTGACCTGATCTACTGAATGCGACTTTAGTTTGATGAGTTCCATAATCTCGTTCAAAAGAACCATCAGAGAGTATGTCACGGAAAAACTATGTTTGGAAACATAAAATGAGGAGAGAATCAGTGTTCGGAAAATGATAAGAAAGACATGATTATATATCACACATAAAAATTTCGACCTGGACTGAAACGTGATAAATATTTTGTTCAATACCCATTGACTGGTTGATCACCTCTCGTAAATTAGTAGACTTAATGGTGGTTAAATGTGTTGTTCCAGAAAATATCTATACCCCTTACATGGAGTAAGATTTTTTGGCTTGAATCCCTCCACTCCTCTGGAAATTCCAGTTAAGCCCCATACATTACTTTTAAAATTTTGGCTTTTGAGACCCGTACCATCTCGGAATTTGCACTGACCTTCCATTGGGGGGGGGGGGGGGGGGGTTGGGTATGGAGATGTTCTGAAACTGCAAAATCATGCAGAGTTCATCATGGTAATGGAACATAATCAATCGTGGTGCATGTCACAGTCTTGAGTATGATCTTAGAATATCAATTAAATCATGACTCTTATAAACACAAACATAATAATAATGCACTGACCTTCTGGGCTTCAACACAAAAAGATAGCTTATTCAGAAGAAAGCTCTCTGCCGTTTCTCTATTGCCATAGTACTCCTTGACTTTAGAAAATGGTAGCCCAGCTCTAACTATATCTTCAATATTGTGAAGAAATTTTCTTTCAGTTGGACCTGGAAAAGATGACCTTTCAAGGTGAGATGACTGAACAGGCATCAGATTATTGCAAACTATAAACATTGCTAATGGAATTGTCTCATGATTGTGCACCTGACATAGAGCTGACTTTTATGTTGCTTCTATCAATACGTGTTTCTTGTTTTTTTTTCTCCTTTATCTTGACATAGTTGTCTTTAAAGGTCCCTGGTCCAAGGTCTGACAGTTTGGCATTCAGTTCTTTTAAAGCACTGCAGTGGTATGACATCAGACCAACAGAGCCAATGATTTGCTCAGTGTTTCGCATCTCACAGTGTAGTGCACATAAGTTAACCTCACTAAATTCCTCCTCCAACAGAAAATCAAGGTCATCACGGAGACCCTTCCAGCTGAGGATAAAGTGAAATAATACTTATGAGTTTTTGAAAGCTCTCATTTATATAATTTAATTGGTTATATTCTGACATGGAGTGGGTGGCATGGTGACCTAATATTAATTATTAAGTGCACTGCATCAGTGTGGATCAAGCAATCCATTGTTCAAGCAATGGCCAAGGTGATAGTGTGTTCTTGGGCAAGAAACTTTGCTGTTACAATGTCTTACTCTGCCTATCAAATATTAATCATGGATACTAGAGAATTTATGGAGCAACCTGGCAGAATGCTGCATCCTATCCAGGTTGCAATACCTGAAGCGGCTTCATATTTTCAAAATAATTTAGGTCTCATATTAGACTACATCAGAGCTATGAGTCACTGGAGACTCCTTACAACTTGGCTTTTTGTACAGCCATCTATAGCTAATGGACTATAAAGAAACAATAAGTGATTTAAAAAAAAAAATGACAGCCACAGTTATATTATATATCATGCAGTTTTACTTACTTTCCAATGTTTCCTTTACTTTCCTGGAAGCATGTAACACATGTCTCATGGGGCTCAGAACTGGGGCATTTGCATCTCTAAGTTAGAGTTCAAACATATACAATAATATCGTGATTAGGCTTTAAGGGTTTAATAACAACCTTCACAGTAATATATTCCATATATGATATATATATGTGTACAAGGCAGTGATGAAATGTAGCACTTTAAGTCAAGGCAAAATTACACTTGATGAACAATATTCAAATCTCAGCTAGTGGGCTGAAGATATATTGTTACATTAAATACAGGACATTAATTTATTTTGTATTTATACATACAATATTCATATATGAGTCTTAAAAATTATCATTTATCCTACCCGTATGGCTGTGCAGAATAAGCAAAATTCAACATCGAGTCCTTTTCCACCCAATTTGAAGTCCTCGTCATCCTTTTTCACAGCAAGAAGCGAAAGGGAGTGGTAGTCTAAAGTTACTGAAAGGGAAATTTTAAAAGTGAAAACTTATTTTATTATTTTACTGCTGTCAAAAATAATTAACATAGTACCATATCCAAATATAATGGAACCAATTCTGCTTCTCAATAAGACATACTGATTATGTAAGATATGATTCATTGCCTCAAATAAAACAATTTGCACAGCATCAAGAAACTGTGTTATATTTTTCACTGAGGTTGCACTGCATTAGTCCAAACAATTTTTCTGAAGCCCTTATTTTTACCTGTGAATTTGAATCTGTAGAACTTCCCATCTACCCAAAGTCCATGATTCTTGAGAATGGCTTTCTGTTTGTTTAAGTCTTTCATCAGGCAACGTATACTGCTCCTAGAGCATAATAACATCCCATAAAAGGTTGCATCATATGGATACCTGGTATACATGTATAGCATCCACTGGTTATTTAAAACATAAATTGGGTCAGAATGTTGATTAAACAAAGCAAGCCTGTACTGTAAATTACCTTAATTAATACATGTTTACAGCATTCTTCATTTTTTTTTAAACCCTGTGTTATTTTATTTATTACAAATAATGTCCAGAGCATTGGGATTCATTTGTTTATAACCACACAATTTTTAGAACTATTGGATGGTGTAAGATTATTTCACTGAACTTTGATGTTAGTTCCCTTTTCATATATAGTCATACTAAAGCTGTATATACATGTAGATAACATTTTAACTGCTTAGAAATCAAGTCGTTTGGTACTTGCATTTAGTAGGGTTTATTAGCCTCAATACAATGGCTTTCAGTAAATGAGCATGCCGCACTAATATTCTTGTAGTCAAATATAGTGGTCAAATAATGTACATGTAAGAAAAGCTTGAGGGAATATATATTTTCAGTACAAAACTAAACGAAAATAATAGACAATGTTTCAAGATCTTTGGGATGTCATTCTCAAGTAAAATGTGAAGGTTTACCTTCATGCATTATAAAGTGACAAGAAAAAGTGACTATTTTAGGAAACTGTACATGTACTATATAAAGAAACAAATTTTCTTGTATTGAGCCTGACTGAGTATTTGAGTCATATCAAATGTCAGGCAGTCAGGCAACCAGTGGTAAAGAATAAACTGAGTGTTGGTGAACCATCTTTTGGTTATATTTATTACCTGTCCTCTTTGCAGTTTGCTATGGCTAGAGGGTAAACTGACTTTGCACTCTGTTCTGGAAGACTTGGGTTTCCAATGGGTACAATACCAACCATCACTTGCTCCTTGCCTTAAAAACAAATTATAAAGGTAAACGTTAACCCTATATTAATCCTCAAATTACAAACACAGTGACAGTGAAAATTGAACACTGTCAATATTACATAATATCCTTTTAATCCACAAGAATTCGACCCCTTGCCATGTTGTTTTCAGATCAAATTTCTTGACATGTGTTTTTCTGTCTATCTGATTTTTAGCAATTGGTGACAGTCAATAAGTCCTCCAAATAATGACTATACATAAATGCACAATGTCTCCACATTTAGCTGATTTTCTAAAAGTTTGAAAATTGTATACCACATTTCTTTTTTTACATAACAATAAAAGAAACTATTATACAAAACCCCAAAATGGCCTGCCATCAAGTTTAAGGTTCAACTCCACAATCTCCTTGTCCTCATGGTGAAGCCGCTGTTCTCTTATGATCCAAGTGACAACTGAGGACAGGTCAACCTGGCTACCAATTACAGGGTCGGGTAAATTCTGAACACCAAATGTTTTCTTGACGACCCTGAAAATCACCCTCCGTATAGCCTTGATTTTATTCTTTGTCAACAACAATGAAGCATCTTCACTTTTCTAGGAAACAACAAAACTGACCTTTAACATTGCATGTATTAGACTGGGTGTAGTGAATTGATATAGAAATTGATATCAGAAATCAATTGACACAATCAATATCAATCACAGATTTTCATCAATTGAAATCCACAATTGATAACAATATCGAGCTCATTGATAACAATTACTAATCCCAAAGAGTTCCTGAAGGAGTATTTTATGCCCTTAAACAATGACCTGAATACCATGATGAAAAGCAATTTCATTCAATAATTATATCACAATTCAAGAGTCAACCTTTTTTATGATGTATGACAATGAAAACCAAAGAAAATTATTCCTTTTACATGAAATGTGTGGTTCCCGATCAATATTTATGGAGCAAAAGTGATTACGTCTGTCCCACTGGATTATTTTTTGTTTCATTATTAAGTTTCTTTCTTGGCGCATTTAACTGAAATTAATTAAGTGACTCATTTTGTTGTTTATCTTGCTTCATATTTATGGCATTCCTACAACCAGACTAGAGGATTGCACACCGCAACTTTGGCCGCAACTTCTTCTTTTTCTCATTTTACACTCTTGTCTGAAGCTTAACATCAATAACAATACCAAATTATTTCTGTTATTGTTCTTTTTAAGTGTCGGCTTGTTGATATTTGCTGATTGCATATATCCACAATTGCATGACTCAAAAAAAAACATAGAAACAATTACATTTTGTCAATGTTTAACTTGTGAAAATTGACAAAAAATAGCTTCTGATAAAAATTATTAAATAATAATCTATTAAACAATCGATAAACCAATCCTTATCAATTTCCATCGAAAATTAATATCAATCAAACTTACAACTTTTTTCTTTATTGCTTCCTATCAATTGGTATTGAGAAATCAATGTCAGTCGAAGATTTATATTGATTGCTATTAAACTATAATTGGATGAGTTTTTTGTGATATCTGGAATAATCAAGGTTGAGGTAAGTGTTATCAACCAAACCAGAAGGCTGAGGCTGATATAATAAAAAAAGGAATATAATGATTGTCTTGTTATACAAATATTTTGACAAACGCAATGCCCGCGGTGATGAAGCCAATCAACAAGAACATCTTTACTTAATGTTGTGTGCAAGATACCACTGTATTAAGTTGACATAGCTATTGGAAATCATGTATAACCCCCACAACTTACAGATTATTCACTAATTTGCTAGCAGATTAGGGGCTAATCTTAGCGAATGAGAAGACACCTTTAAGTGACTACGATGCATAATAATTAATAGTAGTGGATACTTACCTCGCTGCTTCAAAGCTTGGTAATATCCACCACTTTTGCCGACACTGACTGGTCAATAATTGTTTTAGTATATACCACACAAGTTGAATAACTTAATAGCAGACCAAAACATTACCTTCGGTATCCTAAGCGAGGCGCGAAGCCATTTTGTTTTTCTTTAGATGCTTGGAGGTGATTAGTACCTTGCCAATCACCTCTAACTTAACCAATCGGCGCGAGGGGAAAGCACTACTATTCACTTGTATGGTATACACAAATGATTGTCATTAATTATCGGTTCATCGATTGACTTCACCTGGATACTGAGATTTCTCTTGAACCTTGCTATAGGAACCCAATCATGGTGACAACTGGGTTTTACAGCAGTTCCATCAGAACGGGTTCATAAACGAAAGTGACATCATAGTAAGAAAAGATTTTACTGACCTTTGTGTCACCAAGCTTAGTCAAATTCAACAGCATCTGCCAGGCACCATCAGGCAAACGAGCACTTATCTTGAAGTACAGCAAGACCCAATCCGGAACTACCATTGACTTCATAAAGGTCTGGAAGACTTTTTCTGAAAGGATAACCTTTACTGCTTTCTTCACACCTTTTTCTTCTACGACCATATCGGCGATCTCCCCAAGGAGATCTCTTGCTTCGGGGATTTTCTCGCTGCATGCAAGATGTCCCAAAATGGACGCCAAGCTTTCACGGTGTCTTTCGGCTACACCTTGGAGCTCTTTAAAAATATTCCTCGCTCTGATGGTTAATTGCCGATTTTTCGCTTTTTTTGTAAGCCTGCAATTCTCTGAAATTTCCATCAAATTTGATTTGACATCGTCGGCGACAGACCACTCGCCTTGAAGCTGACTTTGTAGCTTTTGAATTTTTTCGTGGTAGCTCTCCAAGTTCCTTTTCAAATTGTCGATTACCTTTTCCTGCTGAACAATCTGTTGTTTCAGAGAATTTAGGGCCGTAGAAGTTAGTGTTGGGCACTGGAGCGTCGGATCCAGCGATAGCGAAGCTGAAACTCCCGCGCGCGCCACATCGCAATTGGCGCGCATTTTAGCTGTTTTGGCGCGGACATCGTCGAGGCAGAATGAATTCAGCAGCAACCGAAAAAAATCAAACTCCCTGCTTACCTCGAGCGTGCTCTTATGGCCTACTGCTCCTATGTAAAGGCCAAAAGATGTCACTATGTAGACCTCCAGATCTTGGGCTAAATTTGCCTTGTATTTGCTTTTGAACCATGCTCCTGAAGACAATGGCTGGCCGTCCTCGGTTGTCAAAAGGGAAGCTCGAACTTTTCTGATCTCGTCAGGGAAACTCTCAAACACCACTCGCTTGCAAAACTTCGAAGGTTTTAGAAGCGGCACTTTTGAATAAAAAATATACCAATGCTGTTCTCGCTCAAGACACGAAGAGAAAACTCGCAAATACTCCATTGAATGATGTTTCAGGTCTCCTGAAAATCCGCGGAATGATTTGAAAAGACCGCGCTCGACTTTATTTACCCGGGCTAGTATTAATTTAACCATATTAACAGACAGTTGCGAAATTTGCAACTGTTTCGTGTCGTCTGAAGAAAACGCCGTAGATGACAAAGCGCTGACAACCAAACCTCACCAGGACTAACACGCAACAGACCGAAGAGAAAATAACACAGGAAATTGATCTTAGCAACCGTCACTCAAACTAATTAGTGGTAAGACTGAGCGCGGCTCGTCATGCCACATCAAAAAAGGATTGTTTTTGATTCCGAATTAGGTAATTTACTTAATTTAAAATCTTTTACATTGGGATTAAAAACGTTCATAAAAAAGCTGAATTCCGCAACGACCTATTACATTCATTGCGACCTACTTGACAAAGAACAGAATCTGTTAAATGGCAAACCGTCTACTGTTTTACAAACTTTTGACATAACAGGAAAACCATTTGAAAAAGTTTTTTATCAAAGTGGCCCACAACATGTCTTACGCGATGTTTCTGCTGATAAGCATATCTCAAATATGACAATTTCTGTCAGGGACCAAAATAATAATCTATTTGACTTTAACGGCATGCCTCTTCAGTTTCTAATTGAAATTAATTGAACAAGAAAATAATTTTGTAAATATAACCATGGCATCCAACGTATTACCAAGTGCCCCAGATTATAAAGAAACAGAAACACAGACACTCTATCCAGTTCTGCCAACTCAACCAGATAACAATTTTCGTATGCGGAAAGCCAATGAAGTTTTAAAAGATTTAAGTGACGAAGTTTCACATTATAGGCTTGTTGCCAAAAAATATAAAAGAACTAAAACCATTATCAACTATGCTAGCTTTTCTGCTGGCGGTATTAGTGGTTTTCTATCCGCAGGTGGAGTAGCAGCTGCTTTTACAGGCATTGGAATTCCTGCGGCAATACCAATTGGCTGTGTTGCCTCTTTATTTGGGCTAACAGCTGCTGGGCTAACCGGTTTTTACAAAAAGCTTGAGCCCAAACTTATCAAACACTGCAAAATCATGACACTGGCTATGTCAAAATGCGATACTGTCAACCGCATACTGTCAAAATCACTCATTGACGGAAAAATCAGCGATTCTGAGTTTCAAAGCATTCTTGATGAAAAACAGAGCTATCTAATTCAGAAGGAGATTCTTCGGAAAGGAACACTTCCCAAGGAAAAAAATAAACCAAGCAGCCCTGACATAGAAAAAATACGACAAGAGGCCATGCACGAAGAAAGAATTAGGCTTCAAAAAAAGTTTCTGGGCAGCGCGGTCGACGTTTCGAAATAAGATATCAGTCTAAGCGCACACTCTTTCACTTTATTAAAGAATGATTTCTGTTCAAGCACAAATTTGAATTAACTTTTTTGGGAAAAAACGAGATTTTCTCTAAGTGTTACAAAAAATTTCTCTAAGTCTTTTTCTCTAAGTCTTTAAAAAAATTTCTCTAAGTCTTTTCTCTAAGTCTTTGAAAAAATTTCTCTAAGTCTTTCAAAAATTTTTTCTAAGTCTTTCAAAAATATATGAATGCGTTACAAGAGCGTTACCTTCACACGTGACGTTGTGTGACTCTGTTGCGTTACAGTCACGCGTGACGTTGCGTGACAGGTCAAACAAAAAAGCAAAACCCTGGTCGGGGGATGCTCGTTGGCTGTTCTTTGCCTAGCCCCGGCTAGGTCTTTTCCCCGCCGCTGACAAGGCGGCTGTCCCCCCCATTTTACCTCTGGGTACGAGGTTTGAAATCCCGAGGGATCTCTGAGCACCCCCACGTTATCAGTAGGGCCGGAGCGGGCTCACCCAAGGGGCATCTCCCACTGAAAGGAGTTCCCCTATACTCCGTAACTCACCATCTGCACAAGCCATTATAACAAGATTCAGTGGGGGCCAACCACACCTCTCTTGGCTTCACCAGAATTTGTGAACTGACTAGTCTATGGGCAAAATTTCTATTTATTTGTTTCAGTTTAAAATTTCTGACCCTTGTGGTGCCACTTTCTCTGTTCTTCACCTAAATGACGCAATATTTGAGCCTGTACGCATGCGCTTTTGAAGACATGGTAAAGACTTGGTAAAGTTTGTAAATAAAATATAGCCAAGAGGCCAAAATGGTTGTCCTTTTCCACGCGATTTGCTTTATTTTAACCGAACTTTCTACTCCCGTTTGGCAGAACGAAGTCAGACAGATAACATATCAAGTAGTGGAGGCTATGCGAGAGGCCGAAAAAAAATAAACAGGTTCTATCGAGTCCGTGTTCTAGAAAGATCGCTCGATAGTTCGACAAAAGTTTTGTGATCAAATCCTGTTATTTCTCGATTTCTTCTCGTCGCTTCACTTCGCAAGCTTCTGTGGGGGCACAAAAACTTACAGCGCGTTAACTGAGCGTATTTTTTTCGTAATATCTATTCTGTTTCGTCTTTTTTCGGCCCAAACACTAAATCGTGAAGCGACCGCCATTTTGTGTTGCTCTGCTCGTCCAAGGGGCCTGGGAAATATAAATATTGGCTTCCGGTCTTTCTGAGAAAAATGTCACGCAACTCACATATTTCGAAACAAAAATATTGCAACCAAACGAAGGTATCGGCCGCTCAGTAAAATTCCCTTATGATTTCTCGCATTGGGTCTAAACCTTTTACCTTACAATGGATCCATTTATGTTCTAATTCATCTTCGCATATCTCAACACAGCGTCTAAAGCATTTGTATTCGTGCATGTCTGAGAAAACATAATGATTTATATTGCTTTTTCGCATGCATGGTACACAAATACCATCAACTCCGCAATCTAAATGATCTACACAATACATCGCTTTTACAAAACTTTCCCTCCTTTCACAAAATGGGGTTTTTTCTAACTCTTTGTGTACTTGAGCCCAGCCAAGCATTTTACGCTGCCAGAGTCTTATTATAATATACTCCGTACAGATTTTTTCCCGAAGTTCAGCCGGAAGTGCTTGTATTAGTTCAAGTGTGCCTGCCATCTCGCCGTATATACAACTGCAGATAATTGTTCAAATGGAAAATAATTCTGGCGCACTTTTGTATATAGACAGTGCATACATTTCTTCAAAAGAAAATAATTTTTTTGTGTGACACATCCGCTCGCTCTTTGTTACTTCCTTGCTTATTTTCACTCAAATACCACCACACACATATATAATACTGGTTTTAGCGGAAAAAAAAATAAAGATACAAAACAATGCTGATTTAACAAGAAACGAGGTGAGCATGGGAGCCGAGTTTCTTGTTAAATCAGCATTGTTTTGTATCTTTATTTTTTTTTGCGCTAAAACCAGTATTATATATGTGTGTGAGGACGTTAGTACAAATGACCAATACTTACCGTGGCCTCCGTTTCCACAGTAACGCAGATTACAAAATGGTGCTGATGCGAGCTCGTACACGTAGAATGAACCACAGTTACGAACCCCTATGTAAGAAGACCACTGACAGCAGCCAGACGGCCCATGAAAGCACACTATGGCTCGAATCCCTCCTTCGGACGAGGAAGGATGCCGGCCCTGAAACCAGCCAGTTACTTGGGTTCCGCATTTATTCATAGGCACACATAAGGTGGGCATCATGTTGCCTGCAGCACCACGGAATCGGTACCATCCAAGTTCTAGTCCCGAGTCACAGATCACGTCGAGGGTATTTGAATAGGACATGGACCTATCTGCCTCTTCCAAAAACTTGTGGTTTGAGCATTCTGAGAAATAAGAGAGATATATAAGAAGCAACTAGAAGGCGGGCAAGCGGGCAAGCGGGCAAGCGGGCAAGCGGGCAAGCGGGCAAGCGGGCAAGCGGGCAAGCGGGCAAGCGGGCAAGCGGAAAGCGGGCAAGCGGGCAAGCGGGCAAACGGGCAAGCGGGCAAGCGGGCAAGCATTTATATAAAGTTAATATTGGACGCGAGTTATATTCATTTATCAATTAAAATATTCCCAAATATATAATCTTAATGATTTACAAAGAAGAAACATTAAAAGAATTCAATAGTTGCCGTCCGTTTCCATTTGTCAATTTTCAACGATATAACTGCAAAAGTATTATGTGAAGTGGAAAAAAAAAGAATTCAATAGCTTAGGGACAAAGACATTAAAAAGATTTTGAGAGGGAATGTGACCGGTCAATGTACGTGACTGGAAGACGAAAGTTTGACTTGTCAAATCCCCAATCGCAGCTGTTATTTCAAAGGCTTCTAGGGAAACAAAGTTAGAATGCTTACTTTGCTTTGGCAAATATGTAACAGCGAGCATTGGTTTTAAATTAAGTCCAATATCTTTCTGTGTATGTTTTTTACAAGCCAACAGTTGTCGAAAATCTTTCAAAAACAACAAAAAAATGTTCTGTTTTCCTTCCACTTTGCAACTAAAAGCCATTAGACTTTATCTCGTTGTCAATTCAGTGAACTCGAAAGCGTCATAACTCGTGAACTCGTCAAAACTCGCCTAAAGTTGTCTATCCTGAAACGTCTGGATTGCATGCTTCAGCAGAAGTTTGCTCGGCGCGTCTGCCATTTATGAATTCGGTGTATGATCGAAGAGTTGGCCAGCAACAGAGGAGTAGTAAGACCTGAGTATGAGTGTAAAAGCTTACCATCCTGCGGGAGCGCACAGTGGAACAAAATCAGGACGAGAAAAACTTGCAAGTGCATCTTCACTTCACCGATCGCCATGTACGACCCATATGATATAAACTGCATACAAATCAAAATTTATCTGCCCGCTCAGTTGCCCAATGAAGACTATCTTGGAATTATAATATTGTCATAACGTCAGAAAGATTTCATTCATGATAAACGGAGCGAAATATTATTAGTATTACTGTGCAATTCGTTGAAGTGGCGTTGGCAGTTTTTTCACGAGATGAGGAGGTGCATTACTAAAATTTAAATAATCTGTTATTGTATATTCTGTTCCGAACATCATTAAGTCGTTAGCTTGTGTATTAATTTCTCGTCTTTCGCTACGCACAACTTCACTGGAATTTACGTGTCACTGGAGGGTAGTGCAGCAACAATTTAGAACTCGTATGATATTGGGATTACCAGGGGCGTTGCTAGGATTTTCCAAAGGGGGAGGGAGGGGGAGCGAGGGTCAAGCTGTGTCACACCCAAGGTCCACTGCAGATGTTCGGTCCATGCATGCAGATGTTCGATGTGCATGTCGATTCTTCGCCAAATGAATTATAAGGTTTGTATGCTGTTTACCTAAAAAAAAAAGACTATCTCACAAAGGGGAGGGGGTCACGGGCACACCAGGACCCCCCCCCCCCCCCCCCTGGCCACATGGGCATAGGTTACCACATTATTCAGTTTTGCATGCTAAGTGTTGGAGACAAATGAAATTGTTTGTTACTGTAAACACTTCAACCCAGGCTAGACTGAACGGCCAGGTATTGGAGTGTTTATCTCTATTCCAACGCATAGAAACAACTATAATAAAATACAATTAAATCCCCGAGTCATGGTCTGTAGTAGTCGTTTCAGATACTTTATCCCATGCATGTTTCAGTGCACACATTAAGAATTCCAAGTTGTACAGTGGAACCCCGCTCTACGGACACCCGCTTAATACGGACACCCCGGTATTACGGACAGTTTCGTTGGTCCCGACAAAAACCTCATACATTTTCTCTTAAATTAACCCGCTTAATACGGACACCCGTTAATGCGGACAACGGACACTTTTCCGTGTCCCGAGTGACAAACTCTTATACATTGTCAACCCCGTTTTACGGACACTATTTAGCTGTGCACTGTGAATTTTAATTGTCACGATTATTTTCTAACTTGAAGACATTGGACCCTGGTCAAATAATGACAGAATTCGAAGAGAAGCGAGAGAGAATTCGAAGAGAAGCTTAATAGCGTGACTTCCGGTGTTTGAACCTTTCACTTTCTTTGCCCTTTGCTGCAGTTATCGCTTGTGTCGCAAGCTAAAAACTTCCGTGCAAAGCAAAGTTACCGATTTTTTCAAATGGGTTGGTAGAGTTTAAGAATCGTTACGAGTTTCAGTTACAAAGGAAATTTTATAGAAAACGTTCTGTTGCTGTTGAAATGCGTTTTATTTCTTGTATATAGTAAAGTTGCGACATTGTCAAATAATTCCACTGTTAAGTTTATTAAAGTTTAGTTCGAGAGTATAACTAGATCGTAAGGTTTTCGTAAAAACTATTAATTTTAGTCAGAGAGTTCACAGTTTGCATTTGTTAAAGTTACAGTACAATTAAACAACGTTTTGTTGCCGTAAAAACGTTTGCCTTCGTCCTTGCGTCGAGAAAACATGTATCCGTGACTTTTTTTCTGCGACCCCGCTTAATACGGACATCCCGTTAATACGGACAATTTGGCCTGTCCCCTTGGTGTCCGTATTAACGGGGTTCCACTGTACTTCTACCAGTGTCATAATCAGCCATACTCTCTATTAAACTTCGGAATATGAAATAAGAAACTTTCTAATGTATAAGAAAAAACTTCAGTCGTCATGTCAGCCTCTTGTCACCCAACTGCCGACCAACTGGTGCCTGCAGAGGCCTTGGACCATGCGAAGTGGTCGCTTACATGCAGGAGGTAAAGATTAATAGAATTGTTTGGAGGTTCCACTGTATTACAATATCTACTACGTATAAAGGAGAGTAGATTACGGTCGATAATTCTGTTCAAATATCAAGACTGCGGCTTTTCATTTATGGCTAATTATTATATAAAGGTTTTTCAAGACAGTTGTAAGGAACCAGGGGCCCGTTTCTCGAAAGGCCCGGAAACTTTTCGGGCCCGCAAAGCCATATTTAGTTATCTATATCCTAAAAGCAGAGAAGTGTATAGGCCTGAAACTTTGTATGAAGAGAACCTCCGTTCATAGTAAAAATATCATGGAATTACAGCTCAAAAATCGTAAGGTTCGAGATTTTGACGTGGCTTTCCGGGTGCGAAATCTTTTCGGGACCTTCGAGAAACGGACAGCGGGGGAGATGGTGTTTATGTTCTTAATAAAATCTTCGAAAGCTATTATTGTTTCATTTAAAATGTTATCACAAATACTGTGAAGATATTTCGAAAACATCTGAATATTTCAATATTATTCTCAAGTTGAAATTGATATCAAGAGCGTATCAGTATTTATCAGTATTTATTGGTTTTTTTATGTCTTGGAGTTTCTTGATATCGGGCGACATGTATTAGTTAGCGACGGCGCAAAGTTGCACGGCACCACACACATACACACAGTGAACCGAAGTTAAAAATTGACCGTATTTAAAATTAGCTAAAATTGCCATTGTGTGTGCCTGTACAAGTTTCCGTGTATACTAAGCTTCATATGTGGGCGTAACCTAATTTTATGCATATGTTATTCATATATTTTTTCTTATCTTCATTCCAAATCGAGGATATGGTCTATCTGCAACAACATCTAGAGAAAAAAAAAACATTTCTTTACGTTCCATGAACCTTAAAAGTCTATATTTAGCATTTAAGGAGTGAGCAATAAAATGTAGAAAGTTAATATATTCCGGTTGAGTGTCAAATAGTTTCATGTAAAATAAAAAAAAAAAAAACGAGTAATGACGTAGTGTTAAAAAAAATATTTTATTTTATATTTTTTTTATTTTTTACAAATTCTCCCTACGGCAGGTGAGTTCACAAAAGAACACTAAGTCCCCTACATGGTGGACCTACCACCAAACCATCCCCTAAAATATCTACATCCCATTCCCTATCTTACTATTTTCCCATCCACAGACTTCTGATCCTTGAACGGCAGGACAATCCGGACAGTTTTGTCCTCTGGCGTGGTTGTTGTAGCTGAGATCGGTTCATGTGGTTTCACTGACTCGACAAAGGTGGCGATGGTAGAGTCGATTAAGCTCTCTGGGTACTTGAGATTAAGATACATTTCTCTAAGGTGCTCGCATTCCTTTTCAAATAGATCCCAAGATGAAGACAGTCAGTAGACGCGGTTTAGCATGGTCTTCAGGAGCGATCTCTTATACCTTTGGTGCACGTGGCTCTGAAAGTAAAGAAGCAGACCCGTGTTCGTTGGTTTCCTATAAACTACTGTTTAGGCGGGATCCAGGTTTACAAATTTACAAAATTTTATTAGACCCTAACATCTGAATTTCTTTTTTATTTCTGTTTGTATTCAGCTAGCGACAAATTTTGCATATAAAAAAAAGTAAGTGTTATTTATTGTGGTCAATGCACTATTGGGCTACACCAAGCTAGCTGTCAGGCATGCCACTCAAATTGAAACGAAACAAGTATTACAAAAAATAAACGAGCTTAAAATCCCAACTCAGTGTGACATGGTGTGCTCCCTTCTTTCTTGCAGGCACTGCTGCTGTTCAACCTAGCAATGTTGACTTCATCAACCGTTCCTGTTTATAACTGTGTTAAAAATACTGTTTAATGTTGTACATAATTATTACCCACTCAACTCTGCGCAGCAATCACTATCTCTAAGATACCCTAGTTAAATACCTAAATCACAGACAGCTTTTCCTACCTTTTCATACCTAAATCAGTGACAGGATATGGAAATTTAGGCCAAAAATTAGTGGGATACGGGATCCTCAGACCCACCCCCCCCTCCCTAATGCATCGAGCCTCTATGAGCGGGTGACCATGTAGTGGTCGTTTGATTTGTCAATCACGATTAAGGGTCGATTAAGTTTACAGACCGACAGGACAGTGTTGCGATCTACTACAAAAAGCTTTTCTTAGAAATGTTGAATGTGAACAATTCCATTTCTAGAATCGTTTTTCCGTCTCATTAGATTTATGCATTATCCAATACACTTTATTGACTGTATCCTCAAGATGAAGATTCCAGTACAGTGACGCAGGGTTTTATCTTCTTTCACATCATGGAAAGCGTCAAGGTAAATAGGTGCGCTAAAGATCTGAGGAAATGGTATTTTTCGTACGGGATCGACGTTCGTACAACCTCTGTGTCTACCTCGAACGGGAGTCGCTTCTAAACGCGCAATTGATAAGAAATTGCAAGGAATTGTAACTAGGGCTTGGTTCCAACAACAATTTAATCACATCAATGTTTGTACAATTTACAACCTTCTCATGTCATATAGTCAAGCATAAAGTCTTATCATCATCGTCCGACCTTTTCTCATATGTTATTTACCAGTTCCTGATGTGGCGCGGAGATTATTGCACAGTCAGCTATGTCACGCAACATTGTCACTTTTTGTATCATAATCGAAGGGAATTTAGAAATCATAGTTTGGTAAAGACACCATAGTAATAAGTTTAAAAAAGATGGCAAGACGGGGGACAATGGAGATGAACTACGGACTGGTTTCGTGGTTTATATGGCTCATGTCAGAACTGCCAGTCTCATTAAGAAGGTAACAAGCTTGACAGGTTCGAGAAACGAACTTACGTTACAATGTTTCTAAACTAAAACTAGTGCTAACTTTTTTATACTACATTCATTGATTTGAAGGATATTAAATTCTTTTTGCACATAGTATATCTAGTATTCCAAACATAAAAAGTGCCATTCGTAAGCTGAAAATTAGCAGTCCACATAATGCAATTAACTTCTTATAGAGCTCCTTCAATCGTCGTGGTTTATGACTTTTGGCTGACAACAATTCCTTCATTCGGGCTGATAAAATTACTGTTGGCTTTTTTTTAACTAAATAATTAAATGAGCAAAAGTTCCAAAGTTTGATGGCATGTTCTTGCTTGGCACTGCACTCCCGTTGCAGTGTCAATGAATATTCAAAACATAACAAGCAAACGATTATTGTGGAAATTATTCTAAGTAAAATGATACGATAATCAACTATGGCTTATCAGAAAAGTATTCAGTGTTAACAGTACCCTGGCGCTTAGATTATAAACAGTTTAATCGTTTATAGTTAAAATGGACTGAGCGGATGCATTATAGTTCATGAAATAATTTTCGGTCAGAATAATTGAGACATGACCTCATTCAATGATTAAACTAAAATGCATTTTCTTTCATTTATGATTACTAAGCTACTAAGTATCTATTATCCAGTGATTTTATTATACTTGCAACAAATATGGTATTTTAGTCTTAGTGGGGAAAACCTTAGCTGCTAGGCTATTGCAACGAGAAATCGTTGTCGTATCCATGATATCTAGTAGTTTGTTTTATATGAGGTCATAGCTCAAAAGTGAGAAGAAATCAACGATCTGACTTGGAATTTAAACTCCGATTCCACGTGCACAGTAACGCAGGAGACCAGGGGTTCCTGAGAGCTGGTACACATAAAATGAACCACAGTTGCGAACCTTAATGGACACTGGAAAATCACAGCAACTTGTCCAATGAAAACACACTTTGGATGTAACCGCTCCTTCAGATACAGTAGGGTGTCGGTCCTGGAGCCAGCCTGTTGCATGAGTTCCACACCTATTCTTGGAAGTACAATATTCAGTAGCTATCATAGTGCCTGCTGCCCCACTGAATCGGTACCATCCAAATTGCAGGCGACTATCATCCTTAAAACCTCCGATAGCGTTTATGGACCTGTCAGCTTCCTCCAGTAACTGGTGGTTTAAGCATTCTGGAAATAAGAAAAATAAATACAAGTTTACAGTAATATATTATACATTATAATCATTTCATCGGGCATTGCGGTATATTTTGCGGGCTAAAATGGAGAATTCAGTGGGCTAAAATACATTTTAGCCCGCTGCCGTGGACCAATTAATCAGAAACAAGAAAATAACGAAGCTAGCAACGAGATTTTGTCCTGAAAAGAGGACTTTTTATCGTTGCCGACGATGCTTTTAAACAGTCTAACCAAGTCTTTAAAGCAGTAGTTTGCCAAGGTCGACCATCATGAACCAATAAAGAAAGAGGACTTGGAGGAAAATCTATTCGTCATATGACCAGCCATCACCAAACCCTAAGTCACTGCAGCACTTCGTTTGGTTTAACATCTTGCATCAACTTATTCGATGAGGAAGAGAGAACCTTCGCCTTAACACGAAACAGTCGTTTGTAGTCCCGCAGAGTTGACGCGACCGGAAGAAAATAAGTCTAGGTAACAGGACCTGGATGAGCTTGACAAATACCACAGGTTTTACGATGACCCATTTGACTCTTCAGGGGATGGAAGAATGTACGAAGACGCGAATAATCCAAAATTATGCCCAGTAAGGGCATTTGAACTATATTTGTCAAAACTCCCATCCGTCGCTTAACTTGATGTGGCAAAGACCTAAGGCCCTCGACAACTTCAATGAATCTGATAGTGTTTGGTACTGCAATTCCCCTCTAGGTAAGAATACCCTAGGATCGTCAATGAAAACTTTTTCTGTTGATTGTAAACTCTCTAGAGAGTATACAAACCATTGCATAAGATCGACAGCAGTATCGGTTCTCGATAACAACAGTGTTGAAGCTCGGCATATTTATTTTAATGCGAGTGTCCGCGGGCACAAAGGTGAGAGTAGCATAAGGTCTTGGAGTTGACAACTAACAGAATCTAAAACAATAGAAATGTCACAAACTTTAACTTCCCGCCTGCGCCCAAGGTAGCACTGAAATTGTTCCTTTGGGAACTGAAGTTAAGCAAAGTAAGCTCAATGTGCCAAACGTACAAAATTCCCCAGTGCTAATGCACAATTTTGCTACCAGTAGTAGTCAAGAAACAGTTCACTTCTATACTGGGCTTTTCCATCTGGTTGTAATATTACAGTGAATTGCGCTTACATGCAATTTATCAATACATTTTCGATTTGTACGTTTTAACATTGCGTCTTTTAATGTCTTCGTTGTGCTATATAACAAATCTCTTAATTACTGGCCCCTCGGGAAACCAGTTAGTTTTGTTTCCCTCGAATCTCATTGAGATTCTCGGAAAACAAAATTAACTGTTTTCCTTGAAAGCGCGCATTAAGTGTTTATTGCTAAACATCTATGGGCCAAATAAAAACGATCTTTCAAATAAAGTGTTGTTACCAAACGTCGACAGATGAATTGAGATATTCTAATTTGTTAAAAGCAACCACGGATTTTTCATATCGTCTGGGAATGCATACCAAGCTTTCCAAGCGAGGCTTTTCCAGTAGTGATCTGTTAAAAAAAACCGCCGGACGGATGGATGGATGGATGGATGATGGATGGTTGGATAAAGAGTGAATGGCCACTTTTGTATTGCATTGTTTCACACATTGTCTCAAATTTTATGGAAACCCTTTCCTGGTTCGTAAGAGTCGATGAAATAAAGAACGCCGAAAAAAATAACATGGCAGTACTGAGAGGGAACATTAGAATCGCCACGGTGGAAGTTTTAACCCGAGTGTCAACAATAACTCCTAAACGAATGCATTGAAACTGCACATAAATAAAAACAGTATAGAATTAATTACCTGGAGCGCTACTGACGGAATTTGGACCAGAAACTGGAACTGAAAAAATGTAACAATTATGTTTTTACAATTTTAGCGCAAATGAATTATATATTGTTAAAAGCAATATATTGCTGAATATTGACTGGTTACAAATGTCGAATAGCTACCTGGAGGGTTAACAGGAACCATTGGAGCTGAACCTGAAAGAAAATGATAATGGCTAGGACGCACAATCTTCGATTTACTTTTTTTCGTTGGAACCTGCTACATTTTCAATTCCTGAGGTTTAAAGGGGGCCCTTAAGGTGAAAATGGGAACTGGGTTTGGCCTGATTTGCTGTTGGAGAATGGGGTTTAGGTCACTGGGACTGTGATTTGATCACTGGGAATGAAAACAAAAAAAAAATGCCAAGAGGGGAATGGGCAGAAGCCCATGACTAATGTGCTGTTCCAATGGGATAAATGTTTTATGAATACGACCAGTTAAGACCCACAATTGGCCTGCTCCCAATGTATCAAGACTTCATGGCTCAATTGATAGAGCATCGCATTAGTATCGCGAAGGTCATGGTTCAAATCCCGTTGTAGCCTTGAATTTTTTCAGGCTAAAAAATGCAATCGCTTGAATTGCTTTCACACTGCGAGGATCATTTCATTCATTTCGTCATTAATCAGCAGTATATATATGTCATCCATATATTCACTATGAAAATCAATTCGTTTCTTACTTTTTGTTCCACAGTAACGCAGACCATAAGGCGTTCGCATTAGCTCGTACACGTAGAATGCACCGCAGTTACGAATCCGAACGGAAACTGGAAAATCACAGCAGCTTTTCCAGTGAAAACACACTTTGGCTGTAATAACTCCATCAGATACGGAAGGATGTTGGCCCTGAAGCCAGCTTGTTGCCTGGGTTCCACACTTGTTAATCTGCTTACATGAAGTAGGCATCATAGTGCCTGCTACACCATTGAATCGGTACCATCCAAACTGCAGGTTAAGATCAGATTTTGAACCACCAGGAGCGCTATCTAACCTGTCAGCTTCTTGCAAAATTTGGTAATTCGAGCATTCTAGAAGTATAAAAAATGAATAAATGAAAGAACGAACGAACGAACGATTGATCATTAACTTATTTGTATATTTTCACAAATATGTTGAGACTGTTCTGATCCTTGAATTAAATTTGGGACATACCTATTTGCAACATTTTCTTTGTATTCACGGCTCCAAAAATGATACGATATAATTTTGTTTTAGGGCAATAATGTATTGTTTAAAGCAATATATTGATTAATTTTTAAATGCTTACAATTGTCGAAATTCCTTGAGGTGAAATTAATTTGAATTTATTTCTTGTTTGTAATTGTTGTAGAGGAGTTCCTGTAGCGCACGGTAGTTGTTAAAAATACGAATGATCCATGATATATGACGACTTAATACCTTTTAGGAAATAATTACCTGGAGCGTTAATGGGACTTTGACCTGAAAAACGAAATTATAGGACGGGTGGATGGATGGATGGACGGACGGACGGACGGATGGACGGATCGATGGATGGATGGATGGAAGAGTTGATAGATGGATGGGTGGAAGGATGATAGTAACCATTGTATTTTTTTGTTTCTCGCATTGTTTCAAGTTGTGTGGAAGCCCTTTCCTGGTACCTGATGATCATAAGAATAAGTAAAACCCAAAACAGAGAAATTCTTAATATGAGAATTCTGACTGAGAGAATTTGGTGAACACGCCTCAGAGGATTTTTCAATTCGAGAGCCAAGGAAAACTTTTAATCATGTGTTCAAACTGTACATAAATAAACGCAATGTAAAATTGATTACCTGGAGCGTTACTGACGGAACTCGAACCTGAAAGAACATGATGATGATTATATGTTAGGTGTAGCATGTCATGTTTGCTATGATATGTTATGTTGCATGGCCCCCTGTGATTTATTTTACCTTGGCATTGCGAATTATGATCAATCTATTTACGTTTTCTGCAGGGATGTTACAACAATTAGAATATCTACTGATGTTTAATTTGTTCTTGAATAAAGTAACAATGTGCTTATAAATTTAAGCAATTTTAATAAACCTATATGCAATACATATATTTGCCAATATATTTAGACTGGTCTGTTACTTGTTGTAGCTTGTAACATAACTGCTTGTTGAATATTGAATGCTCACAAATGTCTAAATAACTACCTGGAGGATTAACAGGAACCGATGGAGCTGGACCTGAAAGAAAATTACAATGTTTAGGCCTCGCAATCTTCGTTTTGATTTAACTTTAATTTTGAGCTGCTATTTTGTTGCAACGTGCAACATTGGCAAATCCTGAGCTTTAAATAGGGTCCTAAAGGGATAAAATGGGAACTGGGATTGGCCTAATTTGCCCTGGGAAAATGGGGTTTAGGTCATTGGGACTGATAACTGGGAATGGGAAAAATTGTTAAAAGGGGAATGGGCAGGAGCCCATCACCAATGCGCTCTTCGAATGTGATAAATGTTTGTAAGTATGACTAATCAAAACTTTTCTAATTTTTCGAGTTTGAGAACCGTCAGAGAATTACTGAAGTTGTAGAAATTGCCCCCGTCGCCTGCACGACTTTGGCAATTTCTGTAACTTCTGAAAACACCAATCCTTAATTTTACTCGGCCCCATGCGATTACCTCTTCATATAAATCCATTTAATATAGTAAAAATTCATATTCTTCTGATTAAAGTTAAATAAAGGAGCTATTGTCCATTAAATGGCCCAATTGATCAGTCAGGATAGTAATAAATTCTCACCGGGAGCCCCCACTCCCAAACGCCCCAAGTTGAGATAAGATATGGGAAGAGGCGATCCCGGAGGCGGAAAGGAGCGGGAGCTAAGGCACAATGACTAGCCATCTCTGCGGGCAGGAGGGTGGGGCGACGATCTGATGTCGGCATGGCGTCCGTTTTAACGAGGAGAGGAATAAACAGGATAAAACAGGACTATTTATACTAAACTAGCGTAAACAATATGCATAGCAGATTCCCTAGAGGATAAACAGAAGTGCGGGAATGAGAAAGTGGGATCTCAACGCAATTAGGGACGTTTGTGCATGAGGACTCCCAGTGAGAATAGCAATTTGATGCCCAGCAGTCATTACGTTCTGAAACATGTGTTTACTTTGATACGTTTATAAAGAATAAATAAATCTCTGAAACGATGAAATAACTGGCTAACAGTCCATCAAAATGTTTAACCGGAATTAAAACGAAATGAAAATCAATTCGTTTCTTACTTTTTGTTCCACAGTAACGCAGACCATAAGGCGTTCGCATTAGCTCGTACACGTAGAATGCACCGCAGTTACGAATCCGAACGGAAACTGGAAAATCACAGCAGCTTTGCCAGTGAAAACACACTGTGGCTGTAATAACTCCATCAGATACGGAAGGATGTTGGCCCTGAAGCCAGCCTGTTGCCTGGGTTCCGCACTTGTTTGTCGGCGTACATGAAGTAGGCATCACAGTGCCTGCTCCACCACTGAATCGGTGCCATCCAAACTGCAGGTTAAGATCAGATTTTGAACCACCAGGAGCGCTATCTAACCTGTCAGCTTCTTGCAGAATTTGGGGATTCGAGCATTCTAGAAATATAGAAAAAAATGAACAATTAAACGAACCAACCAACCAGCCAACCAACCAACCAACCAACCAACCAACCAACCAACCAACCAACCAACCAACCAACCAACCAACCAACCAACCAACCAACCAACCAACCAACCAACTGACAACTGAGCGAACGAACGAACGATTAAATGAATGGATGAATGAATGAATGAATGAATGAATGAATGAATGAATGAATGAATGAACTGAGATTCTTTTGCAGTTATTTATAAAAACTACAATGCCGCCCTTTAAATAGCCGTTGTTCAGGGTTCGTCACGCAGAGCCCAAACAACAGCTGCGAAGAAGACTACCCTTTAAATGGATATATTTACCTATCATTTGTGATGTGTGTTTATTGTCAGGTCTAAGTAAATACTTCAGTAGTTCTCTCGTAGTCTCTTAAATTTGTGTTAAAATCACATATATGTTTGAAATGTGTGATTGCAGCTCACATCGTATGGTTAAGCATACCCCTGGCAATACATCTGCAAATACTGTTCGTGTCGTTTGGTGTTCAATGCAATGTTCCTTGCATACTTAGCATGTTCGTTCCGCTACTGGGATTGATACTCCTCTATTTTAATATTTTCCATTATATTACCTGGTGCGTTAACGAGACCTTGGCCACTTATTAAACCTGAAAAACAAAATCATAGTAAAACATGCTGTCATCTTTTCCAAAAACATAATAGAATTCTACACTCGACTGTTCGACATACGTATATTTGACGTCCGTCTCTAGGCTAGGGGGACTTCAGGTGAACTAAATTCGCCGATGAAGTTAACACTGATTTATAAACCGTATAAACTAAAGCAAAAGTGGAGAAAGGTGGAGGAAAAATATGCTAGAGCTATTTTATTTGAATTAAAATATGAAAGAATTAGACACCCAGTGAAGACACCGAACTTAGTGTCCCTACGAGAAACGATTAAGTTCATTTGATCACGTTGAGATAAACTTGGCAGAGTGCAATCATGTTTGAAGCTGTTAAAAGCTAACTGATCCAACTTAGTTGCTTTTTAGACTGGAGGAAGTTCACATTTAAGAAAGACTGCATCGATAAAAGAATAGTACTTGCAAAAAAGTACCATCCAACTATTCAATAAAATATTTACCTCCGAATGCGAACGAACATGGGAGCAACGCCAAGATAAGTATGACTGCGACTTGCATCTTGTCTTGCTGTAATCAGCCAGAGATCAGCGACACTGAATGAGTCAACACGTTAGTGCTGAGAGCTTTTCATAAACCCAACTAAGAGCATGTTATTGTATGAAAACAATAGGTGATACCTAAAATGGCAACGCACAACTCCATTGGTTAAACAACTTCCGTTTCCTTTGGTACACTTACGCGTACAGGGGTTAATGATAATTGCCAAAACCTTGTTGGAAAGTTTCGGATACGGAAATGGGGAGAAAAAGTAACGGAAACGGAAACGAGAAGAACACCGGATAAAATTTTAACAGGTTCTGCGCCTTTTTGTAGACACTTCAGTTGTGCTTTACCAGGATCTCGAAGGACAAAAAGGCATTAAAGGGGGCAGTGTGACCTAGTGGTCCCGGGGTCAATTCTCCTCCATGTCACTTTAGATGGCTTTGTCTTCGGTTATCCCAAATTGGGCTAAAATAAATAGCCAACTGGTCAGCCTCCTGCCAGTTGGAATTTTTAACAACATTTTATGTTTGATTAGCAATTTTTGTTTTTTCACATTTACTGTGTCCTCAATTAGCAGCTGTGCTAACTACATTGACACTTGACTAAGGTGACTTGTTTTACTTTTTAGTTAAGATTTAAGCATTTATGTTAATGGAATCATAACGATTCAACTGCGGTTTTCTTTTCTGATCATAAATGTAAGCTAACGGACACGGGATTGCGAAACACAACGGGACAAACGGATACGGAAACCACTTCAATAGAAGGCACGTCCCGGGAGCACGTCTTATAGCGTCATAGGACATTAAGTAGCTATTTTTCTCTTCGAGTAAGATTTGTTCCAACCATGTTGAGATCATACAAGTTACGGTTTTCGGCGATAGGCAAAATAAAGTCTGAATTTTCATTTGCTGAAGCGCTCTCTTCTCTATTTAGTGAATACATGATCCGGCAGGCAAGTCATTCATTTAAAAATTATTCTTGTGAAGGGCTTTTTTGTTGCTTTCTCGACACAATCAATGTCCAGCATCTTATTCGCAGCAAGTTGTTAGTATTGAAAGTCATTACTATGTTCTCTTTAATTTGTAAACTAAGTGTTTATGTTGTTGCAGCCGATTGCGAACCGAATTGCGGTTTCAATTTCTAAATATACAATGTTTAGCGCATGCGGTGAGGTATCGAATCTAACGGAAACTCGCATCTTTACTTGCCGAAGGCAAGTATACTATATAGTGATATCAGCCCCGTTTTCACGCAAAACTTGCTCAAAACAAGTTGTTGTTTGAAGACAATAGGCAATATATATGTATATGTATATTTTGTCAGTAAATATTGATAATATCGTACTAATTGCCTTGCACTTGTTTACTGTTCATGGACCAAGCATTTCCATTGTTCCGATCACTTCTTGTTTCGCGCAATTTGATAAGCTCATCCAAATGGAAATGAAAGTAAAAGGAAAAGGGGCTCTTACTTGATGTAGAAGACACAGTTCACCTACAACAATAGAAAACAAAAGGACAAAAGAACGAGGAACACAATAAAAACAATAGGTTTGCGAGGCAGTGTTCTATTGTGACGTGTCCTGTGTCTTCTACACCAAGAAAGAGCCGGAAAAGGAAGCCGAAACAACCGGAAACGGACTTCACTAAGGTGTCTCACGAAAACAAATTTTAGGCACGTTTAAAATGCGCCAGTGTATAATATTATTCAAAACCAGAGACTACTGCCAAATACAAATCACGTAATAATACAAGAACTATCAT
Organism: Meandrina meandrites; assembly: GCA_963693305.1. Taxonomy (NCBI): domain Eukaryota; kingdom Metazoa; phylum Cnidaria; class Anthozoa; order Scleractinia; family Meandrinidae; genus Meandrina; species Meandrina meandrites. The sequence continues at coordinate 21,549,406 of OY855904.1, forward strand.
AAAAACTACTGTTTCTTAGAAAATATCACTTTCCAGTTGGCAGTAGACATCCAATGTTTAATGACTACCTTTCGGAATTCGGCGAAAAAAATTGTCGTTTGAAATATAACTTCTATTCGAAATAAACGAACAAAACTTCAGACAGATTGGTAAAGAAGAATATTTACATACTAAATGTCGCGGTCTCAACCTACGAGGTGTTTTAGGTCTTAGTTTTGAAACACCCGTTAGTTAAACAGATACTTAAAGCTCATTGCGTTTTTGCATTTTAAAATTTACCGTTGTACTGTAAATTAACGTGACGTTGCTCGTATGTCGATATGTGCAAATATCTAAGTACGGTCTTTCTGTTACGTTGTTAACTCAAGAATAGGATCCTTCCAGGAGGCATGGAAAAATAATACTTTTTTATACTTTTGTTGCAACGAAATACATACATATACACGCGCGTATTATATGTTAAACCATCAAATAAGGGATTTGTTATTCAACTAGAACAAAGGTCGGTAAACAAGTCAAAGTTTGGGTTGCTTAGTCCGGCCTTTTTGTTGCTCCGCTTTCCGTCCGCTTTCCTTCCCTTCCTTCCTTTTTTTGCCCTGTTCTACAGTGTAATAACGTGCCATATTTTGCGCGTTCTCTTGACCTAATAAGGTATTTATATAATGGCGCAAATGTGGAATAATAATTTTAATTAATCTTCGTGTTAGCAGCGCAATTATTTCATTTAGTTAAAAGAGATGACGATGACGATGAATTTAATTATAAATACTAATGGTTGCTGCTGCTTTGATGCATTTGTGTATGACCATGTTAACTAAATAAAAGGAAGTCAAACTGCAGAATTACGGCACAATGTTTATTCATGATTACTTGGATGATAACATACGTACATTTTTTTTGTAAAACCAGACAAAAACATCCGATAGTCTGTCAAAATCCTACAATTAACTACGGTATTCTACCATTTCATTAGGCTAGCATAATAAACGAGTAGCAAAACATAGAAGATGGACTGAAGTAATTAACATTACATTACATCCTTGGTAATTTTTTAGTTTATTTTAAACAATGATCATTATTCATGTTTCTGCTGTTTTAAACGTACATCACACACGCTTGGATACAACAACTACAGAGTATGCCAACTACGAGTCATCACAGGAAGGCTATTCGTACTATGTACCTTTTATTTTCTTTCAATAAGACAACAACAGCAATAATCTGTCGATTCATATTTGTGCAAATACTGCTTTACAAACATAAGTAACTAATCTACATTTCTTCTCGGCATGTTTAAACCTTTTTATGGAAAACGTGTGTGTTCTTAGTAAAAGTGATGGACACGCCTTTTTATAATAACACTATACGAATAAATGGTTTTAAAGACTTGTGACACTGACCAAGATTCCGTCGTGTGACATTGAATGCACAACTGAAAAATTAAAAAGAAAATTGTTAGAAAGAAAATTCGTCTTTATAGCAGAAACAAAACGTAATGATACATAAAACGTAACAACTGTCAATCACTATACAATTGCAATTTTTAAACGTAAAAGCAAGAGCTTTACATGTCAAACTATGGGGCCAAAAGTGCCTTGTCATGGTGCTAAATTCTTCAAAATAGGCTTGCCAGCATTTGCCCTGCTGATATAAAACTTAAACGCCTGACCCTAAAATATGATGGCTTTTTCATGCATAACAATTTCTTTAGCCGACGAGGTACGGGAACACTCGCCGGGTTTCAACTGTCAGAGAAGCGAGAACAGAATTGAAAAGGTTATATCAAACAGCACTTTAAAAGACAAAAAGGAAAAAAAAAATGTTCTCTAAACTTTGTAGGTTTAGAGGACATTTGTTATTTAGCTTATTTGCCTGATGTTAAGTGGCTCACTAACTTGATACCTTGGTGCCCTTGGTACTTTGGTTCTCTTGCTTTAACACTGTTAATAAATGTTTTTTTACCCCCCCCCCAAAAAAAAACAAAAAAAACAAAAAAAAAAACAAAAAAAAAGAAAACAAAAATCACAGCTTTTTATGTATGAATCAAATTATAACCATGATTTCTTTGTTACTATTTAATATAAACAAATAGATAAATAAACGTTAACGCTAACGTTATATATAGAGGATATTACACGGTGGCGAGAAGATATGAATTTTATGTTCGAGTGGCAGAAACGATATCTCACGAGTGAGCGCAGCGAACGAGTGAGATATCGTTTCTGCCACGAGAACATAAAATTCATATCTTTGAGCCAACGTGTAATGTTCTTTTTATTATATGGAGACCAGATGTAGTTAATATTGCCGATTTTATTGTTTCGAAATTTTCAAGTTTTACAAATACGGGTGCGCGCTTTGTACAAAATAGAAAATTCAAGTGAAAAATACAAAATACCCGTTGCCAATGATCTAAAATGCTGTGGACTAATTTAACACAAAATTAATCAAAAGGTAATGAAAATGTTACTGACTCTGGCTTGAATCATCAGATACGGTGATTTTTAGTTTCTTTTCACAACGAGTCTTTGAACACTTTTCGGTGCGACCAGACTGATACACTTGCACATTTACCGTTCCGATTTGGCAGTTTTGAAATAAACTTCCCGAAGCTGCACCCGAAATATAGCTATTCGACTTAGTTTTCTCTTCAAAGGAGACGGCTGACAATGTTTGGCTTGTACTAGCATCGTTAGACAATACAGCGGAAATCTGCTTCTGTTTCTGTTCGGATAAAGATGAGTAGTTGTTTAAAGAGTTGATGTTTTTATGTCCAGTAATCTGAATGATTTCGTTGGGTGGTATTTCATTATCCACCAACTTCTGAACCAAATGCTTTCTTGTGCTGTGATTTACCAGCTTTTTGTCTGAATCCAGGCCTGAATCTTTTACCATATTCTTCAGCATGCTTCTCAGGGAATTGATGCCAAGCGGAGAGCACTTGAACCACATTTGACCTGGTTTCGGATTTTCGTTATTAATAGCAAGATAGAAAGGAGATTCATCGCTCATCATGGCAGCGGGCCGGTGATCTTTGTAAGCCAAGTACGTATTAACGGGGCAGCGATCTGCATTGCTCTTGTTTTCGTACATTTGAGGTTTCTTCTCTCTGATATTTCGAGGATCTTCGCCGGTGCGTGTTTTTGTTTGTCTTTCTTTGTTGAACTCGACGTAGCGGTTTCCCTGCCAATCTGTTTTTAACTGCAAATCACCCCAGCAAAGATCTCTCTGCTCTTTCCCTGGCCTCATACCAAAGAACGTACAGTTGTTCATCCAAAGGGTATTTAACAGAGCTCTCGGAGATTGAATTCCTAGGACTCCACGGCTGTAAAAAGTGTCAATGTCTTCATCCGACAACGGGTCTGCTGCGTTTGGCCGGTTTCCTTTGCCCACGGATTTTAACTGTTTTTGTTTTTTCTTTAAAATATCTTGAACCTCTTGAAATTCTTTGTCGTTAAGGACGGAAAATCCATAATTGTTCTTTCGAAGATGCCGGTCGATACTTTGGATGAACGCTCTGATTGACGAGGGTTCGTACTCTTCACCATTTTTCTTTCGCACAGCGAGAACAAACTTTTTGATGATTTCTTGCAGCTCCACAGGCGCGATATCCTCAATTTCTCTCTTCTCGTCGCAAGCGTCGAGAAATTCTTTGAGAACCTTTAAATCATACAAGGTCTTCCTTTTTGTGCTATCGTTCTCGAAGTTTTCGGAAAACTCTTTCACTTGTTCATCGTTTAGTAAAACAAACCTGCTTGCCGCCGCCATAATTCTAAACAACGCTGAGGCAACGACGCGAGAAATTCATTCAACAAAGTTGAAAAGGCGGGAATCGTGACGTCATTGAACGATATGACACTCGCAAGCGTGTCATACGGAAAATACGACACTCAGGTCCCGGATGGAGTGGCGTATGGATTCTACGAGTGGTTTAGTTCCCAGTAAAACACTCTCCTCCATATAATAATAAGTTTTACCACATTAAATAATTTCACTCGTCGCCCCGGCCTCTGATAATTATAAGTGCAACGACGAAATAAGTAAAGTTTAATTAATACTAGTACCTTACTTCCCGTCGCCACAGTAACGCAAACTGCAGAAAGGCGTTGGAGGCAGCTCGTACACATAATAGGCTCCGCAGTTACGAATGCGGATGTTGATAAACCATCGGCACCAACTAGAGGACCAATGAAAGCACACTTTGCGTTGGACAGCCCCTTGAGCCACTGCAGGGTGTCCACTTAAGGTGTCCACCACTTAGCCAACCTGGCGCATGCGTACCACACTTTTGTTTAGGCACACATGTATACGGCATCTGTTTGCCTGCTAGTCCTTGGAGTCTATACCAGCGCTTTGACAGAGATCTGTCACATTTCACAACGCTGACCCCATTGTAGCTTTGTGCACGGTCATTCTCATCCAAAACCGCATAGTGAGAGCATTCTATAAAAGTAAAAACCAAGAAAATAAAGTTACAACAGTTTGAGCATTTGTGTTTCCTTCTCTGGACATTTAAATGTATAAGACAGTTATTCGTGGTGGTCGGCAGCAGGTGTATTTTTTATCTTTTACAGTGAATGCTTCCTTGGGTTTGATCCTTCAAGTGGGCCTCGGTAAAGGTAATTGCTCAGATCGATATATTTGTGAATGGCTTCTCTATTATGAAAGTGAAAAAAACAAAATAATCAAAACTCACGCTATTCTTGAATTTTTAAGGCCCAGATCTCAATTCACAAATTTCAGGAATGGTATTCTAATTCAATATATTGTCTAGTTACTTGAACTAATTTGATGATATATACAGAAAAAATTCCAGATTTGCATTTTTTGTAAAGTTTACAATATCATGGTTAAAGCATTGAAATCATTTAACGCTGTTGCCTCGATAATTGCCGCAGACAAAGAACGTAACTAAACTAAACGACAAATCACTTTTCTCTCAGTGTTTACTTGTTCATCGTTTACCTGGATATCGAGGATTCGGAGTTGGTGCTAAAAAACAAAACAAAGATATCATAATAAGCCTTCCCTTGATTATGATAGTTCAAAATGAACGTTAAAAAAACCCTTTGCGATTTTCATTTTATTAGAGTAGATTTCGGTCGAGCCATAGCAATTACAATAGGCAATCACCCGGAATGCAAATATCCAATGAGAACTCCAAGCAAATTGAGGTAACTGGCACAGTTTCGTTCTAAACTAATCGTGGATTATTCTAAACTAGCAACTGAAACATCTGAGCCTCTATCGATCTGATATCATGGGGTACACTTAAACGCAACATAAATCAGTAGAAGTGGGCAGCGATACCTTGCTTTCCGTCGCCACAGTAGCGTAAATTGCAGGCCGGTGTCGAGGACAACTCATACACGTAGAAAGCTCCACAATTACGAACCCGGATGTTGGTAGACCATTGACAGCATCTAGAAGACCAATGAAAACACACTTTACGTTGCACAGTTCCTTCAGCCACTGTAGGATGGCCACCATCAAGCCAGCCTGGCGCATGCGTACCACACCGTTGTTTAGGCACACAAATTTGAGGCATCTGCTCGCCCGCACGTCCTTGGAATCTATACCAGCCCTTAGCGAGAGGTCTGTCACATCTGACAACTACTCCCTCGTAGCCTTGTGAACGGTCAGTCTCATCCAGAACTTTGTAATGCGAACACTCGGAAGAAACTAAAGAAATAGTGACATAATTACCGGAAACTGTTAGGATATTGCGGGGATTGAAACGTATTAGAGTTGTCTCCTAACTATTCTTCTGAGCGGCTGAAGTTGTCTTCGTTTTAAGTTCACTCTAGTCATGCTAACTGGTCAAACGTTACAATCGTTTGTCCTTAAGATACAGAGGAAAAAATAGCATTTCTCTTCCTATTAATTTTCTGTTTCGCCACTTTCCAACAAATTATGATTATAGAGCGTTTTCATATGACGACACGGTAACCATATTGGTGTTCCAAAACTAAGAAACGGCGGCCATATTGATGTACCAAGCCATCCCTACGGGAACTTAACTCTAATTTTATGCACAAATTGTCTTTTGTTTTAGTAAATCAATATGGTCGCTGGTCACATGAGTAAAAATACTTACTTGTCTTCTCTTACCTGGTGAGGGAGTTGGCTTTTGTGCTGTAAACAGGATTTAGACAAGAAGATGAGTACTAGCGTTTTTTTCAGGAAAACACAACCTTAATATAGACATGTCGTTTATTCACTACTATTTGATAAACATAAAATAATAATTCTCACGCTTACATCCTACACCACAGTAACGATAATGGCATCCCGGAGGCTTCTGTAGCTTGTAAACGAAGAAACGACCACAGTTTCTTACAAGGATGTTATTTCTCCTCCAGCAGCAGTTGTTGGCCCAGTGATAGCATACTGTTCTCGACACCACTCCATTGTGGACGATCGGATGTCCCTCTCGAAGCCAACCTGTCGCATGGGTACCGCAGCGGTAGGAAGGAACACATTCTTCCGGCATTCGATCTCCCGCCAAGCCAATAAATCGGTACCAGTCGGTTTTCAGTGTGTTATCACAAGTAGGACGCGCACCTGAGACTTTTCGATAGTCGTATGCCTGTGAGCGATCTGCCTCATCGAGAAGTCTGTAGCGAAGGCATTCGTAACCTAGTAATAGTCAAAACAAATGATTTTTTATCCTTTATTTTCATTAGCTAAGGCATACGGTTAATACGCAGCACTGATGGGATTTTGATGCATATCTACAGACATTGGCCATGGGATTTATGCATGCAGTTTCAATGTGATGTCTTAAAGGTATTCAGTTTATTTTTTATGGAGAAGTCACACCTTGTATACATGCCACCCCATGCACGTGCCATCCGCATCACTTGATGCAGGAGAAAAGAGGGAAGGCTGCAAAATGCTGCAAAGTTTTCCCCTAAATGAGAAATAAGAGTTTTAAATGTTTAACAGAACACGCTTACCTTGAGTTGAAGTAGGGGGCGGCACTGAAAGAAAAGGTGGGCAGATACTTCATGGTAAGTCAACATGGCCGCCAACAATGAAAAACATATAGTCGCCCAACCACAAAATAAATGCTAACCGCAAGCAAATTGCAGTAAATAAATGTTAACTCCAAGCAAACTGCAGGGCGACTATATGGTGTCTTAACATAGCGGAGCTCCAGCGCGCGAAGCGCGCCAGCGGAGCACCATGGGTAAGGATTTTTGGTAAACCCATGAGGCCAAGAAAATTTGGTGCGTACGCCCGCCCGCCCTCCCGTACAGACTCTCGGGGATGGGGAGTGGAGTCCCAAGGCGGCCCGACCGGGGGTGGGGGGAGAATAGACTGAGGGAGATGAGGAGCAGATGAATGCAATCTCTACGGCCCGGACTTATCCCTACGTACGTACGTAAACAGAGCTTACAACTTTGACATCCATGTTATGATCAATTGACAGCTGTCAAAACAAAGTATCCGCTGAGCAGTAACACGTGACCATATCGCGGGCTCACATGTGGAGCTCATCGAGGTCACGTGTTTTTTTGGAAGTTTACCGCTGACCAGATGATGGTTTTCTAGTTGATCGCGGGCTCAGGTCCTGGTTTTATACAAATTTTTTGATCATCGCGTAAATTCAGATTTAAATAAAGGGCAAACTTAATAACCAAGGAGCTCAGCTTTTAGGTTTGGCTAAATCTATTTTAAAAAAGTTTTTTCTTGTTAAAAAAATGATCTGGACATTTCATTTCGACTTAAACGAAGCAATTGTATGAAAAGGCGGCAAATCGTTTGCACGTTGTTCTCTGCTGAATAGGCCGTTTTCGTATTCTCGGTATCGAACTGGAACTAGCTTGCAATTGAGGCTAATGCGGGCAAATCTTTTCTAATGCAAATGAGATGAAGCTGTTTTTAATGATATTCCCCCGCATTAGCCTCCATTGCATGCTAGTTCCAGTTCAAAACCGAGAGTACGAAACTGGCCTATTGAAAGACGGGATGAAAGCGTGCTGGAGAACATAGATCTTCGTGAATATTTCTGGCTTTATTTACTTGTCTACAGCATGGAAACTTATGCCAAGTGATTTAGGATAACCTCTTAATGGGAAGATCCGAAATAATTGTCGACCTGGAATTGATGTATCGGACTACGAGTCAAAAACAACGAGAGTCGAAGCACTGTCTACGGTTCCTGCTCCTGACCAAGACTGGAAATAAAAATTAACTGAGCTAATACAAAAGTGTGCTCAGAGCCGGTCAAGTTAACTGAAGTGACGGATAAAAGAATGTTAAAAGCTACACCGAAAGGAAGAAAGATATTGATCTTAGCTGATAATTCAGATTATGCATATGTTGATGGTGTGAGATTATTACGAACATTGCACGAAACTACCGTTTTCGTCGCTTCGTCTTCATGTTATTTGGCTGGTTTGAAAGCTTTACCCTGCAGAATTTACAAGCCTTCTCAAAATATGAGGTAACAAACGTAGATGTACACATTTTGTGTCGGTTTACAGATCTTCTCGTCAATTATAAGGAATTCCGTTAAAACGGCTGCTTTCAAACCTCTTAGCTTTTTAAAAAAATCACTTCTGTACACTTTTGCCTATTAAATGTTTCGTTTCAAATTTTGTGTTCATCGTTGGATTTTGAAAAGAATATTAAATCATTGAGCTACACGGATCAAAAACATGATTTCGCGGGCTGCATTTGCAGAAAAATCCCGCAAACAAATCAAAGCGAAAAACGAGACAACCTTCGGTAAAGATACTTCACACCAAAACTGATATTTAAACGATTTATTATACAACTTTTCTTATTTACTCGCTTGCATTTTTGTCATTTCAGTGAGTGTGTTGAAATCTCGTACGTGTGATAAGTTTTTAGATTGGTAAACGAGTATTTACGGCAGTTTTTATATTGCGAGTTGCCTGTGCTTGGGTGAGTGAGTTGAGACTTTTCCTAACCCACATTCGCCTACTAGAAACGAAGGAAATTCATTCACTTCTCTACATAAAATAATCTAAGTATTTAGCAATGTGTACGATAGAACATGCAGCGTAGTTAATCATGCAACCAAACCAAGATGGTTCAAAACTACATTTTAAGCTTAATAGACAGCGAGCACCACTTCCTAAATCACAAACTGTCACAATTCTTACACAGAAAAACTGCTTAAACATGACTTAAACCGGCCCCCAATGAATTTGCTGAGTTAGTTTTGCCGCTGTGATTTTCTTTGTTGTGGTGTGAGTTCATTTTGTTTAGCCGCGAGTTCACTTTGTTTTGCCTTGATTTGATCTTTTTGCCTTGAATGTTTTGAAGTAAATCAAAACAAATTTCTTCGCCTTCATCAAGATCCTTTTTACATCAGTGAATTACCCTTAGAGTTAAGTAAAGTCTTTACACTAAAATTTGATGTGTGTGCCTACGTGCGTACGTGCATGAGGAACCCAATAAAGTGCAGCGACATGTACCTATATGGGCAACCGTATACGCTTAGAAATACTGTGGCTACTTATTAATTGGGAAACAGTGCAAACTCAAGCAAAAAAGTAATAAATAGGAGCTCCGCTTTTAGGCCTGCCTAAATCTATATATTATATATGTTATTTGCCGGCTGGGAGGTCCGTATCGTGAAAAACTGTGACCGAGGTCTTGAAAATGCTGCCCGAGGCCGCACGCCGAGGGCAGCATTTTCAAGGCCGAGGTCACAGTTTTTCACGATACGGACCGACCCAAAGCCGGTAAATAACTTATTTATTTTTTTCCTACTTGGTAAAAAAAACTGCAAAGATTGTCTTGCAAAATGTTTTTGTATTATACGCGCGCATCCAATGTTGAATCGATCGCTAAGCTACGGCAAGAGTGAAGAATGATTTGTGTGCCGCCAAACAAAATAAATTCTCTAAAGTGAACAGTACTCACGGAAAAGGTCATCGGAAAAAAAGAGAAAAGTAACTTTAATAATAAAAATGCACAATGTAGCAGCAAAAGAGAGCATAAAAAAACTCGCGAGTCACGAAAGCGAAACGAATGAAGCTGGATTGAGTGTGTAGTTTGGTCGCCTGCACACTGCACAATTTTGCGAGAAATTGACTGTTTTTTATCAAAACATCTCATTTTCTTGAATGGTGATAAGCAGTATTCGGTTTTGGGGAAAAGTATCAGAAAGGCAAAGCATTTGAAAGGATAAATCGAGTCTGTAAACCAGCGACTTGCAGTAAAACGCATTACGGCTTGAAAATCACTGCGAATGCACACAACGATCGACAAACTACGGCTATAAAACTATAACTTGATTTTGTCAATAAATACAAAGAATACCCGCCTATTGGAGAACTTCAAGGCCTTTAATTCCGTTACTAATTTAGCTTTTGAAAGAATCAATTGGATATGTAAGCCGGCGACTTGCAGTTAAGTGCAATGGCGTGAAAATCAGTGCGAATGCACAAACAACGATCGACAAACTACCGCCATAAAACTAGTACAATTTGATTTTCTCGATAAAGAGAATGAATACTCGCCTTTTGGAGAACTTCAAGGCCTTTAATTCCACTGCTAATTTTTCCTTTCACATTTACAACGGATGGGTTCTTCGTTCGTCTCGCCACGAAATGAAAAACAATCCTGGAAAACTCGGAGCGGTCCGTACGCGGGGTCCGGATGGGAAAATCCGGACCGCTGGAGCGCGCGGAATTAGCCAATCAGATTCGAGAATTTAGGATTCCGGACTACTAAGATGCTTCAGAAAAAAATAAATACCAAAAGGTGGTTAATAATTTCACATGATATGAATTTATGCATATTTTTCTAAACGATGAGACGAATAATAATGATAATATGATGATGATAATGATAAATAAATCAATAAAAAATAATGTAATAATAACTATATACACGCAGAGGTGGAAAGATGTCCATTTTCTTTTAATTATATTATAAAATAAATAATTGATTAATGGTTTCTATATAAGCTTCCCAATAATTATGCCCTACACATTTTGAATTCAGCGCATCGATATTGCTTACCTTGAGTCGGAGTGGGTGTTGGTACTGAAAAAAAAAAAAAAAATAGGTTACCACCTTGATATATAATATATATAAAATGAATATACACATTCCTAAATAGACGATGAGATAAGATATTCGTGTCACATCACTTAAAAGATATATATAAAAAAAAACAACAACAACAAACCAACCAACAAACAAACAACAAACAAACAAACAAATAAACAAACAGAATGATAACACTTCACATGCAGGGGTGGCCCGTTTCTTTATAATGTTATTAAATAATACCTATGCAAGCAAGTGTGCAGTCTGATTTGCTGTGTACAGCAATTAAAGCCTCGAAAAATACGCGTTTTTCAAGTTTAAAAATGTAAAGCGTTGCCATTGAACAAAGGTGCAGGGTTATTGGACGCCGGACTAACAAAAAAAAAAATAGAAAACTATGTACTTGCAATATATTTCTCATTGAGCACCATGCCACCGTTTAAACTGTTATAATGGTTATATGGGCTGATTCCCTTGTTACTACTTATAAAAAAACATGCAAACAAAGAAACAAACAAAAAAGTTGTACAAATGCTTCTTTTCAAAACAAGATTGAATCATTCTTTGTAGAGCACAAAAATTGCTTCCATAATCGTATCAAAAGTATTTTCATAGAGAGAAAGCGATTCCTTTATGTAAACGCTCCATCGTTTATAGTTCTACAACAAATAAAGCAAAGTGTATAAAGATACCTTGCTCTCTGTTGCCACAGTAACGTAAACTACAGGCTGGTGGTGGAGATAACTCGTATACGTAGAAAGCCCCACAGTTACGAACCCGGATGTTGGCAGACCATTGACAGCAACTGGAGGACCAATGAAAACACACTTGGCGTCGTACAGCCCCTTGGGCCACTGTAGGATGTGTGCCACTTAGCCAACCTGGCGCATGGGTACCACACCGTCCTTTAGCCACACATGTATTAGGTATCTTCTCGCCTGCAGGTCCTTGAATCCTATACCAGCCCTTCAACAGGCTTCTGTCGCATTTGACAACTCCCTTGTAACCTGTGGCACGGTCAAACTCATCCAGGATCTTGTAGCTGGAACATTCTAAAAGAATGTAAAACCATTTAGAAAATAGTACAAATATTGCCGAAGTAAGTATGTATTATAATTTTCTCATCCTTTTCCTTTTTCTAGAAAATAGGGATATAATACTCGCTAGGTCTCGCCGTTCGTCTCGAAATAAATCCTTGCCTTTGATCATCATTAACCTGAAGAAACATAATCCAATAGTAATGGCTTACCTGGAGGCGGCGTTGGATTTGGTGCTAAAAACAACAAAAAACGTACATCATGATACGTTTTCATTTAAACGTTGACATTTCTTAATATTTGAGTAATGGTTATTACAATATTTACGCCAATCTATTGCCAGTGCCAATCTGTCGTTTTTATGGTCATACCAAAAAAATTTTAAAGGTATACCCGATGTGAAGTATTTTGCTAATAATATTAATATAATAATTAGATGACGAGCCCAAAAGTTTTCTTAACCCGATATCAGACGATCAAAAGAACGCCTGATCGCAGGTTGTAGTTTTCTAAAACAAATAGTCAACGAGGCGCAACATATTAGCGAAATGAATAACTATCGCTCATAGAAAACGACGGCGTTTTGTTTTAAAAGACATTATATAGGGTATCAGTCAGAAACCTTGAATTTTAGGGAGTTTGAAGCCAAAAATCAATCGTATCTTTCTTTCATGTCAGTAGCAACGTGCGCATGATCGATCGTGTTCTATCAGCTACAAGAAAACCGGGTAGATATTCAGAATTGTAATAGAACACGCATGTGTCTACTAATTAATAATTATTTTGTCATAGTACAGAACCTTTTCACGTATATAACGGATGTCGACGACTCTGATAATAGCAAGCTAAGCTTCTGGACCTGGCATGTTCGTAAACATTGTTACAAAACATTTTTCGATAAACGTGATTTTAAAAATGTTGTCAGATGTGCAAAGACGGCTATATGCCCTTTACTTATGTCGTTTACGCAACAAGAAAATATTACGTACGTGTATATCCTACACCACAGTAGCGAAAATGGCATCCCGGAGGCCTCCGTAACCTGTACACGAAGAAACGACCACAGTTTCTCACTAGGATGTTATTACTCCTCCAGCAGCAGTTGCTGACCCAGTGATAGCATACTGTTCTCGACACCACTCCATCATGGACGGTCGGATGTCCCCCTCGCAGCCAGCCTGTCGCATGGGTACCGCAGCGGTATGAAGGAACACATTCTTGCGGCATTCGATCTCCAGCCAAGCCAACAAATCGGTACCACTTAGTCTGTAATAAACTGTCGCACTTAGGGCGACCACCTGGTACTTTTCGATAGTCGAATGAGTGTGAGCGATCTGGCTCTTGAAGAATTTGGTAGCAGTTGCACTCGTTATCTGGTTATAGCAGAAATAAAGATAATCACTATACTTTTTTAGATATAACAGATCTACCAAATTATATTCTGTTATTGTATCATAATACGTTTGCGACACAGCTTGGCCACTGTTTACCTGTAGGAGGTGTCGGAGCAATGGTTGGCGTTGAAGCAGGAGGCACTGCAAGAGATAATGAGTTTTTTAATGATAATGCTATTGTCGCAAAATAGATCTGAAAAGTTGGTAATCTTTTATTCAATTTAAGGAAAATTAGTGGACTGTGAAGTGCATCACCATGATAAAAATTGCAACCAGGCTCTACTGCCAACCTCTGTGCTTCTTTTTGTAGTTCTATCGGATAGGATAGCTAATATTTTAATTTGGAGTTAATCCAGCAGTGCGTTCAATTGTTGTGTATACATAATCGTTTGAAGATAAAAACATTACGCTACACAAGCTCTCGCTTACCTGAAGGAGTCGGACGAATCGTGCTAGTCATTGGAGCGGGGAATACTGCCAAAGTAAAATCGTTTTACAGTTAGATACCAACAGTCGATTACTTTGAGAGAGAGAACTAAATGGAATGGTGGAATGCTACATTCTTCTATTATCGATCGTTTTGAATAAGAGTAACAACAACATTAATAAATATGTCTTATAAGACATTTTTAGTGTTTAGTATCACTGTATAATTTTACGAGTCTTGCAGTGTTTTGGCGAGCCCGCGTAAGGCGAGTCAAAATACAGATGAGCAAAAATGTACGGCGATACTGCACACTAAAATGTCTAATAAAAGATAAATAATCAACGTTTTCCTTCCCAAAATACTGATATTAATTTCCACCTTTTTTATTCATTTGGGCGGTAAGAGGATTACGGAACCTGCTAAACCGGTCTTATGGAGTAAAAATATCGTTAAACCGGTTTTGTGGAGTACAAATATCTCACGCTATTTGAACCCGTTTCGCGCGTTATTTGTAATTCACGAAGCGGAACTGGATAATAAAGGCATGTGCGTTTTAATCGGTGTGATACTTAAAATCGCACTCTAATGGTAGCAGATAGATGTGATATTTACCTGATGAAGAAATTGTCGGAATTTTGCTTGCAGTTGGATGTGCTAACAATAAAGAAATAGCTGGTGTATTAGTTTCTTGTCCAGCATAGCAAAGTTGCATGTTAGAAAAGTGACGCGTATCATGTTTTCCTTTGCCCTCAAACTTATCCGTACTGGCAGAAAGTTATTAACCTGTTGAAAGTCGGCATGGAGAAAATGAAAAAAGGACCAAAAGAATGAGAAAAATGGAAATCAAAGTTTTACGAAGAAATATTCTTTCATTGTTGAACCGTTTGAAGCAATGATGTGAAATCATGTGATGTCGATAAAGTGTTTACCCAAATAGCTGCATGTTATTGCATTTGAACCTATATATAGGGCTGATGCTTTCAAAATGTCTAGTCATAATGAAAACCCACATGAGGGGGATCCATCATCTGTACGTTCTTGGGGTATGTTTAAACTTGCACAGCTTTGGGTTACATAGCACTGACAACATAATTTGACATTTTTTGTATATAGTCTTCATAACAATTTTATATGGTTTCTATGAAAGTTTCAGCTCACCTTGACAGTATAACTGGGGAAGCTATAAAAAGAAAAGAGTGTTTTTTTAAATTAAAGTTCATTGCACGATTTAATCAAATACTGGTCCTCTGTGGATACTCACGGTCTTTTGAGCTTGATCAAAGAAAACTAAAGAAAAAGCATTAACGGGATGTTTTGGCCGAAAAACGATTTCTTCATAATGGAATCAATTGCCATATCGATGAAATTGGGCCTTGCTCTTATTATAAATAAAGCGAAAAATGTTACTTCATTTTTAAATGAAGTAACATTTAAGAAGTAATTTAAAAATTGGATTTGGTTCAGTTACTTTTGGTAATTACCTGAAGGTTGCGACGGCGTTTTCCTTTTTGATGATCTGGGCAGCGCTGCAAAAAATAAAAAAAAGTTTTCTTGTAACTTGAAATGCAGGCAGAAAAAGAAAGTTTCTATTAACCATTTGCTTCAGCTGATTACCTGAAGAATTAAGGTGTTGGTGGTTTTCCTGTTGCCGAACTTGGAGCTGCAAGATGAGAAGAAGTTTCTTCTAACGTAAGGAGTAAATATATTACTCATCATATAAAATTAATCTTTTCATTTACTCCGTGCCCGTGATTTTGATATGACTACAGCTAATTTAATGACCTTGGAAATTTTCAGGAGAAAAGTTTTTACATGGGTGTTCATTCAAGTACTTACCTCTCAGGACGACTACGGCAAAACCGTGCTTCCTCGCTACAGGATCATCCACTGCGAAAGCATGGCATTCGTATTTTCCGAACCTACTGTCATCCTGCATTGTTAATTTCCAGAAATGTAAAGTGACAAAGAGCTTGCGTTCATTTCCTGAGAAAAGACAATGATTTATATTACAAAGATAAAACGCAACGCGAAATCACAAACTTGTGTTGTTGTTGTTGTTTTTTAAATTACGCGAATATTTTTGGATATAGCCCATGCATTTACAGTTTTAGCAGAGATAGTTCCGACTACTCACAACAACAACAACAACAACAACAACAACAACAGCAAACAACAACAAAAACCTTTATTAAACGTGTCTGGGGGTATTTAGCATTCCTGCTAATTGGGGACTTAACATAAAGAAAATTATAAATGTTAAAAAAGTAGATTTTAAAATGTAAATAAGTAAATGCTGTATTAAAATATTAATAAGTAAATATTAAAATCAGGTCAAGATAAACATAAGGGACAGTTTTCACAATTATCCTCAAGTAAAGATGCCATGTCTTTTCTTCTGATGGTTGAGATGAAGGAATATAGGCTATTACTGCTCCTTTCTTCTCCAGAAAGTCTTGACCACAAGTATGGACCCATGTATCTTATACTGAATCCACGAGATCACTGTCGTGGTTTCTGTATGTAGCTTCTATTTCGCCGGAAAAGATGGCCTGCTGTCTACTAGGGCGTGAATTGAGCGCGAATATGGTTATTCGGTCCTCATTGGCTACCTTCTGTTCTGTTTGTAAAGTACAAGTTGCCATTTGCAGTAAGTACGCGGTATTCGTTAAACTCGTTTCTCCTCACAAATATTATTTTGTCTGGAATCTTGATCCCCGATGAATCGTAAGCAACACAGGTCACGCTCGCTGAAGTGAACTCAATTGCAAAGATGTTTTTAGGAAATGGCTCGACGATTCCAAAGTTATCTTTGACTGAAAAGTGAACAAAAGAAATAATTGCATTTTAAATAGTTTACTAATAACTAAAACAAAAGCGTGGGATTGTTGGATGATGTTGGAGAATTGCCAGGTTTGTTTGTTGTGTTCATATGCTGCATAACATAGATGGGAAAGACTTGCTTACCATGAACAGCTAGTTACCTGTATGTTTTATTGGCAATAATGAACAAACTGATTCCGTCCGGTATAGAACGCATTATTATGTTTGTCACTGATTTTCAACCTCAAGAATTTTATTTCAAGCTACAGTTTTATCAGGGAGAAACGCAAGCGAAAAAAGTTTATTATTATTATTATAGTTTATACCATGGCAAGAGAGAATTAGTAAGGGTAACTAAAATCACATAAGACATTGACTTGACTGAAAAAAGCCGTGAACGTGTAATAATGGACTGAAAAAGTGATAAGTAAAGGTGAAAACGTGTTAAGATGTAATAGAAAGAAGCAAACGGCAGACACACTAAAATATGTAAGAAACGCAAAAAAGACTGAAAAGACTGAAAAAGTGATAAGTAAAGGTGAAAAACGTGTTAAGATGTAATAGAAAGAAGCAAACGGCAGACACACTAAAATATATAAGAAACGCAGACAGGAGTGAAGAAAGGGAGGAAGGGAGGTAGGGAGAGGAGGAGGGAGGGAGGGAGGGAGGGAGGGAAGGAAGGAAGGAAGGAGGGAGGGGGGGAGGGAGGGAGGGCAGGAGGGAGGGAGAGATGGTTGGGTGGCTAGATAGATAAATAATCAGGGAGGAAAAAATCATGAATAAATGAGATGACATAAATGAATGAATGAATGAAACATTAATGAACGCACGTGCCAACGAACGAAAAAAAAAAAAAAAAACGAACAGCATTTCATGTTTACATGTATGAATTAATAACTTGTATTGATTTAACGTCTTTACCTTGCCGAGGGTCGTGAAAGGTTCCTGTATCTGTTTCAACTGGTCGTGAACCACTTTCTATAGCTAATTAAAGAAAGTAAATGTCAGGGTATTCAAATAGTTATGAGTCATTTTCAATTTCAGCGAGGTCTTTTTATTCGTTGCATACCCTCTAGTTCAATAGTTTGCGTCCCCAACAAGGTATTTATGGCATCTTCGGGTGTTTCATCAAGGATATCGGTGAGGTCTGCATCAAAATTAACAGTACACGAAATTTGCCTAGTTACTAAACTCCAGATGTTCTCACAAGATGCTGGTTGATGGAAATATAAAAATAAAATAAAATAAAATAAAACACAAGAATGCAAAACTAAATGTAGTTTAATTGTATTCGCGTACCGTCTTCGGTTGATTTATCGTTCAACGTATCTAGTAATGCAGTGATTTCATCACTTGTTCCTGAAGAAAAGAAGTACCATTACGTGATTAAAGCTAACTATCTGACCAAACAGCCAAGCGAAGTAAATGGAAATGACAACAATAATACAGTTATTAAACCAAACATATACAAATATAACAAATTTGTTCAGTTTAACATGTGTTGACTAGGATGACTCAGCTGACCGACACCAATCGTGTATAGCATAGCATTTAGGCACACAATTTATTTCCCGTGGGTTTTCCCTTTTTTCATAGGAAAGTGAGGGAAAATTATGCAAGTTAGGTAATGACTTAGTTTAATGTTAGAAAGTGAAAAACTTACCTTCGAAGGAGATCGCACAGTGGAATGAAATAAGGACAAGCAAACCTTGTAAGCGCATCTTGGACGCCGTCTGGGACCAAAGTGATATCAACATGAGATGAAGCAAATTTATCTTCTTTGCGAAATTTTTTCCGTATTTTTTTTCTTACCGTTGAATTGATATTGTGCTTCCAGCCATAACAAGAGCGTTAATAATATAGTTATCGTGACTGATTAAACATTTTTTTTTTTGCAAAACAACCTCTAACCATGACAGTTCTTTAAAAGCTAATTCATTTTGCTCTTAACGTCCTTAACATGAGAAAGATACAGGGATGATAAATTCGTGTGTATAGGTGTGTCACTTAAATCATTGTTCCTCTATTCCAATGCAACGTCGTGAAGTCGTTTTCGCCTGGTGTGCTTGTATTCATCTTCCATTTTGATGCACTACTTGTTTATTTATTTGGTTGTTTCTTGGGGGCAGCGGTCTTACGAGAGGTGATTAGCAACCCAATCGATCCACTTTCCTGCAAAACCACCCTGAGTATATTTACCCTCCCCCGTCCCCCTTATTCCTGGGAAAATGTTATATTCATTACATTACAGCAACCGTTTCACACGATTTTCCCATTAACTCTAAAGTGGCTCTCGAGGGTAATGCATGCAGCTAAGATATATAATGGACCCGTATTGCTATTGTGATCACATATTGGCATAGGTTAACACAGGT